>JAWNON010000073.1:10150000-10750000 GCA_035045945.1 Drosophila anceps
TGTATGTTGCAAAATTTCCCAAGCAACTGGCTTAACGACCAGCGGAACCAAAGCAAATCTCGCTGAAATCTTAAACCACTCCAAAAAGTAGGTCAGACTCTAACTTGAGTTTAAGTTTATTGCTGTTTTATCCTAGCTTTCAAGTCCTGCCCATTCAATTAATTCAAGGTGTGTTCTCCTGAGTGTGATAAAAAAAAAAAACAACAACAAATCGCCAACTTCGCCCCTTCCCCATTGTGAACTTCTCGATTGCCCTAAACTGTCATCAGCTTAATTGCCCCAAATTTGTGGCTGTTTTTATTTTTTTGCTTTTGCTTTTTTTACTGGGCGTGTATATACGGCCCGCACATACTAGACATAAAATCAAATTCAATTTCGACAAATCATTAGATCACGCATTCGTTTGTTTTGGCCACATTTAATGGATTCTCCTGCCACTCCGGAAACATTTGCCGCAACGTGTGCGCAAATTGATTTGCCCTGTCTAAAACTAATATCCATTGTCCGTTATGCAAGTCAAATGGTATGATGTGTTTTGTATGTTGTATTATGTTAACACGCCTATTTGAAATGCACGCCCAGACCCCAGAGACCAGCCCAGGCCCAAGTCTTGTGGTTCGTCTGTAAGACAATACAAAGCAAACATTGCGTAACTTGTCAAGCCGCAAAACGCCCGCCCACAACAGTGTGGCAACGCCTTGATCGGCTCGCTTTAATTGATGTAACTAACTAGGTGGCAGGTACAGCTCTCTTAACTATGACAAGCTGGCAAATTATGCCCACATTGATAACAGCTCAGCGCTTATCTTTGCTTGCAGAATAGATACATATGTATATAGCGATGATATGATATGACAGCTATGCATATTTTTATTTACTATTTCGTATGTAAATACATTGCATGACTAAAGACGTTCAACGTAATGAATGAGTGTGTTTGTGTGTGTGTGTGTTGTCAGTGCTTGTTGCACTCATTGCAGCTGTTCAATTAAACGACATCCCGTCTGCCACTTATAGACGGAATTAAGCCGAAGCATGAATCATCGATCGTGTCTCAATGCAAAGAACTTCTCAGTGCGCACAATTTCGCACCACTGTGCGCAAGTTAATGACTCAAGCTTAAGTCTGAAGCAAGACTGCAAATATTTCGCACGCACAGACTGACACACGCACACACATACACAGCTAGACACACATACATATACGCATTGCCCAGAGTTACAGTTAAGTTGTTTTTGCTTTGACCGATCAACATCGTTTTGTCAACAGAGACAGGTGCTGAAATGCGGTTGCTGCGGCTACTCTTTGCAATTCTGTTTTAACTTCGTCTTTGTCTTTCTTCTATGTCTCTCTGTCTCTGTCTGTCCATGTGGCGTGCGCTCGCTGCATTCGTTGTCTGACGTCAGAGCAATGCTGAGTTGCCGTTGATTTTTGTCGTTTGTCGTTTCTAGCTGCGTCCGCGTCGACCTTAACAGCTAATTTTATGAATTGCTTTGGCTCTCTTCTCTTCACTTCACTCTGCTCTGCTGCTGCTGTTGTTGTTGCTGCTGCTGCTGCTGCTGCTGCTGCTGCTGCTGCTGCTGCTGCTGCTGCTCCCCCTCAGCGCTGACGTTGGCTTTGCTTACGCTCTGCCTCTTCGCTCTCCTGCTGTGTGAGACGCAGTGTTGTCAACTGCTCAGATCTTCGACAAGCTAGATCAACTAGTGAAAAGTGCCAGAAATAGTCAAACAAAAATTAAAAATACAAAATGAAGCCTTTACTTTACACTTTACATTCAATTTGTATATTTTTTGTCTCATTTCCTTCACGCTAAAAAAGGCTATTCAATAATTCAAAATAGCTATAACTCCCGCCTGCCGCTATCATTTTTTTTTTCGCATACTGTAAAACGCCAGAGCTGACGGAAAAATAGCTAAAGTGGCAACACTGTTGCTGTGTGAGTCGTGTGTGCGCTCTCGGTCTCGCTCTCTCTCCCTTCCTCTCTGTTTGCTTTGGCGTCGCATGCGCGACCGTTGCCGTTCTTCAGTTGTTTTTCGACTCGCGAACGGAGCGCAACGCACGTTTTCCGATTGCTTTTTCTTTTGTTATTGTTGTAAAGTAAAGTTAAAACATAAAACAAAAGCAAACGTCGAGCAAACAACAATAACAATAACAACAACAATAACAAAACCCAAACGAGCAAAATATAATCAAAACGTAAATAAAAAGTTTATATTTGTTGATAACAAACCAAAAATAAAAAATAAAAAAAAAAACAAAAAAGTGCTGAAAAAAGCTTTAAAACTGATCAAGATTTCCGACGCGATGATTCAGCGGCAAATCGATCGCTTTTGTTATTGTTGTTCTTAAATACAATGTGTTTGGTGGAAATTAATAAATACTAATTAGCTTTGGCTGTAGCTGCTCCTACACCTTGGCCTTATCATCATTTGTGTGCGCTTATAGCCGTAATCATAGCCACGCCAGGTCTTCCAGCAAATGCCGCGGCCCGTCAACTTCTTCTCATAGCTACCGCCCACCACATACTGCCCATTCAAATTGCTGCAGATGATAGATAATATTAGTTATAAGTGGAAGTCAAGAACAGAACTGAGTCTAAACGCACCTATGTTGACAGTGATTATACCACCAGGCGCCGACGTTTGTCAGGGCGCAGTTCTTGCCGGTCTTATCATTATCAAATGTCGAGAACGGTTTGCCCACATGATATCGCAGCGAATCTCCAGCATCCCCAGTGAATTTACCCAATTGACTCAGCGCATATGAATCAGATTCATTTGCCACTACGAATCTGTCGTATTTCGCATAATGTGTCTCGCCATCAAAGTCCTCCAGGTGTATGTAGAGTTCGTAGGGTTCGGCATTCGTTATGTGATGCAACTTCTCGAGACCAATAAAGAATTCGGCATTGAGCTGGCCAAAGCCCGCCTGGTACTCTGGCCAGCTGCGATAGAAGTTTTCACTGCCGTCCTGACGTCGCTGTATCACTGTCCAGCCGGCGCCCGCTGTTCTCGTGTCGCAAGCCACTGGGAAGGGCTGCAGACCCGGCACCCAGATAGTGTATATGCCATTCGTATTGATCATCGCCGCCAGGCACGACGGAGGATGAACTAAATGAACAGATATATGAGCTATATACATATATACGATACAGAACTATAACTTTACCTGTTTCTTCAGTTTTCGCCGCAGTCACATCTGCTCTCAGTCTAGCTAATTCTTTAGTCAAACTAAATTTTAAATGAAAATCTTATTTTGTTGCTGCTAAACTTCACTGTTAACTAAATTACCTTGAAATTAGCTGTTCAGCAGTTTCGTATATATTTGTTGAACTTGAACTTCTGACACAATTCGCGAGGTTTGCGAAGAGGAAGAACACTATATACATAGCTCTATTGCCATTCATATTTGGCGCTGATCTTTTATATGAACCTCTCCCAGCATCTAGTAATCAAGACTAAACTGTAATGAATGCGTTTGCATTTGCATTTGCATTAAAAATAAGATCTGATTATAATTATACCCAGTACTCTGAGAGAGTAAGGGGTATATTGAGTTCTAGTCAGCTCCAATGGAATTATTTGTTATTATATTATTGACTTTTAAGTATTTACTCGCAGTCTAGAATATTTAATTTGTTTATCAGATATATTTAATATATTTCTGAGGCATGTAAACTTTTTTTAGTCTTTATTAACGAATTTTGAATGATATTTATTTGATTTTGTATGCATAAGCTGTTAGTTTATATATATTTTAGGTATATATGTGGAGTGCTATGACTGCCTATGACTTCCCTTGTGATTTTACCCTTGTCAAGCTTTATTTGGATTGCTTTAAAATAGTTCAACTTGTGTGATTCATAAATAATTATTATGCGGTTAACGATTTCCCTATCAAAAGAATTTATTGCATAAAAAATAAAATATTTTATATAAAATTTACCATATACAAAAAATTTACTATATACATAATATAGTATACAAAAATTAATATTGAAAATAGAGTAAATAAAAAAATATATAAATAATTTATTAGACATACAAAAAAATAGTATAAAAAAGTAAAAAAAAAATAAACAAATAAAAAATAAAAACAACAGTTTAATATATAAAAAATTAAATATAAAAAAGTAAAAAAAAAATAAAATAAACAAATTTATAAATTAATAAATTAATAATTATAATAAATTAATAATTATATAATTTAATAAATTATATAACATAATATAAAATTATTATTATTTATTCTTATTATTATTATTATTATTAAATTATTATTTTAAAAGAAAAAAAAATAAATAAATAAAATAAAAATAATATTAAAAACAAAAAAAAGTACATAAAAATACTGTATAAAATACTGCATTTTTATATTAAAATATATTTATAACTATTTTTGATTTACTAAATTTTTATTCACTAAGTTTTTAATATATTTTTTATTTATTGAATTTTATTATGAAGATTTTTTTTAAATGAAAAGAAAGCAAAATTTGCAGCCGCAATTAAAGAAATTATATAAAAACATATTAAATTTAGTACAGAAAACAAAATGTGATCGAGTGAATAAACCTATCAAGAACTCTATTGAAGAGAAAATATGATTGAGTATTGTTAAAAAATATATATACATATATACTTTAGACCTTGTTACTGAGAATTACCTTGCGCATTCCGATTGGCGAGTGTCTAGAATTTCTTATCAGCAACGAACGGAATAAAAAAATAAAAAACATAGGTCGAATTATGCACATCGATATGGATCTATATATATATATGTATATATATGTATAACCATATAGATTTATATAAAGCAGGAAATAACATGGAATAAATTGTAATTGTAAAAACATAATTATATATGAATATAAGCCTAAAGAAATCAGGACATAACATGCTTGGCATATATTTTAAGAGAATCAGCTTGAAACGCTGATAAGTATACATATATTGTATATATATTGCATATTGCATATTGATCAAGGGCGATTATGAGATCTTCAACTGTATTAGGGTCACAATAGCTATTGGGTCTGGGCATATAGAAATGGTTAAGATAATGCTTCACAGTGTTGTCGCGTGTTGTTGCTGCCCCTGAAGGTAGCTGGAAAGTGTCGGCATTTGGGCCTTATCATCATCTGAGTGAATTTGTAGCCATAGTTGTGACCCCGCCAGGCTCTCCAGCACATGCCGCGAGCGAACAGATTCTCTTCATATTTGCCGCCTTCAATATATTGTCCATTGAGATTACTGAGGTGGAGAGTAAGCAGCCAGATGACTTATAGCTCGTAGTATCATCAATATAGTTGCATTTACCTGTCCACACAGCTGTTGTACCACCAGGCACCCACATGCAGAAAGGCGCAATTTCTGTGAAACTCTCGATCATTGTCACGATCGTAGGTGGAGAATTTCATTTTCTGATGACTTCTGAGCGAATCTCCCGCATTACCTGAATAGACGCCCAAGACATTGAGTGCATAGCCATCCTCTTCATTGCCAATGGCAAATTCATCAAATCGCGCCGAGCGTGTGGTCCCATCGAAGTCCTCCAGAGCAATGTACAGCTCGAAGGGCTCCAAAGCAGTTATGGCGCGCAGTTTCTCGAGTCCAATGAAGAACTCGCCAGCGAGTGTACCGAAACCCTGCCTATACTCCGCCCAGTTTCGATAGAAGTTCAAGCTGCCATTGAAACGCCGCTGTATGACCAGCCAGCCATAGCCAGCCAAGCAGTTATCGCATGAGACGGCAAATGGAGCCATACCTGGTACCTGAATCGTATGAATGCCATTTTCCATTCGACTTTCATTGAAGACGGACGCCAAACAGGACGTGGGATAGTCCCTATCTATAACTTATCCATATTATACTATCATAATATCAAGACATTTGGGAATATATCTTACCATCTTTGCGCGAAGTGGAGCTATTTGGAGTTACGTATGCTTTCAGTGCCTCCAATTGTTGCTGCAGACTGTAAAAGTTTTGAAGTTTGATTAGATTCTAAGCTTTTGTCTATTAACATACCTAAGAACCAGCTCGTGCATCGTTTCTATGGGCTGTGCGAGATCTTGACACTATTTGAGGTAGTATATATATTATTTTTTAGTCAGTTTTCATAAGTTCTCAATATTTTTACCTGCGCATAGTTTACGACACAGAAACATAGGCATATTGAATGAAATAGTTTTTCCACGTTCGCTCTAAAGCGCTGCATCTCTGCGACTATTCAGCAAGTAAAATGCACTGAGGCAACTTGATTATTATATTTAATCAATTCTATTATCAGTTAGCTTATAAAGCATAGATCAGGGCTCAAGATCTGTCAGTTACAATCAGCAGTTTAACTTAGTATATGAATTCCGAAAGATAGATATCAATTTTTCGTTATATATGATATGTGCAGGTAAAATAGTAGCAGAAATAGTATATATAAAAATCTGTACTAATCTCTAGTTTAACGTTAATTCATTTGTTAAATTACTAGATATTATAATATAGATAACATAGAGTTTTCCGCTATGCATAGGGCCTTGACATTTTTAGCAGACTTTATATGCATACTAAAAAGACCAAGTCTATAGCTGCATAAGTGCCATAAATACTAACGTTTATGTGGTAAAAGATAGACAAGGTTGCATGTGGGTATATACAGATATATATTCATATATATATACATGTGTATCTATCTAACTATATTCCAAATTTCAAGTCAACCAGATTTCAATAGAAATGCTTGAAATTCATGCAGATGAACAACTGCAGCGTAAACAACTGCTGACCAGTTGGCTAATGTAGAAAGCCAATATACTCACTTGCACTTTGCGAACGAGCATTAAAAGTATTCCTTTTTTTTTATATATTTATATATAAAACATAAGCAAATTTGTTGTTTAGGCAAAAGAAAAAAGAAAAAAATCTATACAAAAGTAAGAAATTCTACAAAAATTTCGCTTGCTTTTGCATACACACATATATCAATCGAAATACATGCATAGAAGGCTTATGTAGCTATGTATGTGTGTGTGTATGTATAGCTGTTCACGCTGGCACGTGGGCTTTGTTTTTGTAGATTCTGTGGGAGCTGTGCGCCCAATGGCTGCCAAACTGTGCGGCGTCTGGCATTCATTTTACGGACTGTTTGCGCTTGGTTTATTGTTTTTGTTTTTATTTTTCTTTTTTTTTTTATCGAGGCGTCAATCTAAAAAAAAAGCCAAAGAAACAAGACAAGACATATATATTCGTATATATATATATACACACATATAATAAATAATAGTTATAGAAACTGAGTTATTAAAGCGTGTGGGTGGCGACAGTTGCTGCTGGCTGGCTTGAGCGCGTCTTGAGTCTGTGGCCTCCGTCTCAGTCGCAGCCTCAGTCTCAGTCTCAGTTTAGAGTCTGTGCCGCACGGTTAAGCGTAAAATGCGTCTAATACGACGCGCTCAGAGCCAAAAAGTAAACTTGGCTTGCTTGTAGCTTTTAGCCTGTTTAATAGCTTTAATCTCTGTTCATTGTAGATGGCCATACCGCCACCACCGGGTCCACCGCCACCGCCAGGACCGCCACCGCCACCGGCCATGGGCGGACTGAAGCTGGGCGGCGGCGGCGGCGGCGGCGGCGGAGGAGGAGGAGCAGGAGGTGCGGATCCACGTTCAGCTCTACTCAACTCCATACAAAAGGGCACCAAGCTGCGCAAGACGGCGACTGTGGACAAGAGTGGGCCAGCCCTATCGGGACGTGTGTGTGATGGTGATGCTGGCGCTGCGCCGAAGCGCACGCTCAACAATAACAACAACAACAACACCAGCAGCAGCAACAACAACAACAGCAACATGGGAAATGGAGCACCCAAATTGGGTGGCCTTTTCGAAGGCCTGTCACAGATGCCAAAGCTGAAGCCAGTGAATGGCGTTCGTGGTAAGTTGTGAAACTGTGAAAGATAGATAGATATCGTTCATGCAAATGTTGTTGCTCAATTGATTTCCGCTTTACACCCACACAACAGCCGCGCCAGCAGCAGCAGCAGCAGCACCAGCAGCACCAGCAGCGACGCCAGCAACACGCAGCAATAGCCCCCCCACAGCCGCAGCCGCAGCAGCCAACAATGGACCCATGGACTTTAATACGGAGCTCACCAAGCATTTAACATTGAAGCGTCAAAAGCAACAACAGCAACATCAACAGCAACAACAACAGCCACAGTCAAGCAACAGCAACAGCAACAACACACATATCAATGCAACCGAAGCAAATCTGAGAACAAATCGCGGACCACCACCGCAGCCGCCAAAGGTGAGTGAATCAGGCAAACCGAGACCCACACAAAGAACAAAAAAAAAACTATTTTTAAGCTACATATACATAAATAAGCAAGCGAGGATTACTAATAGAGCAATTAAGCAAAGTGGAGCAAAGTAGAGAATTAAGGAATTAGTAAGAGTCTAGAGAGCTGGGAATGAGAGAGTATAAGGAGTTGGATGCTAGTTAGTTGAAACTGGAAGTGCAGGCATAGCAATGTCAAGACTCTCTTTTAATTATAAATGAACTTAATTATAGAGTATCTAAATGCGAAACATCGCTGAGTCAAGAAAGCAATTTATAGGGTATTCAATGTCCATATTCTAAGTTAACCTAAGCACAAAAATCAGCCTAGGTTTTGGCTATTGTTTAGAATATAGTTAGGAGCATTAGTTAAGCCAGGCTTAATCAAGAGAAAAGATTGTTTTATAAGTAATCTTTTCTGTTTAATCATATTGTTATGATATTGGAAGTAAATAATATTGTGATGATAAATATTTATATATATGTACACGATAGTAGTATAGTAGTAGAATATATGTACATGCATGCCATATAAAAGTGTATTGGTTATAGTAATATATAGTAAATAGTCGTATATACAATAAAGTTGTATGCACTGTGTAGTAATATATTCCATTTAGTAGCATATTTCATATAGTACGATATTTCCGTTAGTTGTATATCGCATATAGTCTGGTCCAGTCTAGGCAAACTGTATATCAATCCTTATTCACGAGTTAAATACTGTCAACTCTCAATATTAAAAAGATTTATAGCATAAATACATCATGAATACAGCATAAATACTGTTTAAGCTTTAATTTTGCACAAATTTTCATATGATATATATTAAAAAACTGAATTCTGAAGACTCAGAATCTTTAAGAGCTGAATAATTAACTAGCTATTGCTTTGCTCAAGTCAAGAGTTTTTGTTGTACAGTGTTATATGATCATAGATTGATCAATAAATTAAATGACTTATCTATAAAGCTATAGATATATATTCTTAATTGTTGCTTATATTTGTTGTGTAACCCGTTCGCTATTCCCCTACTTTTGCCTCCGCTCATATGTGTATGTATTTCTCACATTTCCCATTTGTTTGCTCTGCTCTATGCCATCAGAACTCCAGCGAGTCCATATTGGAGCGCATGAACATACCTCGCACTGCTGCAACGCCCACAACGACATCAACGGCGTCAGCGAGTGCCATTGGCAATGGCAAGGTAAAAGCAGCATCGCCCACGCTCTCGGAGAGCGGCAGCAACAGCAGCGGCAGCGTGAAGAGCAAAGCGGCTAATCTTAGGTGAGTCTCATCATCGAAATGGCCAACTGCCTGCTGGATTGGGTGCGGGCTAAACATAATGTTTGTTATCATATTTGATTCTATCTGATTTTTATATGAATACTTTTTTTGTTATTATTTTTTTTTTTTGAATTTTGCATTTTATTTCTGAATTTCTGACTTTTTGTATATTTTTTTTCTTGAAAACTTTAAATTTTTTGTTTGTTTTTTGGTTTCTTTGCCGGGACACATTTTTGGTAAACTCCTGGTCCAAACACAACCACACACACACACAAAATTGCATACACACATACACAGTATCTCGTTAGGCAATAGTTTTGTAAATAGTTCAATTACAAAAACAACAACAAGCGCAACAACAACCGCCGCAGCCGCAGCAACAAATTCAAATCGAACAACAACAACAACAGCAACGGGAACAGGCACGGGCACGGGCACGGGCACGGGTAGTGGCCTGCGCAATTTGGCGCCAAATAAGTCAACGCTGTTTGGTGGTGGAAGTGGTGCTGGTTCTAGTTCTGGCAGTAGTGTTGGTGGTGGTAATATTTCGCCAACGTCCACACCCACACCATCCACACAGCAACAGAAGCCGGCAATTGGCTTTGGCAAGCCGAACTTTGCGCCAAAGCCGCCCGGCCTGCAACAGCTGGCGTTCGCCAATGGGCATCAGCGTCCAGTGGTGGCGCGACATCACAGCATGAAGTCACCCAGGTATAGCATTCACCCACTCTATCTCTCTCTCTCTCACTCACTCTCTCAATAAACATCATATGCGCCCGTGGGCTACGCACCGCTTAATACTGCTCATCATCGGCTTTGGTTCGGAGTTCAGCTACAGCTTTAATCCTGCACGCTAATTGCCCATTTGCTAACCGCGATTCAACTCTGACTCAACATGTTCTCTCTGATCTCTTCTTATCGCACAGATCCCCACCGGCTGCTGGCGGCATTAACGGACCCGTTTTCTCAACGCAACAACATTTTGGCACAATGCGCGCTCCGCTGCAGCAGACGCTGCTGCTGCAGTCCAGCGAGGGCATCAGTGGCAGCACCAACAGTATCATGGGCAGCGTGCGCGCTGCACCCAATCCGCCAAAGAGTGAGTACTCAATTAGCCATCTACATATATATAGCAGAAACTGTGTTACTTGGAATATATTATACGAGCATTATCCTTGCCTTTCGCTTCACTTGCAGCACGTCCCTCGGTGAAGCCACCGCCGCCGCCGACACCATCGCGCAGCATTTCGAACAGCAATCTGAGCAGCATTGCGGCGCCGTTCAGTGCTGTGAATACGGCGCTGGTGCAGAGTGCGGCTATTACGACGCCAGCGCCATCACCACCGCCACCGCTGCAGCAGCCGCCTTCCAGCTCGAGCAGCTGTAGCAGCGTAGCCGCACTGCGCGACCAGTTTCGCAGCAATGGCAGCAATGGAACGACGCCAACTCCGCCCAGCGGCATCACAGCCAGTCCAAAGTCATCGACAATGCGTGAGAAGGTCAATCCCATCATTCTTAATGGTGGCCCCATCAATCCGCCAGCACTGCCACCCCATCGCAGCTGCCCGCCGCCACCACCGCCGATGCGGCAGTCGAGCAACGTAAGTAGAGTCAACAACAAGTTGGCGCATATGCCAAAGGTAACAGCATTCAGCTGAGAACAAATGTTGAGCTAGGTTAAGCGAATGTACACTGCAAAAAGCGATTACTAGAGTTTGCAGTGTACTAAAATTGAATGGAAATTTATAGTCAACAATTTATTTGCAAGCAGTCAATTATATCGATATATTTAATCAGTACATTAATTAGTTCAGGAACGACAAATTCCATTAAATGATTCTTATTCACTGATGAGCAACAGATGAATAGTTTATCGAGCAAAACGATTGGTTCTTGACTGATTCCTTAGCTCAGCAAAGTTCGCAACCCACTGAACTGTAGTTCTCTAGTTTAATAAGCCGTTCAATTGAACTTATTATAAATAATAAACAACAAAAATCTACTTTTTCTTCACAAGGCCACTAAACTTTTTTACAGTGCATTAAAGTAACATTGGAGCTGCTCCCTCTCGCTCTCTCTCTCTGTCTCACTCTCTCCCCCTGTGTAATTTGCTCTCATTTTAGTTCCTTTGCGTGGCGCTCTGCGCGTTCGCTCTTTGCTCTTTGCTCTTCGCTGCGCACAAACCGTTAGCTTTTTACAACCTTTATGGATTTTCCAACAATACGTGACCCAAACAGCTTCGATACGGATTGTCGCTCATCGCACGCTTTTGTTTTGTTAGGCTGTGCTGTGTCGTTTGTGTGCGCTTAAAGTGCAATATAGTTTGTTGGTTCTACACACAGCTCTGTGGCTTCACGTAGTATGTGAAGCTGTGCAGGATTAGGCAACTGTCCGAACTCAAAGCAAAAAGCAAAGAGAAGCTCAAGGCTAATCATCATAATGCTGATGCTCAATCAAAAGCGCAGTGTAATGGAATTTCAGCTTATCCAACATCAATTTAGCAGCCAACTAAATGCAACGCTTTTTTGTATTGCAGGGTGGACCACAGCAGCAGCAGCAGCAGGCACCAGTGCCGCCGCAACGCCATTCATCTATACGGGCTAATGCCCCGCTGACGCCGCCCACGCACATGGCCAATGCGACGCACAATTTTGGCAGCAACGGTGGCCTGGCAATAGGAGCTGGAGCCGGAGCTGGTGCGGGAACTGGAACTGGAGCTGGTGCGAGTGCATCAGTTGGTCGACTTGTTATCGATTTGGAGGCAAAGTTTGGCAAGAGATTTCATAATGTTACCGAGTTCCCGAAACCGCCTCCGTTTCTAAATATACAAAAAATCTATCCTAGTCGCACGCTTAAGGCAACCAATGGTATGTAAAGGATATATATATATATGTATATATGTGTACATGAGTGTGAGTATGTATGTGTGTGTGTATGTTTAAGTGTATGCGTGTTTATTTTGGGTGTGTGGGTAGGTTCTACTGTTAAAGCAAACTCACTCACGCGCCGTGTTAGTAATAACATGATTATGTTTCTGATTATTATTATTATTATTATTAAAATTATTGTTATATGCACACATGAAACGCTGTTACATAATGAATACATATATATATACACGTAAATATTGCAAAAGTTGCATATTATTATTATTATTATTTTTATTATTTATAAGTGAAAAACACATATTAATGTAGCATTTTAGTTCGATATGAAAGATTGAAACAAAACGCAACGATGCAATTTTAAATTGTCTTTTATACACACTCACACACACACACATACCTACATATACACACATACACATACACACACACACATAAAGAGATGAAACATATGCTATCAAATGTAACGTTACAATTTATGATTGTTTTAAAAATGTTAAAATATATTTATAATTATAAAAAAGTTGATAGCTTTATTCCACATAATTTTGTTAAAGTGCATACAAATATGTTATATATTTAACTATATATTCTTATGCATACATATACATATACATATATATATCTATATCTATTTTATTTAACAAAGAAAACAGCGATATTATTACTAAGCACACGCATATTATGTATTATTTTTAAAAGTAAAGCATATATATATATTAAAATGCCTCTTAATCTATGTTCATGCCACGATTCGATTCGCATTATGTTCAAGTCCAAAAGCATTATTTCTATATACATTTGTAGCGCATGGTTTTATTTTCGATGTATTTGTCTACGATCGGCTTCGCATATATATAAATACTTATATATATATATACATAGATATTTTTTGTACTTGTACTTTTATATCTTATCTAAAACATATATATATGTTGTTTTTTATATATATATTTGATGAATATTTAATTTTAGAACATTATTGTTTTATTTGAAGTTATGAACAATAAACAAAGCAAAGATGAAATTGAAATTGAGTTGCATTTAACATTTTTACATATTTTTTTTACATTTCTACACGCGTCGTCTTTGTCCTCCACATTCTGCTGTTCCTCTGCTCCTCCTTGCTCCTTAAACATTTGTGTCTGTTGCTTGCTTGTAAAATTTCCATTGCCTAAGTGACGGGCGTAGCTTTCATTACACCAAAAAAAAACAACATTCTTTGTATCTATATATAAATATATCATTCCCTCTCTCTCTCTTTCTCCCTACGTAAATGCCTTCTCTTTCTCACGCTTGCAATGCAGAAGCCGCTTTGGCGCCCAACAGCAATAACAACAATAATAATAGCAACAACAACAACAGTACCGCTGCATGCAACAACAATGCAAAACCTACAACGGGACTGAAGCCAGCCTACGCGCCGCTCAAAAAACATCGCGCTCCCGCACCACCTCCGCAGGCAGGCGTGGCCGCCGCCACAGTGTCTGTGATAAGACAATCCAGCTTTCTATATGGCGGAAATGGCGCAGCAGGCGGCGGCGGCGTTGGCGGCAGCGCTGCAACCGCAGTCAGTGTGCGGCCAAAGTCACAACCGGCGTCAAGTGTGCCGCGCAATTCGACGGTCTATTAACTGTAAACATAACTGTAAATTTCTATCCCTGTTTAAGCTTTGTATATATGTATACATATTTGTGTGTGTGTGTAAGTGTAAGCGTGCAAGTCCTTGATGTTTTTATTGTAACGAGTTTGTATATGTGTGAGTGCAATTGTGTGTGTGTGTGTGCGTGTGTGCAAATGCAAATGTTACAAGTGTCCCTGTAAAGTGTATAAAATAGAAACAGAACAATAATGACATAAAACAAATGCAAATGCACAAAAATGGTTTTTGTATGTATGTAACAGACACATGCATGTGCATGTGTGTGTGCACCAGATGTGGCGGAAAGAGTTAGTATGAAATGAATTTGTTTGAAATGGCAACGGCTGATTTAAGAAATGTACTAAAAATGTTATACTTGAACATGTTCAATTGAATCACTTAAGCGTCAACGTTTATGCAATTAAGAAACAAATTATTAAGCTTAATGGGCGGCTTGAGAAATGTACTAAAAAATGACAGAACTCAAAATGTTCAATTGAATCACTTTTAAATTTTTAACGGCCTCACGCAGCTCACTTGCTGCTTACTTTAAGTTTAGTGTCTTCCCAGGCTAACGCAAATATACTTACGTACATGCATACATTTATATACATATATACACATATTAACTATATTTAATCTGTATATAAAACTTAGCGGCATTTGAATCTAGACCAAAGTTAGTCAAATTATTCAAAAGGCAACACCAACAGAGAATACCCTTTAAAATATATATATATATAAATAAATAAATATATATATAAAAATGTATATGTAAGTACTTATGCGCATATTTACGAGCGTTTTTGTCGCTCTCCCTATCTAAACTAGACTGAAAAATTGTTGAACCGAAATTCAAATTTTATTATTAAATCACAAAGAAAAAACACACAAATGTTAATGCAAATGAAAACTGTAGCACAAACCAAAGGTTTTCCAACGAAAAATAATAATAAATAAAATAAAAAACATTTACACGTAGCCGGAATAGATCATATTACATCAATACCGCAGACACTTAATTAAATGTATTATTTTCCATTTGTGATACAATTCGAACAACTTCTGTATCCATATTCTTCAATCAAATTCTTTCTATATTAATATATTGAAATTTGTTAAGTCCCCTAGGGCAATATTATTCACTTACATCAAATTAATTACTTATTATGTATTATTATTATGAAATTCATTGTTGTTGGACCATTGCCGTCATTAGAAGTAATTCAAAAATCAACGCTCTATTGCAATATCATTCCATTTGAAGTTCTCATATATAAATAAACAGAAAAAAACATTGGAAATACCTAATTCAACGAGTTTTTATGGCGGGCTAAGCTGAAATGTGGAAAATATACGATAGATTGGAGGAGTTACGAGGGGAAGATTATAAACAGGTAAACAAAAGAAACTTATTTCGTCTTCTAAATAGTTGGACCTTTTTAGAAACATTTATAAAAATCTGTTAAAACAAGATCTGGGTTCATAAATGTATAAAACTAGGGTATAAAAAGCCGAAACACCAAGATATTTATACCTAATTAAAAAGTTATTAAAGACAACTGATTTATACTTGATTTACAAACAGAGATCCAAACTCACACTATATGTCAAACAAAGCTTATAAGCAATATATATTTTTTTTAAATTTTTTTTAGCATTTCTATATATATGTATATATAATGTTAGCACAGTTCCATACTACTAGGACTATCCAAAGGCTGTTATTGAATAGTATATCAATTTCAACATGAATTTCATTTTTAAATGCAGTTTTTTTATCTTGAGTATAGATTAGCTGCACGCGCGTATTTACAAAATAGTGAGAATAACATTATTTGGCTAAGGCATATATGACCAACTGCTAAATGGCCAACCGAACTATAACAAGCTTAAACATAGTTTGAATACAAAATAGAATTGAATTCAATAAACAATAAACAAACGCACTGTGTTGCTTATAAACTAAATGGCAATCTAAGCGCTGCTATGCTTGAGCTTTAGGTCTTCAACGGCCTCCTGTAACGGCTGATCCTCGCGTAGGCGTCGTCGCTCGCATTTGGGACATGGTTGATGCTCGTTGAGGCATTCCGCATGGAAAACAGCACCACATGTAACGCACTGTAAATAAAGAATTCTAATTTAATTACAATCAAAATGATAATCGATAAAAGCTTACGCGAAATGTGGTGGCAATGTGAAAGGGATAGAGCACACGCGGACTCTGACAGATTTCACAGATGAAGCCCTTCAGCTGGCATAGCCGGCACTTGAGCACGTGTGCCTCGCCCAGCTTGAAGGCCTTTTGTAGCTGCTGGCAAAGTGCGCCGCGTTGTATCAATGCCAAGTCAGCCATGGAGTATTGATGTATGTGCTCATAGAGATACTCCTGGCCGCCGAAATGGTTCTGCAACAGTTTCAGGCTACTCGGCGCACAGGTGTAGAGATAGGCACGTATAAAGTTCAGCCGAATGCGCAGTGACTGTAGCTCAGCCATGGCATCGGAGGCATAGTAAATGCTCGGATTGAGTAGCTGCATGTCGAGGAAGGGCTGTGCACGAAACTCGGCCAGAAAAAGTGCCGCACGCTTGCTGACGCCGTATTTGCGAAAGTCCCAGTTGTAGATTATGCGTGCCGGAATGAGTTGAGCCTCCGGCTCCATGCAGATGTTGCAATAGTAGTTGCCACTAAAGGCGCAAACTCTGCGGACATAGAATGAATTAAGTGCATTAAAGGTAAGACTATAATTAGTAGCTCAGCCCTACGCACTGGAAATTGTTGTCGCCAACACCTAGCGGATGCTGACAGCCCTTGCACAGAAAGCCCTGTGCATTGAGTCCCGGCTCGCGTGGCAGCTGACACAGCTGAGCAACCATTTGCTGCAGCTCACCCATTTCAAAGTTGGAGTTGAGCAGCTCAAATTCCGAGTTGGTCTGTGAGAAGATAAAGATTTGCTTTAATATCAAACAGTGCAAGAGAACAGTAACTCACGTCAATTGATTGTAGTTCGCTCATATCTTCGGTTGCATTCGAGTCAGGCTCTCGTTGCGTTTGCTGTTGCTGCGCCAAGTTCAAGGTTGAGGGATTAGCGCGAAACTTCTCCCAGATCTGCGACCAGCCAGAGCCATCCTCACGATTGTTCTCGTGCTTGCGCAGCAGCGCATTGTAGCTGCAACGATCTGCTGTGGGCGTGCGCAGGCTTGTGGTGCTGCTCATGCTGACCGACCGCTGAAAGAAACGTGCTCCAGACTCCTCTGTGGGCGTATGAACATCTAGATCAGCGGACCAGGAGGTTTGCATGAGATTTGTCAGCGAATTGCTGCCCTGTGGCAGCTCCGAAAAAGGCTCTTCAATGTGACGCATGGAACGCTTGCGAATCCGCTGACCACTGCTACTACTCGACTCAGCTTGTTCGGCCTCATTGGAGACTGACGTCTGAGTTGTTTTCGCCTCTGCCGATGTGTTTGTCTGCTCTTCGCTTATAACATCCATTTCGTCAACCTTTTGCATGAACAAGTCCAGTATTTCATGTTGGTTAAGATCCGGATTACCAAACTGTCCTCCACGACTGAATGGACTGTTCGAAATGGACTCCGAAAAGAGCTCATTCGTGTGCAGTGGCTGTGGTGTGGGAATGGCCACGATTTCAGTGGCCAAAGAGCTAGCTACATCCACGCCGCTGCTTATCTGAAAACAAAAGAATCACAGTTCAGTATGGGCCTCAAATACTTTTCTGTTCTAAACGCACTGGACAGGATTTGAGTGCTGGTGTCCATAGATCGGATAGCTGCAGCGCATAATCGGGCCATTGGTTGAGCAGACTTGAGTTGACGGGCAAATCGAATGTCACATATGCCTCTAGGCTCTCCATAATTTTAGCTGCCGTCTCCAGGCCTTCGCTATCCTTGAGCAGCGCATCCTTCTTGTAGTACGGACGCAGTGCGGAGCCATTTTTGCGCATATTATTCAAATACGACGAGAATATGGAATCGTTAAGCGACTGTCGCACCCACGCTCGACACTGTCCAGTCTCGGAGGTAATCTGACTCAGCCGTTGTATTTGCTCGATCACCTGCTTGTGCATGAACACCATGGCAGGTGACCAAAAGCTCGGCTCCGGTCGTCGCTCCACATCTCCCGTAATCACATTGATGGTGGCCCACAGAAACGAGTCTTTCAAGCCGTGCAGGAACAAAGCTTCTAATGTGGTGCATAAAGCACTCGTCTGCTCGCACAGTCCAAGCACATCTGTGGGAATTTTTTTGGATGAGTCATGCTAGTGAGTTAGTTAAATGTGAATCGGGGAATTACCAAGTCCTTTTTGCTTAACTTCAAACTCGATTTCTCTCGCATTTTCGTTCAGTGTATTTATCAGCGCCTCCTTAACAACATTTTCGCGTTTTGTGGAAAAATTGTTTAGGCTGCGAAAGAGGGAGCTCATTTGTTTGTCTTGAAGCTTGTTATTTATTTCCCTATTTCGATTTATTTATTGTTATCTTTTGCTTAGACACAATCAGCTGTTCACCAGGGCTGCAAGAAGCGGCTCTTATATTTTTATATTGACCGTGCCAGATACATTCAATTCAATTTATTTGGCTTTTTTAAAGATATTAGCTTATTATTTTTAATACTTGTAACAGCAATGAACATTCAGCCTTACATATATCCACAAAATGCAGTTTATTACTGAGCTGATTTAGTAAAATTAGTTGAAATAGCGTGCGGAACTTTTGAGGCAGCTCATGCAATCGAACTAAAAGTAAACCGATAGTGCAACGATATTGCACTTTAGCGATTATTGGTCTTCAATGACATCACAAGAGCTCGCACACTTTTTAACGGCTTTTTATATTTATTTTTAAATCTGATATTTTATATAAAAGTAAACAAATTGTATGTGGCTGCAAAATGAATAACGTAGGCAGTATTAAATTTCCGTTTGGAATTATGAGCTTTAAGACCAGTTCTGATTATTGCTTGCTTGCTTTCTTTCTATGTGGGAACGTTCGATTATAAGAATTGAAAAAAACCCACGCAAATAAATAACCACAAATTCCGCGTGTTCGTTAACAAGACAAAGCCTTAATGACTTTTGATGCCTTGGGGGTTTTATTTCAAGCAAACCAAACAACATTTATGACTCAACGTGTCAAGGAATAGAAATGAAGCTTCAATAATAAATATTGTTAGCCCAAACAGTTCGCATTTCTTGCAGTTAATGGAAAATTATTTATAAATATATACAAATACGTATTTATTTTTGTTTATTTACATATGAATGAAGTTGAGTTAAGTGTCAGCCTCAGTCCCGGCTTGTCCATAGGCTGTGCACGTATCCATTCAGTAAGTCGCCACTTGATATTAAGACAAAATTTGTGTTAAGGTCAGGGTGACCAACAAAGTTTATGCTGTCATTGTTCAACTTGTTGTTGTTGTTAATTTGGTTGTTGTTGCCTTAACGCATTTTTCAATATTTTTGCAATAAAATTGAATAGCCGCTGATATATCGTACAGAAGATGCGCTCCAACTGGTTCAAAAACAGGTCTCTCTCATATGGAAAAGAAACAACAAATTTATAAGTTGTTTTTTTTTTTGTTTTCAGTTGTGTTGTTGTTGTTTTACGAAACAATTTTCGTGTGGGCTGACAACGCTTGCATTCAACAATTGCACTGAAATTGGTCGCTAATTTATTAAAATTTTATTTTTATTTTTTTTAAAAAGATTTATGTATTTTTTTTATTTAAATTTGCAAACATCATCTAGACATGTTTTTTTTTTAACGGAAATGTTAAAAGTTGATGAAGCTGCAAATTTAATTAATGAATATTATTTTTATTTATGAAGATGGGTTCAAAAGGTAAAACTAATGTTTGTGAAACTAAAAAAAAACAAATGATAACAATTAATACAAAAAATAATTTTAAAGCTGAAGGTGAAGGGTCACTCGACAATATGTACGCATGCGCAGCGTCGTGTCATTTTCATTTCCATTTCCATTTTCATTTCCCAACTGCAAGAGACTTGGACTAAGCGGCATAGACTCTATTAAAGTAAATAATATACAGACAGCATGCATGCTGTCACTTCGTCGTCGTTGTTGTTGTTGTTGTTGTTGCTGTGATGCTGACTTGACTTTTTTCTTAGCTCCACTCAAAAAGTTTGACTTGAACGTCGACTTCACGCTGCCAGCGGCAACTGTTTGGGCCATTGTTATAAGTAGCAGAAGAAGCAGAGAAGAAGAAGAAAAAGAGCAACAACATTTTTATAAAAAACGTTTGTTTTCGTAATACAATTTTGATTACTTCTTCGACGTCGACTGAGTCGCAGCGTCGCGACGTCCCATTGATGGCTTTGTCTGTTGCAGCGACGCCCGCGTCGCGACGTTCAGCTTTGATTTATTAACGCTGGGCGCCCCACCACCACCAGCACCAACAACAACAACAACAATAGCCGCAACACGGGCCAAATTGCGCGCCTTTTTAGAGTTAAGTCCATTTGGTAATATCTGCTGCTGTTAATTGTAACAATAATTTTAACGCCCAATGAATCCCATTCGCAGCTTTTGCCTCAATCATTACGCTGCATAGGAAGCGCAGGCAAAGGCGAACACAAAGCCACAGATTCGAAGTCGAATTCGAGCTCGAAGACGAGGCACACAAACCAATGCGGAACAAACGCGCAAATGGCTGACATAATTTGTAAGATAAAAGCCGCCTGGACCTTGTCTGACAATTATGAACTGAACTAAAAGATATACATACATATGTATGTATATGTACATGTATGCATAAGTAAAGCGCAATCGAACAGCCTTCAAATTTAAGCATATTCACAGAAATTGTGCAATCACATTGCAGAAGAGATCAATGTACGCCGAATGTTAATATGACTTCAAAGAAGGCTTTTGCACAATGCTCCCCCACAATGTGATCTAATATGAGCTGACTAAGCGCAGTAAATCGCGAATTAATGCAGTTTGATGAGTAAAGAATTTAATTTGCTTCACAAAAGAATTTGCCGCTCAATAAAAAGTCGAATTTAATGAATCGAGTATCGAAAGCCGTCAGAGGAACAGGATCTAGTTCTGTGAACAAATTCATGCATGGATTTGCAAATATATTTGACTGGCATAAATTATGCAGCAACTAGACTGTTGACTGTGACGTGCCCTGATCGATAGACAATCTATTGAGTTTAGTCTCCAATATCCAAACCTGTCTGTCTAAATAAACAAACAATAAAGAAACAAATGCTTCTAACACTTTAACACATTCATTTTCACTATAAATTTGCATAACATTTATGGGTGTATGTGTGTATATGCAAAACTGCTGAAACGTGTGCGAGTTTCGGAAATAACAGAATGTTAAGCATATGTTAGGCGTATGTTAAACCTGACCTTGAGCGACATTGGCAATGCAATGCCTGCAACAAGTATGGGAAAATACACGATATTCATATGTATGTATATATATATATACGATATATATGTGAGGTCATTACAGCAATTTAATGTACAGTTTCCCGGTTTCAAAAGCAATACGCTTTAACTTTACAATCAAATCGGGCTTTGAGCTCATATACATACACACCCACACGTGCGTGAACATGCAAATACATGTGAACTGTGCTGAAAGCTGCAAGTGTTAAAAATGTCCTAAATAAGAACGAAAGCGATAGTTGCAGAACTGCAAATATTGTTGTTGCTTTTTTTGCTGAATAATTTCCTTAGCTTAGGGAAATTTGTTCAATATGTAAATATTTACTGGGATTTATGTACACAGATGTACACTGGCTCAAAGGCTAATTTTTTGAGTCAAAATAATACAATAATGCAATTGTTACTTAGCCAACATCATATTAAAGACAGATATTTATTATATACATACATAGCTACATATATTGCTGTCTGAAATTAATATTACTATTAATATTAATGCTGCTGTAACATTTGGACATACCCAAATTACATATGGACCACTGTGCGCCGTCAGCGTCAACTTAAAGCCAATGCGAAAGCCAAGCTTCATTCGTTGTCGCTGATGGCAGCGTTGTTTATTAAAAGCGCAGAACTCGTGAGCTACGGACGTGTTTCTGCTACGCTCGAGCGCCTCGCTCATCTAATCTTCAGTTAACTTCGTCTACGTCTCCGTCTCCGTCACCGTTACCGTCACCATCTCCGGCACTGTCTCCGGCGCATCTCTCCCACAGTGACTGCGAGTCGTGAAATCGTGTCACAATTGATTGAATTTTGTGTGCAAGCGCTACAAGCTAAAATAAATACGAGAAAAAATTAATATTACATATTATTTGTATTTGGCAATAAGGTTTTTTTCTGTGTGCACGCCGGTGCAGATTGCGTCGTTCACGTCGTCGTCGTCGTCGTCGTCGCCGTCGTTGTCGTCGTCGTTGCGGATTTTGTCATCCCTGACAGCATCAATTCGACCTGGTGACTGTAGTTGTTGTTGTTGCTGAATTCGGCATTGTTATTCTGCCTACGCGCTAATTATTCCTCGCGCTTTTCAACTCGAATGAGGCTTTTGGGCAATGCCCAATTCTAAATCGGCGGTTGCGTGACAAATTCGAAAATAAAACAACACACATCTTAAGCCAAGAACAACAACAAGCAACAAGAAACACAACGTTATTCCGTTATTGCCAAAATCGAAATGCAAACGCGCAGTTTGAAATTCGGCGGGCTACGCAGTCGCAGCGCTGCCGGCGTTACCGTTACGCTGCTGCTAGCTCTGGCGCTACTGAGGATCGACGCAGCAGCTGGAAGGCCTGGTATACATGCACCACATACATAGCCACATCTAATTCATGTCGGATTCCAATTGGAAGCCGATTGGATGCCGATTTCGATACCATTTCGAATTCGTAACCAATTCGCATAGACATACGATATTTAATTAGTGTTTGCTTTTTAATTTCCTTTTCGCCTATCGTCTATTTGCGTTTCTGTGTCGTGTTGCTCTTTCTTCAATTACGTCTTTATACGCATGTTGTATCAAACTGGATATTTATTTATCTTGCCTCCGATATGTATTTCAGTTTCAAATCTATGTTATCTCGCGTTCAATCATTCAAATATGTGCAACAAAAAATGATTGATTTTCGATCATTAAACAGATAATTAATCAATCAATATTTGGACAATAAGAAATTAATTTTATAATTATATAAATTTGTTAATTATGAAAATAAATTACAAAATTTACAATTTTTGTATTGAAATTTTAAAAATAAATATATGTATTTAAAAAATATTGATTAAATAAAAAATAATAATTTTTTATATAGTTATTTTTTTTTAATATATATTTTATTTATTTTTAAAATTTTTACTACATTGTAAATTTCGTAATTAATTTTCATAATTAAATAATTATACATAATTATAAATTTATAATTATTTATAAAATTTAATATAATTTCTTCATTTTTGTTGCACATATTTCATAAAATTTAATAATATCGTATATTTTTTGTGTAATAATCAGCTGTCTATGTGTGTTTCCATTTGTAACTAAGTTTAAATCTTAAGCCGTAACTAACTTTTATTATATTTTATTTATTAATTAAGCCTACAAAACTGTTTATTGTTGTCCTTTGAGGTCTCTGTTTGAACTGTCCCCTAACTTATCAACCAATTGTTACTAATTCCCCGCACATTGCACAAACTCATCCAATTAAAATGAAATCAATCGTTCCACATCTGTCTTCTAATCAGCCTACATACAATGGGTATTATGTGTGTTTGTAATGCATCCTAAATAATTATGACATTGAATGGAAGCTTCATTAATAGTGCAGGGCAACAGGATGTAGTGAACGAGTATTAGACTATGTATTTCTGATTATTTTTAGTGTGCTGAAGTCGAATCAGTAGTCAGAAAAAGTCTATCTCACAGAGGTATTTCTCCCTCACTCTTTTTTCTCATTATGTCTCATTTTTACTCTCTCTCTCTATTTCTGTATATTATATATTTCTCTTATATGTCTCTTATAGGCTATAGATGTTTCCCGCTCTATATACATATATCTCTCTCCTTTTTCTCAATCTATTTTATTATCTATCTCATTCTCTTTCTGTCTATCCTTATCTTTCCCTATATTCCCACCTCTCTACCTTAATCTCTGTATACCTTTGAGTGAGAAACTCAAGCAATATCTCATTCCCTTTCTAATTCTCCCCTCTCATTCACCCACTATCTTTCTCTAAGTATATCTCTCTCTATCTTATAATCTCTCTTTCTCTATATATATCACTCTCTTTCTTTAGCTGTCTCTATCTTTGTCTAACTCTCTCTATTTCAATCTCTCTATATCTGTATCTCTCTATCTCTATCTGCATATATTTTTATAGTTCCTTCTCCCTGTCCAATTTTCTCTCTTATTTGATCTATGATGAAATATCTACCACCATATTTTTCTCCTTTTATCTCTCTCTCTCTCTCTCTCTCTCTCTCTCTGTCTCTGTCTCCCTCTTTGTCTCCGTCTTTTGTTTCATCACCCTTTCTTAATGTCTTAAGATCTGATTCAGTTTTTCTATTCCGATGTAGGAAGTCTCAAATACCTTTTAAATACAGTCATAGTCTGATACTTGATTACTAAATTTCATCACCTGTAGAGTTGGCATCGGTTGCAATGCATCATGAAGTGAATCGGGGAACTTGCCGGACACTCAGCCACACCGATCATCAAATTAGAGTTAATAAATAACAGCATTTCATGACATTTAAGATGTGCTCGAGCTTTCGATGTATCAAATGAACAAAATGTGTTAGTCATAAACTGGACAAATCCCATCGAACACGGCAAAATAAGGCGTCAGCAGCTTTGAGCCAACGAAAATAAACAGCTACGCCAATGGCGACAAAAACGTCCAGTTCCCAAAGGCAACAAAGGGTAAATGAAACTCGAGATGGGGCACAAGAAGCCGCCGGCTCAAAACAAACAACAACAAGTACAGAAACAACAACAACAACAACAGCAACAACAATAACAGCAGCAGCAGCAGCAACAATAACAAAAGTTATGTAAGAGCCAGATGACATGACTGGCAAGGCTTCAACTTCAGCTTCAGCTTCAGCTTCAGTTGCAGCTTCAGCTTTGGCGTTTTTGATTTCCACTTTTTCTGCTGCTGCTGTTGCTTCTTCTTCTTCTTCTTGGCTTCGGCTTCACTTTGAGCTGCTGGAAGGGACGACCTCTGGGGATGCGTCTATCATTATCTTGGCTGCTACTTTAAAAGGCTGTTCATCTTCAGCCGCTGGTTAGGAGGGGGCGACTCAACAAGTTCATAAATTGTTATGACAATTTGTTAAGCTTGTTTGCAACTGTTCAGAGTTTTTTTTTTGAGTTTTTTTCCCCGCCGTTTTGTGGGTCATGGAGCGCCCCAAAAAAGAGGTTAATTGCATTTAAGACACGCCGCAAGTTATGGGACTTATAGCTAAATAAGTTTAAGCTGATTATTTAACAGCTTCTCCAAGTTGAGTGAATGAGAAAATAATAATAAATAAATATCTATAAATTCTATAGTTCAAGTGCTTCGAGACAAGTATGCAAAAACCCGCTTTAAGCTGGGATTTATGTAGATTTTCATAGGTGCTTATAAGCTAGACTAGACTTTGATTATAGTTAGGTATGACTAGATTAGACTAAATTAGAGTTAGTTTTATGGACTGAAACTATTGAAAATGGGCATTTGGATTTGATTATTGTTGCTGAATAGGTGTGTAAGGGACAAAAGAAGGCGTCTATTCCTATGACAGATCTCATCAACCTGAGAGCCTCCTGTATGAAGCTGCTCTGATAGCATGCACAGATCCAGCTCAAATTACCGATAACTTTATGTGTTTCCTTGAAATCGATTAAAAATCTACATTGAAACTTAGTTATTTGCGCATATCTCGTATACTTTAAGTGCCAAAGTTACCAAATTTGTGTGGTAGACTCTAGAAGAGTGTACGCATATGAAAAATAATTCCTTTTTTGAATGGCCTAAACAATGCTGCATAGATAAATAATATTGAAATATAGCAAGTTCTCTTTTGCTCTAGATATAAACGGGGTACCACCTAATAAAACAGCTCAACTTACTTATCGATTTTATCACAGAGAGCATCATTAACTGTTGAACAATATCTCAAAGACAATACCTTTAATGTCCAATTGTATTGCCGGCTTTTCTACTGGCTTTATGGCCATAATCAATTAATTGTTAACCATTTTCTTTGGCTGCTATTCACACGATGTCTCGAGCAGCTACTCGCATGAATTTATATCGCTAAAGACTTTCGGCTGTACGTGATAATTAACAAATTCGCATAGATTTTATAAGCTGTTGTTGCTATTGCTATTTCTATTGCTATTGTTGTTGTTGTTGTTGTTGTTGTGCACAATTAGTTAGCCCCATAATGAAAAGTTTGTTGTTGTCTTCTGTTTTCGTGATTTATGTTGGCGCTTTTGTTATTTTTACTATAATTTTCTATATACAATACATATATCTGTGCTAGTAGCCTCACAGTTTCGTAATGTCTTAATAGCCCAGCACAATAAGCTGCGATATAGATTTTGACCGTTTATTATAATTGATAATCTGCGACGTATTTCAAGAGACGTTTCTTACGTCACTAATGGGTTTTTTCTTTGATATCATGGGATTAGTAAGTGCAAATTACCACACATGAATGGGGAAAAAACCGAAATTAAAAGCAAAATCAAAATCGAAATTAAAATTAAAATTAAAATCAAATTTATATTGAAAATCTTTGTAAGTCGTGAAACCAGTTGCTTGAGTATTTAGATCTTTAGTGATTTGATTGAAGTTTACGACAGTTTTTTATGAAAAAATACTTTAGCTTTTATATACCAACCTGATTTGATTGACTATAAAATTATTGCGTACTGTCATTAGGTTGTCGCACCCTGAGTCTATTGATAATTTAAGATATGTTGTTATTGGTTATATGTATGTAACAGGCTGAAGTGGGCATAACAGAGCCCATAAAGCCTTTACAATGTTGATTAGGATTAATAGTCACATACTCTGTCTGTTTCTATGTCTAATGCCATGGAATAAGCTCATCAAACTGAGAACGTTGAAGACCTTATGTACTTGAAGTATTATAACAAGCTTCTCATCGATAACTTTATCTGTTTACTTGAAATCGATATTGAATTTTAGCTATTTGAGCATATCTCGTATGTTTCAAGAGCTTAAGCTGCCAAATTTGGTATATAGTTGGTCCATAAGTAAACGCAGATGATAGATAAATCCTCTCTTGACTACCCTTACTCAATGTTTACTAGAAACCGCAGTATGCTGTTTCTAAGATATACATAAGCTCAAATACTCAATACAGCTGCTCCTCACGTCCTACCGGGTATCTCCCAGTCAGCCACACCCAACTGCAGCACACTCTCACTTGCTCATGTTTATGTTGCTTATGAGGCAATCAATTATTGGCTATCATATAGAAGCACAACAAAAGACAAAAGCCTGACAATCAAATATTAGTTACAAGCGCGAATTTTTCGGCTTTTAGCTTGAGCTGTGCGTGGGCAGTGTGATTTTCAACAGCTAAATAAGTCGATAACTCAAGGCCCAAGATAATCTGATGATCGCGGGCTGAGCTTAATGAAATTTGATTTTTATCAACCCAAAAACGAAGGTTGCCAAAACTGTAAAACTGAAAAGTGCAAAAAAAAAAATAATAAAAAACAGTTGGAATTATGACATTGTCGACGTGTTTCTTCGTAGTGGGTGCAGATGTCGTGAAGTTGCCAATCAATTAAAACTTCAATTCCAAATGATGTTCACAATAGAAAAAAGGAAATAAAATAACAATAAAAAATTAATTGGCACTGAACTTGATGGGCAAAAGCTGAATTTAACTAGTTGTTTGTTTTTTTTTTTTTCAAATGATTTGTTTGACTGACAGTAAAACAAAGGGTTTCGCAGCTTCACCAATACTAGGAAGTCGAGTTAGGATCGGAGCATAGCTAGTTTTCTAGCTGCACATTTTTCATACGAATTTTTATATCTTTTTTTATTGTTGTTGTTGTTTTGCTAATTACAACAGATGAAATCTGAGAATATATTAAACAACGCGTTGGCAACACTTTCCCAGCTGCCGAGAAGCACAATTGAAGTCAAGTCGCAAGATGTTGCTTTGCTAGATATATGTATATGTATATATATATATATATATATATAGTTTATATCTGATATATGTATCTTTATTTATGCGCTGCAGTCAGCGTAAAGTTCAGGGCTTACTCAAAAACCGCTGATAAACACTGAGCAGCATCATTTGTCAGCTGCGATTGATAAGCCTAGCTAGAAAATATATATAAAGAATATATATAGAAAAGAGATCCATTGTTTATTTATAATCAAACGCAAGCCATAACAGTATGAATGCAAAATAAACAATGAAAATAGTTAAAATGATATGCACATATGTTTAGCAGCCGGAACTTGGCTAGAATATCAGATAGCGCCTATTCAAGCTCACATTGATTAACACAAAATCTGAGAGCTGAAGCGCCGTATCTGTTCCCGCTCATAATAAATAATTTATTTGATTATTATTTGTCTAAATTCCAATAAAGCTTTTTATTTAGTATTTCTCCTGGTTCTAATTTTTTTTTTTTTCTATTTTTATAATCTGCAATCAAAAATGGGCAGCAAAAAAGTGGTTTGGTTGGCTCCAGACTGTATTTGGGTTCCATCGCAAGTATTTGATATAAATAAATAAAATTTAATGAATCAATGAAGAAAATGTTGACTATTATGATAGCTGCTGTATAAGAACCTGATTCGCATAAATTTTAGAGGAATGAATGAAATTACTTGAAAAGTGGTTTCAAGCTTAGAAACAGAATTATTGGGTTACAGGTTTAGGTCTGGCAGATATATGAGCTATAGATAGTCATATTTAGATTCCAGACGTCAGCAGAGCTAAGACTTTTGTAGATCCATCCTGAAGTTGATAAAGCTCTTCCAGATATATGAGTTATATTCAGTCATATTTAGATTCCAGATTAAATAGGGATAAAAGCCTTACAGATATATGTATTATATATCGTATCATGTTATCTTCTACATATCTATATATCCATCTATTCATATACAAAATACAAATCTGCCTATTATAACGAGTTTTCATAAACTTTGTTACTCTCGTGGCATGACGAATGAATAAGCGGACATGCTAGATCGCATCTAGACCTCGTGCTGCTGATGATTAGAAGATATTCAATAGCTTCAGTGAGTTCTCTGTGGAATCTATTGAAGAATCGCTGTGAGAGTATGTTAATAAGCTAGTTAGCTAGTCTGTTAGTTAGTTAGTTAGCTAGTCAGTCAGCTAGTCAGTTGAGGCGAGTGTTAGGTGGGCGCGGCTTTTGATGGATAAGGTTAGACGGATCAAGTTTTACTGGTTTAGTTCGTGAGTTCAAGCAAAAAATAAAACATTCCCGGGTTAAATCAAATGTGAACCAGCTATGCGTCAGATGAGTTTCTGTAACAAGTTCTCTCTGGCAGCCAGTTCTGAAAACGTTCTATACATTCTAATGCGTTCACTTATCATCGATTATGCGCCAAATGACGGAAATTAAAAAAAAAAATAAAGTTTTTATGGGCTGTAGTTGGGATATGATAGAGTAGATTGGAGGAATAGATGTGACAAGTGACGCAAATGGACTGCATAATGTTTATTTATGCTACCTAAACTTCTATGTTTGCTAAATAAAATCTATGTTTTATTTGTATGGACAGATATTATAATTTATCTATCTATATGTCTATCTATCTATCTATCTATCTATACATATCTTTATAGAGCCAATGAAACTAGTTTTTTCTGCTACAAAACAGTTTTTCCTGCATTGCCACGCCCCAATAAGCACTGACATATGATATTATAGCTTAGATTTTGTTTAGAGAAATATAGATAACAAATTATAAATGTTTTTAAATAATATATTAGAATTTATGCCATAGATTCTATAGAAATTTTCTGATTTGCTTGGCCAGGCTCAGGCCCAGCAAGCTCATCAAATACTACTTTAAATGCCTATCTGAATAATAGGTAGAGCAGCAAAACTGGTAATTCTAGATGCACTAGAAACACTGCAAAATATATAGTTTTTCTCGCTCTGCCACGCCCCTAAGGGGCGTATATAATTCATGTGCAGAGATGCTCAATACAATGAATCACTTAATAAATGTTGTATATCTAGCTAAGTGCATAGAAAAGTGTTGCAGACATATGATTTACCAATTAGCCACGCCTACAAGGGGCTTAAATAACATGCCCTTTTTAATTGGTAGTCATTTAACTAACTATTGTATATATATAAATGCTGAATTCCAAGTCGCTAGACTCTACAATAGCTTTTAAAATAATATACAAATTAATGCAGCAAAAGCCTTAGTAACTGCCCATCTGCCACGCCCACTCCTCTGGGCTACTCCCAAGCATGTTAACTAAGCTGCTTACATCTATGTTTCAAATTCCAAATCCCAAGTTGCAATCTAGTGAAGACAGACATCAAGCGAAAATACTTTCTTTTCAGCTTTGTAAGCGAGCTGACAGCGCAATCAATTGATAAAACAGACAAATTACATGAAATAGAAAACAATTTGGGATACATGATTGAGACACATTTGTGTTGGGGGCCAACACCGAGCAAACATTTAGCTCAAGCTCAGCCAAAACAAAAGACTCAGGCAACAAACTTGATTGACTGTCAATCACAGAGAGAGAGAGAGAGAGAGAGAGAGAGACAGCGAAATGAAACAGTAAAAATCTTAATTTACTTATTGACCTACCTGGCCTAACTAACGCTACAGGCTGCATAGGTGTGTGTGTGTGTGTGTGTCTCTCTCTCTCTCTCTCTCTCTCTCTCTCTTCTCTCTCTCTCTCTCTCTCTCTCTCTCTGTGTAAGTGTGTTATGTGTCAACCAAAAAGCTGCATTGAAATAGCAATAGCAATAGCAGCAACAACAACAGCTGGCAAACACAACAAGCAATAGTGCTGTAGTGAGCCATGCTTGACTGGTAGATACCTCGTCATTTCAGGTTTTTTATATGCATACAACAACATACACAAGTATACATGCAGTAAGGGAAGCTTAAGTTCTAAATGTACTATCTGAATGATATGTTCAGAGCATTATAAAGACATTCAAAGCAGAAGCTGAAGTCTGTGAGCTATGTGAATTGAGAAAGGTAATCAAAATCTTGACTATACTCTAAGCTGCGTATTCATCACAGAAAACTACAAAGAAATTTGCAGTTCTTTAAGAGACGAGCTAAAAGTTATGCGTAGAATGATTGCAAAATAAGCACAGCGTTCGGGGTATTTTACAGTCGGGCAATCTCCACTGGAGCATTCCGATAAGCTATTGAGAAGTGATAAACTTTTAATGTCTATGGTATACAATAACAAATATATATATATATATATATATATATATATATATATCTAAAATATCAAGTCTATAGCTTTACGAAATGAAGAGAGACGGGTAGACAGACAGACAACCGTAGCTAGATCGACTCAACTGCACAGGCTGTTCAAGTATATCTACACTTTATGAGTTTTACAACGCCTGTTACATGCACTTGCATAAAGACAATATACCTTAGCTGTTAAATGAATGCAGGGTATACTAAAATGCCACCACAGCTTAAAAGTAAAGGAGATGAAGCCACTATATACATATACATATACATATACATACATATATATTTATAGACCATTTAAGCCAATGTCAATCAATCAGCAGCGACAATGGCAGCCAAATTGCCAAAGAGCCACCCAAGGGGCTGCCACATCAGTTTCATCTTCGCTTCTACTGTTGCTAACATTCTTTTTTGTTTCTTTGGTGAATTGCCAGCAAATTGCATCTCTTGCCACTCACAAAAAAACAACAACCACATATACACCCATCTGTACATACATACATGCTAGTTGCAACCACAAAGCAACAAACAACAAACAACAACAACAAACAACAAACAACAAAACCAATTTCCCCCCTTCTCTGCAGATGTTCGGCAATCGCCGTTTTCATTAGAATTGCAGCCGCCATTGGCTGAGGCCGCTGTCGACGATGCCTTCAATGCGGGCAGCGAGCGGGCCATCGATAGCTATGGCAATCCGATTGATGCACTGCGTCCGATCGATACGCCCGATGGGCGCAAGGTGGTCAGCGCGCAGGGTCTGCAGTTTGAGATACCCAATTATGCGTCCGGCATCACTGAGATACGAAAGCCAGCTGATGACTTGCTGCCACCGCATATTGGTGAGTTCACAACAACAACAACAACAAAGCGTAAAGCAGCAACTGGAGCGACAACAGCAACAACTGCAACAGCTGCAGCAACAGCTGCAACTACAACAACAATTGCATCCACATTGCGCAAAAGCATCAATCAAAAGCGAAACACTCAAGCAGCATTAGTAAACTCCACTAGTCTAAGTATCACGCCCTCACCCACCTCACCCACTCGCACGCCCACATATGTAGCACCACTAACAACAATAGCCAAATCCGACTTAGCCAAACGCGAATCATCGGGTCAGCAGTATAAGATTACGGCCGCCAGTGCTCAGCACGCACCACCCACATTCAGCCTGCTCACACTCAATCCAGAATTTATGCCCCGCCCCAAGCAGGCAGCCAGACCTAGACCCAAAGCAAACAATGATAGCCTTGCCATCGCATACTCAACTCCAACTCCAACTCCTTCCCAATTAGATGCCATTGCAGTGGCGCTGCCCACTACGGACATCGATAGCACCGACAGCACCTCATTAGCACCAGCATCAGCACCAGCACCAGCCACATCACTAACACCACCCAAGCATGAATCATCAACAACAGACACCGCTGCGGATGTCTCTGTGGAGGTGGAGCAGGCGCAGCTCGTGCCCTTGACCCAGCAGCCGGAGGAAAGTGTTCAAGCGCCACAGCAGACCGGCGGCACTCTGCCCGACTATCTGCTGGAGCTGCAGCAGCAGGATAAAGATATTGATGGACCTGTGCCCTGGACACCGACACCCAATGCTGCGCCACTCAGTGTCATTGCCTGGGATCTGCTGCCACCACTGGAAACGCTGCCCGAAGCCGAGCCACACATCATCACCGAACAGCAGCCCACGAGGCATGTGGTGGGCGTGCAGCAGCCCGGGAGCCACAATATACGCGTGAGCCTGAGCAGCGGCCAGGGCTTGTCGCCGGTGGCGCCGGCGCCACTGACGCCAGGCCAGGTGGCTGTAGTGCCCGTCACAGTACAAGACGGACCCGAGGGCCATGGCACCAATGCACACGTTGGCACCACCACACCACGCAATGGCGCCAGATTTCCCCATCGCAATCGTGGAACAGTTCACTATAGCACCACCTCAGTCACACAGCGTCCACGCGTCACCACAACCACAACCAAAACCACACCAGCACCAACAACAACCACCACAACAACTAGAAAAGTGACCACAACGAGAGCAACAACAACCACCACCAGCACCACAGCAGCTACAACACCACGCACCACCACACCCTTAGATCCAGCCACTTTCTATAAGCTAGACAATGAGGAGGCCTATGCGTATACCTTGCCGCCCTGGCTGCAGGAGGTCACCGATCCGGATCTGGATGTAGCGGTCACCTTCATAGTGCCCACAGACAACGATCAGTACAACCACACGGTGGCCGAGGACTTGGAGCCGCCGTTTGAGCCGTTTGTAGATTTGAGCAATATTCAGCTAACACCGCCGCCAGTTAGCAGCAGCATCACCACCACCACCACCACTACCAGCAGACCCACAACAACCATAACCACAACGACGACTACAAGACGTCCGTCGACCACAACAACACAAGCACCAGCACTACCAACAGCAGCGCGCACCACTCAAGCACCCATTTTCAAAGCACAAACAACCAAAAACCAATTGATAACAACAACCACAACAACATCCACAGCTGCAGCGCCTGTTGAGCCCAATCCATTTGACTCGTCCACGTTGCCGCCCTGGTTGCAGGACTTTGACTATCCCGATGTGGGTCCCGGCGTGCCCTACAATCCGGACAACTTCAAGGATGCGCCGGACACTAAGCCGGCAGGTATTAAACCTAATGACTTTCAGCCTCAGGGCTTTGCCAGTAGATCTCAGTCGGGCGAAACAGCAACAGCCACAGCCACAATAACAACAACAACAACAACAACCGCAGTGCCAACAATAACAACAACAAATGCTTTTCCATCCAAAGTCACGCTTACGCTTCCAACCACTAGCAGCAGCAGCAGCAGCAACGGTAGCGATGGCCATGAGTTGAACACTGTGGAGCCGCCGCTGGTGCTGATACCGCCAGTTGCTAACAGCGACGAATCATCCACATTTAGCAGTCAGACGGCGACTGGCCTCACACACGATTCAACTACAAACTCATTCACGCCTTTTGCAGCACGCTTCGATGCGCCATCTGTTGGCCAGGCGACAGAAACTAAAAGCGCCGCCGCCGCAGCCGCCGAGGAGCAGTTCCCGCCGTTCAATGGCAATGCGGCCGATAGCCAGAAGGTGGAGTACACCAAGAGCGATGGAGGCAAGGTCATAAGCACGCCCATCAACACACAGCGTCAGGGTAAGTCTTTGCCTGGCATTGCCCAACTACCAAAAAACAAAAACTAAACTTAATTTTCTGACAGAACCAGCTGCAGTTAGCTCCACATCTGCGCCCGCTACCAATACGGGCAAGTATACGGGTGGCTTTGGTGCTCCGGCGGGTCTGTTGCGTCCACAGAGCGCCTCAAAGCCAGACATCTATGTGGCTGGCAACAATCATGAGTTCAGCAGCAGTGTCAAGGCCAACAGAGCGCGTCCAGGTGCCGCTGTCAATGCCGGTCGCTACACCGGCGGCTTTGGTGCACCCAGCGGCGTGCTAAGTCCCCAGACTGCGCCAAGACCCTTCCAGCAGGCGCAGCAGGCGCAGCAGCCAACCCACTTGGCTGGCGCCGCTTCAAGCCATTATCAGGGCCGCTTCGGCGGACCACCTGGCATCCTTGTGCCCTTCGACAATGTGCAGCGCTCTGGCGCCAAGTAGGCGGCCCGGGGCGTCTGCCTTGGTGTATTGCAACTACTGCAAGTACTTTAAATTATTTATAAAGCATGTATGTATGTTGAAGATCTTGAATCCAACTCGATCTATACGTAATTAAAGAAAACAACAAATCTGTACGAATTTTGTGTCGCAACAAAAATTAAGATATATATCTATATATATATATATGTATATATGTATGTGTATGTATATATATGTACATATCATGTTAAATGTTATTTACATAATAAAAATTTAGAAAGATAATAAATGCATTTTCTATGTTTTTTTTTTGGTTAAAATTATTTGTTTTCTTCATTGTTTAAGATGGTAAATCTGAATGCTAGTATATAAAAATATCCATTTAATATAGAAAAGGCAACGAACGAAGACTTTGAGCATCGTCTCAATTCAATGCTAAAAATATAAATAAATAATATAATATATAATAATATTTTGATTGGTAACTACAGCTGTGTTCATAAAAATAGTAGTGCGACTGAAATATTGTCTAGAGCTAGTGGCCCGATCCTCTATATATTAGAGCCAGGTTTGCCCTCAGACATATCTGGCAGGATTGTCAAAATTAGTGTACACGAGTTCAGTTAATCAAAAAAGTACTTAACTCTTTAAAAATAGGCAACATTAGCCTAGTTTTCTTGGTCGTCTGCTGATGGTTCCCTTTAAAAATATACTGCAAATAATTCCATCGAATTCCAGCGAAGAGCTACAAACTACAAATATAACATAGCACAGAGTTTTAATATTTTAGTTTGTCGGCTAATGGCAGATTATATAAGCACTGGATTTTCAAATTTGACTGCACTTATAATATAATTAATTTGTAATTAAATTGATCATCGGCAACTTGCAAGAAATACGATTTGTTATACTATTTTATTTAATGAACTTTAGGCTTATTTTTGAAGTTTATTGTGATTTTATTGATTTTGTAACACATTTCACATTTGCTCGTCAGAAAGACATTAGGCTGATTAACTTAAATAGGCGCAAAGCCAATTTTATTGAATTTTTTATGCTTCAACGTACTGAAAAAAATAATCGAAAGTAACGGAATTGATTTAGTCACAAGTGCGTGACTCTTATTTTTACATTAATATTTATATGAAATGTAACTGATTTTTATTGTTTATTGCGTATATTTGAACTCAATATACATATGTATATTTAAATAAAAAATATTTGATTGAACTTCAGCTATAAAAGTATTTTAAATAGGTGACGGCTGCATAATCATATTAAAAACGAGCGCTAGATGGCTCTAAACCGCTTTCTGGAGGTCTGCACTTGTCGAAAGCTTTTGTAGTTTTGGGAGCCTACATTTATATTTACATTTTATATATTTATTTTATACAAATCAAAACGTAACAAAAAAAAAACCAAAAATAAAACCCATAACATTAATATTATTGCAATGTTAAACCATGTATTCATGTCAAAGCCCCAAAGCTTTTTGATAGAGAAGCTTAAACAAATTTTAAATATAAAACAATTAATAGCGCGCTTTTGGTTTACGTGTGTGTGTGTGTATACTCGAAGAGTTGCTATTCAAATACTTTACAGTCACGTGAAGTTGGAAGCGTATAAATGCGCGTGCGTCGCATAGCATTCAGCTTTCGAATGCTCGCATTTTGCTCATACTTGCGCTGTGGGGTGGGCGTGACGTAAACGTCCTTCATTTGACTTTGAACTCAACCAAACGCGAACGCTCTATCTGAAGACTATTTAGTCAGAGCAGTTGCAGTTGATTCCTGACGGGTGAACTGAGCGAAAGTAAAAGTGTGATCCAGGCAAAGTAAAATAGAAAAAAAAGAAAAAATTAATCATGTCGAAGATTGGTATTAATGGATTTGGCCGCATTGGTCGTCTGGTGCTGCGTGCCGCCGTCGACAAAGGCGCCAGCGTCGTTGCCGTAAGTAAAAATCAGCTGCAATGAAATTCCAGAGAAAAAAAATCCGTAAAAAATTTCGTGTGAATATGTGTAATTCGCAGGTTAACGATCCCTTCATCGATGTGAACTACATGGTCTACTTGTTCAAGTTCGATTCTACCCACGGCCGTTTCAAGGGCACCGTTTCCGCTGAGGGCGGCTTCCTGGTCGTCAATGGCCAGAAGATCACCGTGTTCAGCGAACGCGACCCCGCTAACATCAACTGGGCCAGCGCTGGCGCTGAGTATGTGGTTGAATCTACCGGTGTCTTCACCACCACCGAGAAGGCCTCCACTCACTTGAAGGGCGGTGCCAAGAAGGTTGTCATCTCGGCTCCATCCGCTGATGCGCCCATGTTCGTCTGCGGCGTGAACTTGGATGCGTACAGCCCCGACATGAAGGTCGTGTCGAACGCTTCTTGCACCACCAACTGCTTGGCCCCATTGGCTAAGGTTATCAACGATAACTTCGAGATTGTGGAGGGTCTGATGACCACTGTGCATGCCACCACAGCCACCCAGAAGACCGTCGATGGCCCCTCCGGCAAGTTGTGGCGTGATGGCCGTGGTGCTGCCCAAAACATCATTCCAGCATCCACTGGCGCCGCCAAGGCCGTCGGCAAAGTCATTCCAGCTCTGAATGGCAAACTGACTGGCATGGCCTTCCGTGTGCCCACACCAAATGTGTCCGTTGTCGATTTGACTGTCCGCTTGGGCAAGGGCGCCAGCTACGATGAGATTAAGGCCAAGGTACAAGAGGCTGCCAACGGTCCATTGAAGGGCATTCTGGGCTACACCGATGAGGAGGTCGTCTCCACCGATTTCCTCAGCGACACTCACTCGTCTGTGTTCGACGCCAAGGCCGGCATCTCGCTGAACGACAAGTTCGTGAAGCTGATTTCCTGGTACGACAACGAGTTCGGTTACTCCAACCGTGTCATTGACTTGATCAAGTACATGCAGAGCAAGGATTAAATCAATAATACCAAAATCCAGCTAATACAATGTTAACTTCTCAATACGCACAAACAGGAGGTGTAGCATTTACATAACTATATAGATGAGAAGGCTCCGATTATCGCCCACATAAATACACGCCCAATAAATACATATACATAGACACACACACACAAGCACGCATATAAGTTTATTGTGACATATGTAGATACATATATACGTAGCTATATATGTGTTTGCGTATGTTTTGTATTGTATTTCCAACAGATCTTCTCTCTCCTGTTTGATGAACCGCGCAAATACAGTTACATCAATTATATAACCTAATCTCGTTACAAATAAATAAAACTAAAAAAAAAACAAAACCCAATTATTACGGCATTTTCATTCAAGTTATGAAATTGATGAGGTGGGTTCAGAGGTCTATTGATTTTTCAGCCAGACGCGGGTGAAAGGCACGTAGAGATCTCTCTAGTAGAGCTGAGTTGACTTGGCAACTATCAAACACACAAATGGGAATAAATGCATAATAATGCGTACAAATACATATATACAAACATATAAAAAGAACATAGAAGACAACTTGAATACATAAAAATACATATAGAATATACATATATATGTATTTGTATATATTGAGATTTATATGTACATATATTTGCACATATGTTTGTGCGCTTGTCAATATATATGTATTTAGACATACAGGCAAAAGCTGGTTGCTTTGAAACTGCCGGCGAATGAGCATAAATGCCCTTGACATTGAACTTCAGAAAATGATAAAATATGATAAGATTACAAGTAATTATTATTAATAATTATGCAGTTATGTTCAATCAGTGTGCACAATATTACAAATTATGATTATAAAAGATTTGAGACATAGCTCTGGTATAAATTTTGTTGCATGTGAAAAAATTCATGTTGCCTAACAGTGCCATTTTGAGTAAATTGTTAACATAAAAGCTTACCTGCAATAGTTACCAGTATTAACGAAATGATTGATACAAACTGCATACATATTCACCAGATGATTAAGCGAATAAAAATTAAACCGACTTAGCTTATGCAATTTCATCAGCTATTTTAAATATAATTTTCAATTCAAATTTGCGCTTTATTTTCATAAATATTTCAACTTACATATATTATTACTTTATATATACATCATTATTATGAACAGATGTACATTTGCAGTGTAAACTTAATTATCATCATATTTATTAATATTGATATTATTACAATATTAATAATCATTAGCTAAATTATAATTCTCATAAAAAATCAATTTGTATTTAACTGTTCACCAAGCAAACATAATCATAGCCCAATGATCATTATCATTATCATTATTATTGTACTAATGACAATTTTCGTAAACATTAACCACAATGACAATTAACAATCATCATTAACATTATAATAATTATGACTAAAACAATTCCTTAAAATTATAAATTACAAAATATTACAATTCAGCTCCATTTACTTAATATTATTCACTAACTTTAAATATTTACCACACACAAGGAAGAAGAAGAAAAAGAGGAGCTCTAACCGACCGGCCACTAGTAAATTCGGGATGCAACTGAAGAAGCGCTGCAGCAGGCTTGCCTTTATATAGGGCAACTCTCACTGCAACTCACGTATCAAACTTCACTCACGATCGAACGCAACTCTTGAGCATTGGTCAGACCATCAGACCAAGACTCAAGAGTGGAGTTCGGTCGTGAGTGAAGTTTTCACACTCGAACATTAACTGACACTACAAAATACTGCTGCACACAGAGACACAACTTAACTGAGCTGCGCTTCTTCCTTGTCGTCCGTAGGAGTGCGTTATACACATATATTTACATAGGTTAACTTTAATGCTAGATGCGCACTCAGACTTGGTTGTAGCTGCCAGTAATTGGAAATCAACTATATTAAATATTAAAAAGAATATTTTAATAATAAACAAATATAAAATGCATTTGAGTTAATGCTAAATTATGGAAATTTATGTATTAAAGTTCTTTAGTTAACTATACAGCTGCGTTCATAAGAATAATAAAAGCGATTGAAATGTTGGAAAGCAACATTTTTTGATAAACATACCATTTCGGAAACAATAAGAAGCGAGTATTGGGATTAACATGTCATATATTATCATATATATATTCTTTTCAAAATATTATGTTTATTCCAAAGCATTGCTGTCCAACATATCGTCGCACTACTATTTTTCTGAACACAGAGCTTTGCAATGACATCGGTATGATGATTCAATGCGTGAGGGTCGAAGGGTTTATTGCATGAAATAAGCTTTTGTATAGTTAATATTTAATATCTGTTACTTTAGCATAAAAATCTGTAAGGTATTTAGAAGTTTTCCGATTTGTATAGCCTTCAAATTGTGCATAAAGACCCAAGTTAAAATATACATAGAGAGTAAACAATAAGCTGAAAATAGAAGGAACAGGGGTCGTTAGAAGATCAGGATGAACAGTGATGCATATAAGGTGTCAAAGCTTTACAGAAAGTGTTAGGTAAAGGCATAGAGAGCCTATTATATAGAATTCTATCCAATTGCTATATGTACAGCTATACATTATCCAATGGGAAATGATTTTCTATATATTCATATACATATATATGATTCAACCAAGTTCAACAGGTACCCCCAATATTTTTTAAGGACAATCTGATTGCATGCCGTATGCCACATGCCGAGTTGCACCCACAACAATCAAGCAATTGAAACGATTAGAACGCTGCTCCCTTTAGAAACGCCTCAATTTGTCAACAGAATTGGAAATGTCGTAAATACAAATAAACATGTATTAAACTCTAACCCACATACAATATTTTCCATTATAGCCAAGAAGAAGAAGAGGAGCGAACAGACAGAGAGACAGGCAGACAGACAGACATCGAGTGGAGGGCAGACAGACGATTCATTCAGACGATTCAGACTCTCTCAACTTGAACGTATGCAAATATCATAATTCTTCCATCATGTCTGCAACGTCGTAAAGCGAATAAGCTGTAGGCCGATGTCAGGTCGGCGGCACAACACACAAGGCTTCAATAGGCCACAAATATGACTTGGCTCTGTCCTGGCCTAGCCTGGCCCAGCCTGTCCTGGCCTGATGGCACATGTAAGGCAACACTGCAGCCGATTGCTTATGAGGGCAACCAAAACAAAAATTGTTTCGGCATGCCGCGAAGGTTGCTGCCACAAGCAAATGAGTGGGGAACACGCAACGTTTGCAACATTTGGTTCAACTGGGCTGGAGTGCGGAGCATGGGGTTGTGTCTCAGACATCAAACTTATTTATTTACTCTAAAAACAATACAAGAAAATTAATAGCAATTTGCATAGTTTCATAAATATGTTGCAATAAATGTTCTTAACAAGTGAACGCTATTCAGGCACAGTAAATGGGAATGCCTTTGGCATTAATAAGGCCTCACCTTACCTCATATTGATTGTCCCAAACGTGTTGTCTGTCTGGGTCGCCCTATCAGCTGCCAGTTAATTGACTTTGTTTGTTGCTTCATCAGAAAACCATTTCAGCTAATGTTTTTTTTTTTTTTTTTTTTTTTTTTTGGCCAATGTGCGTGCCGCCAATTAAAGTTTGTTAGCGAAACATTCATTGTCTTTAATTAAGTACTGGCTGGGGCTTTATAAGGTGTATATGTAGGTAGGAATAGGTTGCATAAAGATTTGCTGCAGTTATTAATTTCTAGAGAGGGGAAAATAAAGCTGTTCTTCTTTTTATTCTTGACTGTGAAAACATGAAAGTAAATTGTTGAGATATTAAAACGAGTTTATTGAAGTTTATTGGGACTTGTCAGCACATGCAAACCAAGTTACAAAAGCCACAACAACCGACAGCAGCAACAGCAACAACAACAGCAACAACAACAACAACAGCAACAACAAAGGCTGACAACAGAAAAGGAAACTCAAGAGAAGGCAGCCTAGAAAAATGTGAAAGAAGAGTTTAGTTTGAAATTGACGATTGAGGCGAGCAGACGCTCGAAGAATTATTATTTGCTTTTTTGTATATATAAAAATTCTATATATAATATTAAATATATATTTCTTTATCAGTGTATGCAGTTAAATTCAACTAAAATGAAACCTTAAAGTTCCTTAAAATTGTGAATAAAAGAAATAAAACAATAATAAATATTAAACATAAAAACTAAAAAGTTTCATAATTTGTGCTTAAAAGACTCTTATAAAAAAACTTTTGGGAATTCGAACTAAAATTTAAATGCATTAAAAAAGTTGAAAACCCAAAAAAAGTTCACAATTTTAAATATCTCAACTTTAAGATCCTTTAAAAAATGCCTCGAAAAAAGCAAAAAGTGGATACACTTGAGGAAATTGAAACGACCATTAAGTTGCTCTGTGATCAGTCGAATAATCATATGAAAGTGCGTGAATACTATAAAGCACTGAAAGGCTATAATAAAGTAAGTAGAAAACAATTGCCTTTAATTTGACCAACATTTCAAATGCAACGTCTATTGAATTGAAACGAGCTGTAGATGGCGCTTATAGCTGTTTGGAAAGCTATGTATGCTTACGCTTCAAAGTTTTGCTTTGGGTACATTTATGAGCTTTGTGTTGTGTTTTGTCTGCCAACAGGGAAATTTCCTTAAAAGATTGGGCAAAACCAGGATGCACAAAGGCAGTAATACTCTATAAATTGAATAGAAAAATGATAAAAAGTTCTTATTATCGAGCTTGAATGTGATGTTACAATTTGTCGTATAAGCACAGAGAGTTATGATTCACTTTGTATTAACTTGACAAAAACCATTCTTTTAAAGCATTAAACTGATTTTTGACTGATAGGACAGTTTTATTTTGAAAAAGTCCCAAATTCAACAATTTTCACATATACTGTTGGTAGATTTGTAATTATATATTGCATAGAAAAACATATAGAGGCGAGCTTGGCTATATCACCTCAAACGTTGATACAGATGGGGAATATCCAAAATAATTTATCTATATAATATAGTTAAGTATATAAATTCTTTGCTAGTGCTATTTAAGAAATGTGTTGTTTTTAAAAAAATATATTTTGTTTTTCTATATACTTTCATCGGAAAAAGTGCATTTATTTTTAGTTAGCAACTGAAAAATGCTATATAAATAGAATTATATTTTGAAAAATTTTGAAAATAAGTTGATAGAAAAATTTGATACCATTGAGCCACAGGAATACAGATGGCAATAACTACGTATACGAAACACAGGGCTGAAGCCCTCATTAAATTTCAATTATAAAATAATGCGATTAGATAAAGGGTATGATTATCATTCAGATTGGATCGGTTAAAGCTAAGTAAAATAGTGAGCAAACATTTTTTTTAATATTCTCTCTAATATTAACTTTTTCTTAATGCAATGATTGGAATATGAATAGTTGCGAAGCTGTATCAATTAACATACAACTGTGTTCAGAAAAATAGTAGTATATGTATATAGTATATATAATAAATAAATATATAGATATGTGCATATGTTAATTTTAACATTCGTTTCAAATTGTTTTTAAAAATATTATGTTTATCACAAAATTTTGCTCTCCCATATTTCAGTCGCACTACTATTTTTATGAACACAGCTGTATATTTGTATATTTTGACTATCAAAATCATTTCAATGTCATCAATGTTGGTTCCCATTCCATGCCACGTGCTATTTCTTGTATTTGTTTTGTTATCGATTGTTAGCCCATTTATGGCTGGGCCTTAGTTTCCTGGCAACTGGGCAAATGGCAAATCAATTACCGTTTGTTTGGAACTGTCAGGAAAGGTGTGAATTTTTCACACTCGCACTGCGATTCGAGCTGTTCAATTGGTTGGCAAATTAATTTCTGTGACCATGTCCACGAGTGTGTTGAACACGATTTTGGCTGTTGACAAGGAGCAGGAGCTGCTGCAGAGCTTCATACGCACTGGCAACACTGCGGACGAAGAATCATTGGATGAGTCCAACAAGAGGTCAAAGGGTCGCAGACGTGCTTCGCACAAGCCGCCCATTTGGGAAAGACGCGACTCGTATGGCGGCGGCGGTGGCAAATCCTCCACAGATCGTGCTCGCAGAACTAGCAAGCATCCAGATGATTTGGATGCTGGTGGCTCCAAGCGAGGCAATCGCATCGAAGCGGAGCTGCGTGCGGCACGCAAACGCATCGAGGAGCAAATGTTGAAGAAAAAGAAGCCCAAGGAGAACTTTGTGGACTTCTATACGGACAAGGATCGTGCGGCGGCTGTCAGTGCGGGCGCCTTTGACATCAAGCAAAGTCTGCAAATCAAACAGAAACAAGATCGCAACGAGGCGCTGCTCATACCCGACGAGGCCGACATCAGTTCGATCATTGCGCTCGGTTTGAAGGAGATCAAAAATGCAAATCCCGAAAATGCAATACATTTCTTTTGCAAGGTCAAAAGTCGAAAGAGAATATATATATAAATATATATAGATATGGCCTATTGTAGAATAAATCCTAATCCTAATACTGACTTCTCTTGCAGGCTCTGGAGCTCAATAGCACCGACATCAATGCCTTGATTTCGCGCAGCAAGTGCTATTTGCTGCTGGGCGAGGCATCAAAGGCGCTGCAGGATGCCGAGACGGCGCTAGCTGAGGACAAGAACAACATACGCGCCATATACCAAAAGGCCGAGTCTCTCTACTATCTGGGCCAGTTCGAACAGAGTCTGATGTTCTTTCATCGCGGACTGCGCGTACGACCGGAGCTCGCGCTGTTTCGCCTGGGCGTGCAGAAAACTCAGGAGGCCATTGAGAATACGATTGGCACTAAGACGCGCGCCAATCAGCCGCTGCCCACGACCAAGAGTGGCATCACACGCAAATCGGGCGACAATACGCCCAAGTCACAGGCACAGTCACAGTCACAGCAGCAGCCGCAGCTCGTGCGTCAGAAGGCCACCAAAGCGGATCTGGAGCGGCGCAATGCTCGCAAACTGCTGGGCGAGCTATGCGTGGACAAGGAGTATCTGGAGAGGCTGCTGCTGCATCCGGATCTGATGCGTGCCGACACCAACACTGAGAACATATCCGCTCTGGCCAAGGAGGCGGTTTGTTTTCTCAACAAACGTCAGGAATTCTGGCGCCAGCAAAGACCCTGCACAGCGCTACCAAATCATAAGAATCTGCCCAATGATGCGATTCCCAAATGGTTCTAGACCTTAGAGAGATTAACAAATTAATAATCCTAACAATGTTGACATTCCATAGATACTGCCACACTCTTCCAAACCACAAGCTTTTATCCAATGATTCCTATTGCTAAATAGTTCTCGATCAAATCTTAGAGTTGATCAATGATAAATAATTAAGTGTTAAGTTTTTTGTTTAAAAAATTAATCAAATAAAATATTCTAAGCTTAAACTGCTCTGTGAATAATTGAATTTAATTTATACATATGTTATATATCATATTTATTGATTTACTTTTCGCTTGGATGATTAAACATTTATACAATTTGCACATTTTGTGTAACATTAACATTTAAATATAGCATTTGCGTTTTCTTTGATATTGTTTTCGTATATGTTTTTGTGTGTGGTTTTTGCCTTTACCCAACTAAAGTCTAATGCAATAAATATGTTCTACTCATACAGTTCAACTCATTGTAGATATCAACATAAGTATTAGGTAAGTATCTTTACATGAAAGAGTTTTTTATTTTCAATATTTATTATTATTATATTTTTTTTTGCTTGAGGCAAAGTTTGATAACAGAATTTAGGTATTTAGTTAGAGCATTGCGTGGTTAAAGCTTTAACTGCAACTAACAAAAGTATTATTTAGTTGTTTGTTTGTTTGTTTGTTTGTTCTTTGTTAATGCTTTTGGCTACTACATTGTGTTTATTTCATAATTTGACTAGTACGGCTACATACGTTTAAACATAGTTTAAATTTAATTTAATACTTTATTATATTTATATATGTTTTAATTGTTCATTTCGCTTGCGGCGCGCAACATAAATACGTATCTAATTAATTATTTGGTGCTTTAGTGAGTACGTTCGGCCAGTAATAATCAAGCCCTTATTCAACAAAAATAAGGTAAACATTTACCATTTTCAATTTAAATGCAACGAACGAAACTAATTTTGATTTATAATCTTCTCTGTATGCCTCATCTACGCATATAACACCAATTTCACTTCAATTTTAATTTCATTTTCAAGTCATGCCTGGAATCTGCAACGTGTATATAAATGATATCTACAATACAGTTGGCAAACATAATTATAAATATTTATAACATATCTCTTTATAGTTTGTTATGCGACTTCCAACGATAAATACAACAACTCGGAATGTAATATAGTAGACTGCCATTATATTAGGTATTAAGTGCTGCACGAACATCTGCAAGTAAAATAATATGAGAATAAGTTAGTAATATTTAAAGTATATATGAATCTATATTCCAAATGACAAATTTCTAACATTCGTCGACATGGTATGTAAAGGTATATTAAAAATTGCAAATTCCTTGCTTTCTTATCAGACAGACAAACATTGCTTGATCCACGCTATTTAAATAATTAATTAATATATAAATTATTTCTGGTATGCACGTTTTGCCTGCTTCATTTGATAAAGTAAATGCTCTTTAGCTATGTCTAATTTGCAGCTTATGCTAAATAAGCATTTAGCTGTCACACACCCAGCCTCCCATATGGTCTAGTGGCTAGGATATCTGGCTTTCACCCAGAAGGCCCGGGTTCGATTCCCGGTATGGGAAGTAATTTTTTTATTTATTTTATTTTTTTAAAATGTATTGGAACAATCCATTATATAAATGTATTATACCAATACATTATTTAAATTTTTATATACAAATACATATTTGGCACATATAATTAATAATTATTTTTTATATAAATACTTTTTATATATACATATTTTTTTATATAAATATTTTTATATATAAATATTTTTTATACATAAATATTTTGTATATATAAATATGTTTTATATATAAATATATTTTATTTTATATACTCGTTGTATATAAATATGAACGATTTATACATGCATACGTATATTGATTAATAATATTCTTTTTAAGAGATTGGCCATATTCAATTTGTTTATTTTTGGACATACAGAAACCTACAAGTCGTCAATATAAACTCATCTATTCCCATGCCCGATTGGCAAAAGAAGAAGCTAGGAACATGTTTTACTCACTCTGCGGCATCCTGTTTAGTTATTTGTGGGGCGTGTTGGAAGCGGGGGTGCATTTCCGCTACGATTTGGTATTGGTGGTGGTCCACGGCCGCGATTGGGCAAGGGTGGCGGCGGACCCAGTGGTGCAGCGCCTGCGGGCAAGGGCGGCTGTCGACGTGGACTGTCAACGGCACACATAACTGGCGGCGGTGCCGACGGTGGCGGATGGCGTGGTGCCGGCACATCATCCTGTATCTCCTCATAGATATTGCTAGCTGTTTCATAGGCGGTATCTGGCGGCAAAGATTGCTCCAGCGATGCTTGTTTCGACTGCCGCGTTGGCGTTGAGACGGGCGTCGACTGTTTGCTCTGCATTTGGCGAGGTGGCGTGGGCGGTCCAGATGGCAGAGCAACTGTGGGCGAGGCCTTGCCCGAGGAGGAGCCTGATGAGCTCACCGACGTGGCATGCAACGGCGAACCCAGCTCCGTGGGTGACTGAGATTTGGATGAAGGCGTGGTGTCACCCACCATATTGGGTGGACGCGGTGGCGCCACCTGCACAGGCTGCAATGGCACCTGCATCGGCTGTGGCGGCATCGGCGGCTTATTCGGCTTCGGCACAATGCTGATGACACCCGCATGCGGCAAGTGGCGAGGCGAGTTCTTTGGTGACATGGGCATGGGAGGACGCGCAGGCGCCGGACGAGCTGGTGGCTGTTTGGGTCGCTGTGGCACTTCTGGCGTCAACTGCAGCAGCTGTGCCTGCTCCGCTGGATTCGAGCACAACGGTATGGTATTGGAGGTACACAGCTCGATCTCACTGTCCACCTGCTGTGGCCACTCAGGCGTCTTTAGCTCGAAGACCAGCTCCAGGCCGCACACCTGTGTGCTACGCTTGGCAGCCGCACTGAGTGCCGATTCACCGTTGCGGAACGTCACCCACATGGTGTCCTCAACGTAACGAACCAACGTCACTTCACCCATTTTAGAGAGCTCAGCTATGAGAGCTGCCATGACATGCTCATCATATATAGTGGGCCCATCTTCATCTGCATCCGCCGACTGCTCATGCACATGCACCACAATGGTTGAGTCTGGTGGTCCCAGATCACGGATTACTTGATCGAAGACAGCCCGTCGGCGCTGCTGATCGATCTCCATGATCTCAGCATCAATGATGGCGATGACAGGCCGATGATCGCTTTGCTTCAGCTCTGAGCGTCCGTAGTGTATAAGTTTGCCCGGATTCCATGCAGCTGTACCGACGCCACCAAAATCGCTCTCGGCCAGTGCTTTGCGGCGACGCCAGAGCACGCGATCTGTCCAGGCTGGCGCACGCTGCTTCTCGGAAGTGTCATAGTCATCGCTGAACACATCGTATTTGTAGGTCGGATCAAAGGTGATCTCGCCCTCTAGAAACTCAGAGAATACATTGCCAGCTTCTTGTTCCTTGCGCAGCTGATCGAACTCCAACACCGTACTCAGCTCTCCATTACGGACGCATTCCTTCAGCTCATCCTTGTCCATGTCAATGCGATAATTGAAATCACCGCACCAGAATACCCAATCATGGGATTTGAGCGTGCGGCCCATGGGAAAAGCCAACTTGCGCGTGATTTCCGCATAGTCGGCGTTACGTTCCGCCACTTGCGATTGGCCGGCAGCAAAATGGGCACACACAAAGCACATGGAGCTGCCGTGCAGCACAAAGCGTATTGCACAGGCGCCCTTATTGCCAGTGGCGCCGCCCAGACCCGTCTTCACACAGTCTATGGCCACGTCGCGTATGTGCGGAGCATGCTCTGGCCGTATATAGATGTACAGACAGACGCCAACCAGCTGCTGATAGGTGAGCAGCACGTAGTCATTGTCCCGTGAAATGGTCTTCTGCAGCTCCTCGGCCCACAGCTTGGCGTTGTCTGTGCTGGCTGCCATTATATTCGATGCATTCAGATCAACAATTTCCTCGAAGCCAATTGCATAAATATCCACGGGATGATCAGCATGTTCCGATGGATTGTTGACATCCACCAGTGCCTTAGAGCGCGCCAAAGCATGGCAGTCGAGCAGCCAATCGGCCAGCGAGTCCTTGAACACAATGCTACGAAAATGCTTGCCACCGTTCACATTGTAGGTGCCCACAGCGACGCGTGCCAAACGTGGACGCACATACTCCGTATAGCGCTTGCAAAGCTCCCGCAGCGTTGTGGTCGGTGCGTGCAACATGTTCGAAGGCAACAGAATACGAGCTCGATCTGCCAGCTCCGAGCTGAGTGTCGAACCCACAAGCAGAATATCGATTGCTTCCTGCAGAGTAGAAATTTAGTTATAAATGGGATTCAAATGGAATGGAGATTAAATGATCTGCCAACTCACCTGCTTGGAATTGTCCAACAGATTGTTCTGTATGGTGCGCGCGGCAGATCGAGCGCCGTCCATGAGCTTGGAGCCGCCTTGTATGGCGCCAGTGCCAGCATAGATCTTGCTCACCTCGTTGCCATTGTTAATCCACATTTGGCGAAAGATTTCTTCGAACCGAGAGATGTTCTGCTGCTTGCCGCCCAGCTTGAGTGCTTCCAGCTGCAAATTGAGCGTGTCCAGACCCAAATATGTCTGCACACAATTGGTGCGATCCAAACAGTCGAGGCAATTGGTGCGCACAACGCCAAATTGTTCGCTCAGTATTTGCCCGTTGGCGGCATGAAATATGCCATAGTTGGCACCACAGGCGACCATGCGCTCCTTGAGCTTGGCCAGCGCCGTGAAGTTGCCGCCGCGGCATTCCTGATGATAGTCAAAGACCACATGCGGCACATCCTTGTGCGCGGACATGCCATGATGCCGCTGAAATTCATTGCTCAGCATTGCCTCGCCCTCTTTGCTGCCAATCAGAGAGCTGCCCAGCAGATTGACTATTGTCTGGTAGCCATAGCGCTGACGCATCATGCTCATGTGACGATCGAAGGCTGCTGCAGAGGTTTCAAATCCGCGCGACAACTTTACCTTATGCGAGCCCACCTGCACACCAGGCTGCTCCCAGAAAAGCGGCACAGAGCCGCGCGTCTGCACATGGCTGGTGACATCGCCATCCACATAGATCACTTGCTCCGTCTCCACAAAGTTGGCCACATAGCCCTCGTCATTGGTGCCTCTGACATTGAAACGCGTGCCGGCGCGTTCGCAGCTCAGCCGTGAAATGATAGCGGCTCGCGCCTGCTTGGCGCCTATGTAAACGGTGCGCACCTCCACGGAGCCGCACATGGTCTGCAGCAGCCACGACTGGCAATCAATGCCGAAACGCATCAAATGAATGTGCATCATGCGATTCCAGAAGAAACGATTGTCCGTCTCCGCCGTCTGATGCCGCCGCTGGGCGCACAGCGTAATGTCAAACTTGCTGTTAGACGAGGTGGAGCCGCTCGCTGCGCCCGAACCGGCCGCCGATGGATTTGTGTGTGCGAAATAGAAAGTGCCCGAATTGAGCAGCTTGCGCACTTCGCTAATTTTATCCTCATTCAGCACAGCATTCTGCAGCGAAACGAATGTGGTTTGCGTTATTCGAAATATTTCCACATCGCCAATTTTGCCCATCGATACGCAGCCGGTGACGAGCACCAGAAAGAGCACGGTGCTCTCGCCGGCATTCAGCTGAAGTGCGCCCAAACAGCCATAGGCATCGCACACCTGTTGGAGAGTGTAAATATAGATTTCGATTTCATTGTTATGATTAAAATAATTGCATATATACATACATATATATAAATATATATAATTGCTGTGGTGGCTTCATATTAAAAGGGTTGAGATATAAAAAAAAAATAAATTCCAATATTTTTATATAAATAATTAATTCAGATTTCATCAAAAGGTTTGAGATATACAAAAATAAATTCTTTAAAGCATTTTTATATAAATAAATAACTCAGATTTCTACACCAATTTGGCTGGCATTGGAAAACAATAAACAAAATCAATAATATTTCAAAGCATAAACATAGTTTGGGTCAAAAATATTTTGGCTTAGTTAGTTATTAATGGGCTTTTAAAATTTTATTTTAATTAATAATTTTTGATTAATGTCAAAGTTTATATTCAACTTTTTGTTTTTTCATATTCATTCATTCATATAACAATAAGAATTTATATAATAATTGCATTACGTATGTACATATATGTATATGTATGTACAGCTCTGTTCATAAAAATAGTAGTGCAACTTCTTTGTGATAAACATAATAATTTGAAAACAAATTGAAACGAGTATTAAAATTATCATATATACTTATGTATGTATTCAAATTCATTTCAAATTATTGTTTATGAAAACAGTTACACTACTATTTTTATGACCATATATACATATATATTTATATATATATGGCCACAGCTGTGTACATAAAGTTTTGATACCAACTGTAAGTCATAAGAATTGGATGCACATGAACAGAATGTCTTTGTCATTAAAGCTTATAAAAAAAAACTGCATTTATATGGAATACGTACATACATATGTATGTGCATACGTGATATATGTCCATATGTATGGAATACAGGGTATTCCAGCATTTGTTATACATACCTTTGTATACTGTTTGCGTATGACATTTTCCTGCTGCGTAAGTAACGCACAGACATGTGATTCGAAGAGGATGCAGTCGGTCTTGTTGCGATGCTCCAGCAGAACGCTATGGGGTGAGGGCGCTATTGACTTTTCCAGCACGCGTATCACCTTGGACATGGCCATCGTGTTGTTCCAGTGCCGATCAACGTTGTGGATGAACTAAAATTTCACTGGTTTTATGCCACTTCAACGTTGCTTAAGCAGCGGCCAAAGCATCTGCAAGTAAACACACACACACACACACACACACACACACACACACACACGCACGCACGCACATACGGAAGCAGAGAATTTGTATCGTAAGATTTTGTTGTGTACATTAATAAAGACAAATATGCATAAAATAATTATCCAAAACTGATGAGGCGTGCTAACAGCCAAGAGGCAAACATTAAAAGTACGATAAACAAATGCAAATAGACATTGGCAAAGAATTTTTTCCAATACGCCCCCGTTACAATAGCCGCCAGCTGGTGTGCACACACACACACACATACGCACATACACATCTATTTACATGTATCTGCCGTTGGCTGATAAAACTGTATAGATTTTTCACATTCCAAAACTGTGCATGAGCTTTTGGCAATTGTTAATTCAATATGCTTAACAGCAAGAAACTGCTGTTGCATGTCACTTTAAAGAGTCGTCAACACTTTCTATAACACTTATGTTGGGGCTTTGCCGATAAGTAATACCTTTTTTCCGACAATTTAATTGCTATTTAGTACTTGTATTCAATCGTGCGGAATCAGCTTTGACAAATGACTCAATGAACTGGATAAATGAATAAAAGAAACGTATCCCTGGACTACGGTCAACTAGTTCAAGTTCGCATAAGCGAACCTCTGTTAATGTTACTGTTAGCTTTCAAATACTACAAACTCAAGCTGTTAAGCTTTTAAAATCCATGACGAATAGCCATCAGCTGATAGCAATGTAAACAGAAATGTAAACAAACATAGAAAGTATGTGAATACTTAACGCTTGGTGGATTTTAAACTTAGCAGAGACTTAAAACTTAACAGATTTAAATCACTTCATTGGGACAATCGATATCGAAGTTTCTTTGAATATTTAGTGCCATCCGAAATCAATCAATCGATAGATTTATTAATTATTTTTCATTTGAAGTCTTATTTGAATGCGATTAAGTTTTCATTTTTATTATGTCAGATTAGAATGTGCACTTGAGATAGTAAGTATATTTATAAAACGTATAAATCTGCAAGACATTGTTTTTAGCACGAGCAAAACGAAGATGAACTTTGTTCAGCTTGTAATCGTCATGCCAACATACATAGTTTTATAAAATATTTCCAAATTTGTATTTGTATCATTTTCGACTGCTATCTAAGTCCCAACATTTTTGTTTGCCCAAATCACAAAGCCCATTTACTTTTTCGTTTCATAGATAAGAAGCAATGCTCGCAATTTCCAGTACATAATGAATTCGCTAAGGGCGGAATCTTTTTTATATACATTAATTATATTCCATTATAATTTACTTATGTTTCTGTTCTGAGTGGGTGATTTCGAGGGCTCCTTTCAGACATGTCGTTGCCAATTGAAGCCCATAAATATTAGCTTGATAATTTCAGTACATTTGATAGCTGCTAATTGAGGAGCCAGCGAAAAGCTCCATCAAAATACGCTCGAATCCAGCCACAAGACACAAATCGAACGATCCGTAACAACGCACATGACTCACTATTATAATGTGAATGCGTCTTATCATAAGAAAATAAAAATAAACATAAATATATAAGTAAACAATTGCTACATGCGCGCAGTCTTGAATGAAAATAAAAGCTACTATAGCGCTACGTAATGCGATGATATATGTATATATATAAAAATAAATATATATTTAAATATACATATATATATATATATATATATATATATATATATATATATATATACATTAATATATATATATATATATATATATATATATATATATATATATATATATATATATATATATATATATATATATATATATATATATATATATATACAGATATTTTTTCATATTGCTCAATTTTCATTGTATGTTTATTTCATTCACTAATGTTAATCCTAGATTACAAATACTTTTAGAAAATATTAAATTTTTTTCTTAATTTTGCTTAGTTTTAATTTTAAGCAAATCAAACAAAAGTTTAATAAATATAGTTCCAAAAATAAAAAATAAAATATACTTTCTTTTTGAACACACGGCAAAAACTCAATTTTTTTTATTCATTGAAAAACAACAAAAATAAAATATAAATAATTAAAGCATATATATGTATTTATATAGTAATATATATAAATATCTATTGCATAACTACTTAATTAATTGTATTTTAAACTAAATTGATTTTGTAGTATTTGGTTTTACAAAAACCTTCAGTTTATCATTGATCTTAGTGGGTAAGTAATTGCGCTTGATTATTGATACATCGTATATATTAGATATATTTATGTGTATGTGTGTGTGTGTATATATGTATGTATGTATATCCTATATAGCACTTAATTATGTGTGCTAAATTTTTGGAACTCTCCCAAACCTGCTCTCATATCAGACCAAGACAATTTCAACGTTTTTATTGATAAGAAATTAAAGCATTTAGATATCAATAAACTAAACTTATATACTTACATAGAGTATATATAGTATATATATATATATATATATATAGCATATGTGTATGATCACAAAAAGTGTAACTAACTAACTTTTCTGGCTCATGGAAAAGTGTCGCACAAGCTAGAGCTAACAATTTTTATGTGGCGCCTCGTGACCATTGATAAAGAGTAAAAAAAAAGTAAAAATAATACCAAGACCTATCCAATGCCGCAGCTACTCACTCTATAGAGCATGTAACCTTTGTGCATGTGCGCACACATACTGGCATAGCCTCTGCTATTAATCTCTTATTTCAATAGCTCTCTCATTCTCATTCTCACTGTCATTCCCAGTCCCAGTCGCAGTCGCAGTCGCAGTCCCTGTCTGATATGGCTCTCTAATCTGTTCAATTTATAAATATGTTCTCGAATCGCTGTCGCTGTCGCTGCTGTTGCTGCTGCTGCTGCTGTTGCTGAGCTCGTTTCTGTCTGTTTGTTATTTTGTTTTATTGCACGCTCTCATATGGACAATACTTATACATTCAATACTGAAGATCCCAGATAAGGCTATCAACTGCACTAGCAATGAGAATACTCTCGCTTTGCCAGGAATATTGTAATGTTACGAGTTGACTCTGGCCTGATCCGCGATCTGCAGCATATTTTGAGACAATTTAATTAGAGAAAAAAACAAAATGAATTATTCTTGGTGTACTTCCCAGATCGATTTTAAGGCCCATGCCAATTTGGGCTTGAAAAACGTGACCCCGCCCACTGTCAGTTCGAATTTTCTAATGTGCGATAAGAAATACGCATTCCCATGAGTCAGCTGCGAGTTTTTTCCCAGACATGTCAGAGCTTGTGCAACTTGACGATCATAGAACCCTATAGATTACTATATCATTTCGCTGACTCATCAGAATCGAAATCACTTTTATCATCAAACAAAAGAATGCAAATAAAAATAAAGTGACAAACGATTGGCGAAAATAAATTAGGATGAGAGCAAATAAACTCATTTCTAATGTAAATTACATTTATTCGATGGCGTTTTTAGCGAAGCATATTTACAGAGCGTGAAGCGGTTAGAAATCAATAGAATTTATGTATGTAGATAGTTCGAATTAAAGTAAAGCAAACAAAAAAATATGCGCATGTATATTGTTTTGCTAGGCAAATAATAATAATAAATAGCTAATCAGATAATTACGATTATCGAATTACAAATAATAGCAATAACAAAATCTAACTAAACTATGCAGCTCTCTCGCTCTCTCTCTCTCTCTCTCTCTTTCTCTCTGTTCAATCAATCTGAGAACAAACAAAATTTACAAACCGGCGCAACTTAATATAATATATATATATATATATATATCTTACAGATCTCTACAGCATAGATGTCTAAAGATAGCTGGTCAACTTAATATTAAGTTTGGTTCTACAAATCAACAAAATGTTGCATGTTGCTACCGTTAAAGCTTGTTGTTGTTGTTGTTGTTGTCAGTTGAAGAGTGTGTGTGTGAGTGTGTGTGTGTGTGCGGGTGTGAGAGCAAATCTTCTTCTGCCTCTCGCCTCATTATTGTTGCTGCGTTAGGCCTAAGGCGCACAGCAGCAGAGAGCTAGCAGCTCGCTCATTCACTTAACTTTAGACTTAATTAATGTTTATGTAGTGACTAAGGGGTTTTGTTTAGGCTAGTAATAATACTACTAACATTGACTGTAGCTCCACAGTGTCGCAGTCCGCTGAGTCCCTAACGAAAGTACAATTACGCATATAACAAACAAATTTGAACTAGCTGCTGCTACGAGATCAGCAAACGCCGTTTGTCTGCTGCCGTCAGCGTGCCCAGACCCGCGCCCTTTGTCGTATTTGTTGTTGATGTTGCTGAAGAAGTCGCCAGTAACGTGGGCGCTGGCTGCAGTGGCGCTGTCAGCGAATCTGTTGCAGGTGAGTTGAGCGGCAATTCGTAGGCCATGCCGCCCCAATGCAATTTGAAGGTGCGCGTCCGCCAGCGTATTGCCGGATTCCAGAGTGCGTGCAGAAACAGATACGGCCCGGTCAGCTCCCTGAACAGCCAGCCAATGACAAACTCGAATTTGTGAAACGGCATCGAGCCGTGCTGCACAATGGACAACAGCAGCCAGTCGGACAGAAACCAGCACAGCACGTGCACCAAGTAAAACACCAGCGGATCCCATTCGAACAGCAGCGCGGCCGACCATGCCGCCAGTGCACCCAGTATCATGCACTCCGACAGCGGCTCCAGCAGTATTGTTGTCGGCACCATGGCGACGCGCAGCTTGGCCCAGCGTATCAGTCGCGCCTATAAGCAAATACAATATATAAATATACCATAAATGTATTATAAAACGAAAAAATCATTCATAAAAATATGCTACGTGATTAATTTCCAATATTTGCGTACTTGTTCCACCTGACCTAATCAGCTGAATTATTGTCAAACAACATTACGAGATAAAGCTGTGAGCGCGACCATAATAAACTAATTCACAAGCTAAGATAAGTCAAAGACTCAACAAACTCTCCCTTTTCGAGGAGTTGCCATTGTGATATCAAAAGTTATATACTTTCAAATGATTGTTTATGTTATACGGAATTGAGATATAATGCTTATAGATTGGGTATAATGAGCAAAAGTTAAAATAGGTTGCAGACTAAAGTACGCGCTCTGTGTGATAGACAACTAGATTTTCTGTTATGCTAAAAGTTTAGTTTAGTTGAATTGTTCAAATGAGACATTTATAAGTATATACTCTATATATATAGAAAGATCGTACATGTCAAGCATATATAAGAGCAACATAATCTGCTCTATTTTGACAAGTTGAGATCCCAATTGAAGTGCAAAACTATTAAGCTGCAAGCACGCTTTCAATGGAGTCGGCTTGCGATATATGTTTGTAGTCCTATGACATCCGATACATTATAGGTTCGTCGGCCTCGTTGTTGATATATGATATATGATGCTTGGCATGGGCTCGAATTGGTTTAGTTATTTACGTGAGTAGTAAAAACTTAGGCCTGTCATAAAGCTACATTAGGTAGTTCATTAAGGAAACTAATAAGTAAGCTGATATATACGGGAAGTATATGTATATATATATATATATATATATATATATATAAATATATGAATAATATATATAAATTTCACATGTGATAGCATATAAAGTCTTCCCACTCTGAACGCAGAAGTTCAATGTCTTTTAAATTGTTCAAAAACTGTAGGAAATACTCAAGTAGTAAGAGAGCCTTATAGTATCTTTATATCTTCAATATATATAATATATATATTTGTAATTCAAAAAATATTATATATTATTTAACAGTCCCAATAAACTAGATAAATACGTGAATAATAGAAAATATTGTAGATAAAATATATAAGAGATAATGTAAATTTTATAAATATATATATATATCAAGCCAAGATAACGTTAGTTAAACAAAGTCAACTCAGGCATTAGTCAAGGTTTATTAAACGTTTTCTTTATGTTAAATTTGCAAAAGTAAGATATGATAAATGTTACGTTTATACATAGGCAACTGTCTGACGGAAGTGTTTTTTTTTTTATATTATTATTATTATAATAATAATTATTATATGACATATGTCCACGTACAGTTCTTAATTATTAAAAATTCCCTTAGGTCTGCTGAAACTCAACTCGTATGGGATTTACTTTGGCGCAAGTGTTTTGTTCTAATAAATTGAATTTGAAATAGCAATGCGAAAATATTTTTGGTTCATTGGTTCATGGTGAGTAATAATTGGTTAAAGTTGGCAATAACTGAGCTCGTCACGTGTTTAATAGTGCTTATCTTGAACGCTACAGAATTTAATATACATAGATTAGGGCAGGCATTGGAATAAGTTACCTGAAAGCTGCCAATGTCGCAGACGCCGCTGTTTTGCAGTGCCGGCTGATTCGAGATGCGCATCTTCCAGCCCAGTTCCATGACGCGCTTGGCAATGAAGAAGTCCTCGGCCAGATAACAGCCGAAAGTGCGCAGTCCGCCCAGCTGATCGATGACCGCCTTGCGCAGCAGACACGACATGCCCGTATGACAGTTGATGCCCAGGATATCGGCCGATAGATAAATCCGCGACTGCACCGTGCCAAAGTACACCTTCTCGAAGGTGGCCGCAAACCCATCGCGATCGCTGGTGAACGGCATTTGATGGACGAGCGCATGTCGCTCCGACATGTTCTGCACCATGTCGAGCAGCGTGTCGTTCTTCATTTTGATGCCACTGTCTGAGATCATGACAAAGTCATATTTGGCTGCCATATAGCCCGGATGGATATTGTTGATTTTGGGATTCACACCCACATCGGAGCCGCCCACAAAGAGCTGGGCATCTATCTGGGGATACTTGTCGATCAGTTGCTCCACTAGCTTAATTGCCGGATCGTGTTTCTCCTCCACACAAAACAATAGCTCGTACAGTGGATAGTCCATGGTGAAGAATGTCTCCAGATTATGTTGCAAATTCGGATCCACGCCCATCAATGGCTTCAGTATGGAAACGCCCGGCAGCGGGCTGGATTCTGTGGGCAGCTTGCATGACTTCTTGTGCAATTTGTATTTGCCATAGCAGATCGCGATCAAATGTACGCACCATGTACCAAACCAAAAAATCATAAAAGATGCTGCGAAGCCATACACTGCCCATGGCAAATGTGACATTGTGTGTGTGTGTGTGAGTGTGTGGTGTTGGGTGTTGTAGGTGGTGCTGTCTGGCCCGTGTGTGCGTAAACTAATCTGCGTGTGATTGTGTGTGTGTGTGTAGTGGATGGATGTCACTGCGGTTTAATTGGTATACATCTGTACGTGCGGCTGCTGTTGTTAACGCCTTTCGCCTTTGTGGGGGAGGCAGAGTAGCTAAAGGCAGCAAATGCTAAAATGAGTGCCGCTGCCGGACTTTATCTCGTTCCCGTATCTGCCTTTGTCGTTCGCCGTAGCTGAGTCAGCATGCCCCGCACACACAGTCAACAATTGGTTGCGTTGTTGACTATTTAACTTTAACACTATGTCGTCATAGGCGTTTCATGGATTGCTTTTTTTTTTGCTAATTGATCACTAATTTGCGCGTGATAAACATCTCGAAGTCTTCGCGTCGCGTTCCATGTCCAAATAAAAACTGCAGTGAAGAATAGGGAACGCGGAAGTGAAAATATGCCAAAAATGCACAAAGTTACTTTAGGTAAAAAATACTGAAAATATTCAACTCTGTACTAAATAATACCATTAGTAATTTAAGTCTTTTCTGGAAGTATTTAAATAAAAGCGTTAAATAATTAAAATTTAAGACGCTTGCGGAAATTTAAAATAAAAAAGCCAGTTTCGGGAATAATGAATTAATATTTTAAGTCGTTTGTTAAATCATAGCTGGAATTTTGCTTGAACAGCATATTTGCCACAACTTGTTGATATTTTGGTCACACTGGATAGCGCAAAGAGACATGCATATAAATAAAACAATATATATAATGTTCAATACTCATCTCAATTTAATATAAAATATGTAAGTAGGCTATTAATATGTTTTGAAACCATTTTGTAATGTGTAAATATGAAAGGCTAAGAACACGAAAATTTTAGTTAAATTGGACGAAGATGGAGCCCGCGGGAGAAGAGTGCATCTTAAAAGATGGAGCGGTAGATCGCAAAACTACAAATCAAGAAAATATTAGCAATGTGCTTAAGTCGGATTTTGATGCCAAATACAATATTATCGATATCCATACACCGCTAAATAATTTCTTGTCCGCTCACTACAAGCGCAGCTACGCTTATTATTCGCTTCTCAATATCCTGCCCGTTGTGCTGACTAAAGTTATAGACTCAATCACAAAGGACAAGAGCGAATTAGCCGCACAATTCGGTGAGGTGTGTATTAAGTTAAGGCTGTTGTTCCCTAATCATAATATACAGCGCCCACAACATTTGTGCAGAATGCGCGTGAAGAGCTGAAGATCATCATTGGACTGATTTCGCGGCTCAAGTATGAGCTGCAAACGGACAAACCCTTCCAAAAGTTTACTGGCGATGGCAAGTATTAGTTGTTCTCCAATGACAGCTATCGATTATTATTATATCGAATCATATAACTCATTTTGGTATCCTCGTGCGCAGAGTCAGATCGCGATTCATGGAATAACTTTATGGCAACTCTTCCACCTAAAGCATGTTCGTTTTATCAGGCATGCTGGATGCATACGGAATGCTATATGTACCGCAAGCTCTACTCTTTCGTGGAGAACAGCATACTTCTGAAACAGTTTGATTACTTTGCCAAGATCAAGGAGGATACACTCAATAGCTGTCAGGATGATATTGTCTCATTGGCCAAATACACAAGGCGGATCGACAGTACATTTGAAATTTTCAATGAAATCTTAAAAATCAACCTGTGGAGCACGCGCAATGATCTCTCCAAAAACGAAAATGGACGCACGTTCAACATGAATGTACTGGACGATGTGACGGCAACCGATAGCCATATTCTCATTAATAATGCCGCCGAAATATGGAAGTGCTTAAATCGTAAATCGAAAAAACAATATGTCGACATTGTGCTGGGCGATGTTGGCTATGAGCTCTTCGCCGACTTTATTCTCGCCGAATTTATCATTGAAAACCGATTCGCTTCCAAGATACGATTCCATGTCAAGGCCTGTCCTTGGTATGTTACCAATGTAACTCAACGTGATTTACATATGACGCTACAATATCTGAGTAATCACTCGGACTACAACCTTAGTCTGGTGGGCAATAAGTTTTTGCAATTTATGGACGACGGCAAATTTGAAGTGGCACCAGAATCAACTTTCTGGACGGGTCCCCATGCCTTTCACTGGTGAGCTTATAGTCTCGGTTCCGCATCTGATTTATAATTGAACTCAATTTTTATTTTTAGCATGAAAACAATTGATCCAGCGCTCTATAGATTACTGCAACACTCGAAGCTAATCATCTTTAAAGGTGATTTGAACTATCGTAAGCTCTTAAGTGATGTTTGCTGGCAACCGACACAGGACATTAAAACGTGCTCGGGCGCATTTGTGCCCAATAGTTTTTGCACAATACGCACAGCCAAGTCGGAAATAATATGTGGTCTAGCGGAGGGCATATATGAGAGGCTTAAGTTGATTGACCCACAGTGGATGGTGGCTGGAAATTATGGTACAATTCAATTTGTGCTTGGCTCTGGAGAATATGGCTATTAAACTCTGTATTAAAACCTCTATATCAAACTGTTTTAAATAATATATTCACACCAATAATTACATCTAAAAAGTCGCACGTTTCTTTCACTGCAATGAGTCTTAAGCCTAGCAGAGCTGCAAATATACGAATTTTTTATGATTAAATCAAGAAAACAGTAAAGTAGACCATAATTTCTTTAAGTGCACGCTCAGCTGTTTATCAGCTGCTTTGAAACATTGTAAAAATAGAGAAGTGACTTATACGATATTTTTCATAGATTACTCAAAATGTTTGTATTCGATTAGCTTAATAACTGAATGTCAACTAATTGAATACGCCAATTATTGCCACCTACAATAAATTTGAATGTTCATGCTATCGATAGAAACTATCGAATGTAAGCCATCACTCGCGATTCGCTTCCAAAGTAACTTGCATTCATGTGGGCAGCATTCAAGGCGCCAACACAAATAAATACGTTGTATGTTGTAGCAGTTACTTTATTGCTGATTAGGAATTGCACGCTGCAAACAGAGAATATGGCCTTAGTTGAAGACAATGCAGACTTCGATGCTGCTAATGGAATTATTGATAGTGAAACACCTCCACACACAGATCTAGCTGCCCAATACAAGCAGTAAGTAAACGCTATATATAGCATATCGGAATTTCCCATACGCATATGAATATATGTATATGTATAATATATACCTATGTATATATATATATATACATATATATATATATGATATGCATGTATGGAGGAGCACTGATGTAATTTGATTTGCCTGACCTCTAAACGCGACCCTCTTGTAGGAGCTTCGCCTATTACACGTTCCGCGTGCGTCTTCCTTCAACGCTGTCCACGATTGCCAATTCTCTGAGCAATAAGGATGAACTGCTGCCTACATATGGAGCCGTAAGTTAGTGTTAGATTGCATAATTCATAAATATACAATTTGTTATGTTTTTTTTTTGTGTAGGATGCAGCTTCAGATATTGATCAAACAGCTGCAGCTGTGCTTGAGCTACGTTCGAATATTCTGAAGAATGGACCGTTAGAGCCATTTAATGATACAGGTATGGAGCAACAGAGCGTGAGCTCAATGAAAAATATATATAATATATGTATATATAATTTTTTTTCTTATGATAATGTAATGAGCACAAGGCTTTGTAAGTCTAGCGATAAGTTTAAATAGTATTAACAGCAAGCAATCAATCTTTTGTGCTGGAATATTTTATAATAGATATAGATAGTATATAGATATGGATAGTATATAGATATAGATATATATATAGATAGTATATAGATATAGATGTAGACATAGATATAGATATACTTTATTTATTCATTAATACTCTTATTTGCAGAGATCGACGCTGGCACGTGGAATGCATTTCTGGCAAAATTGGACAAGGAGAAACGCACTTACTTTAGCGCCTGTTGGCTATACGCCGAGTGCTATATGTATCGCAAAATATGGTCTATATTCAGCCAGTCGCGTCTCGCGGGCTTCGATTACTTTCGCAAACAGAAGCAGACGTCAGCACAGCTCAGCTTGGATGCGATTGTGGCCGTAGCGAATGCCACCAGGCGCAACGAGCGCAATTTGGGCACGTTTCAGCAATTGCTGAAACTGAACTTGTGGGGCAATCGCTGTGATCTGTCCATTACGTCGGGCAAACAGGTGAAGCCCATGGGAGATGCTTTCGATCAAGTTGCCGAGCTGGACAGCAATTTGCTGGTGGACGCCAGTCAAGCCGTTTGGCAATCTTTGGCTGGCGCTGATGGCAATGGCACTGTGGAGATCATCTTCGATAATGCCGGCTATGAGCTGTACACAGATCTGATACTGGCCGAGTATATTATCGACAAGGGTTTGGCGCAAAAGGTGAGGTTCAATGCGAAATCCATTCCCTGGTTCATATCCGATGTGCGGGCCGACGATTTCCACTGGATTCTAGAGTTTCTCAGCGGCCAATCGTTGCCTGTGCTCAGCGAACTGGGTAAAAAGCTGAAACGTTTCGTCGACGAGGGAAAATTCGAGCTGGCACCGCTGGAGCACTTTTGGACCAGTCCCTATGAGTTCTATCGCATGGCCGAAGTGCAGCCAGCGCTGCACGAGCGACTCTCGCAGGCGCAGCTGATCATATTCAAGGGCGATCTCAACTATCGCAAGCTGCTGGGCGACTACAGTTGGCACAGCACCGAATCATTCGATACGTGTTTGCGCGGCAAGTTAACTTTGAGTCATGATATTTGATATTAGCTAATTAATGATTGTTACGCTTATGCAGGCTTCAAGCCCTCAAACCTGTGCACACTGCGCACTATCAAAGCGGACCTGGTTTGTGGACTACCCACTGGCATCTCCGAGCAACTGTTTGCCAAGAACAAGGAATGGATGCTCACTGGCGAATACGGACTCATTCAATTTGCCAGCAAGTGAAGACAAGTGAAGCTTAGCGGAGCAACTATGAACAGGATTCAATCATCAAAAGCAATAGCTCAAATGTTGCGTTAGGCTTAGGCGTAGCTAAATTATTCAATTCGACTGTTTTAATGTTTATGAAATGCTAAATTATTTAAATCAAATTTGTAGGATTCTTTAAATCTAAGCTCACGTTTTGTGGCGCGCAGAGCAATCAATTCCTTAATATTAATTATTTGTTCAACTCAATTCTTGGCTTTTAAACAATATGTAAAGTTTAAAGTATGTAATTTTAAGTAGACAAATCGAAGATGGATCTTGCAATTTATATGTCTTTTTTCCAGTAGTACAATATAAATACTCTTTTTTGTTTAATTAAAAAAAAAAAAACTATTCATATTACTTTTTGGATATTTAGCTTAATAATAGCCAAGTGTTAATGTATAAACATAATTGTTTTCATAAGATATTGTTAAGGAATGTTGAGCTTTTGCAGATATTTAATTCATATCATATATATCAATATCATATATATCTCATATATTCTTATAAATCAAATATATACTTATATATCATGTGTAGCATATATTGTTTAGCATAAGCTCAACATTTGTCTACAATATCTCAGTTCATAATTGATTCGATTTTCAAAGGCATAACTCGAAAGCTTGCAGACCTAAACAATATTCCGTATCTCAAAACTTTTCGAATTTGCCTTTTTTGTAAAGCAGCGCTCGAAAGGTCTAACAACTAAAAATATAATTCTTATATTGAATCTGATTATGAAATATAAAATTTTTAATTCTTAGATTATTTTTTACTCTTTCTTTACTAAAAAAAACCCCTGTGTTTTAAGTAATTGAGTTTTAAAGGCATTTAAATTGTTTCAAAATTCTATTTCCGCAATTCATTTTATTTAATCAATTTCAATTTAAAGGCTTCAAATTTTCACTCTTGTTTGTACTTTATTAAGAGAATTATCTATTTGATTTGATATTAGTTATATTTAAACTAAAGTTTCCAATTTTTACACATTTTAAATTCTCAATTCAAGTCTCTCAAAGAGCAGCTTTTAATATCTCTAAACAGTAGACAAAACATAATTTACTAAAAATCTGAAAAGCTCTTAAATTTCATTTGATTTTTAAGCTAAAAATAATTGAATGTCTTCCAAATTTGCGAAAGCAACTACAAAGAAAATTATGATGAAAAGAAATTTTGTTAATATCAATTTACAATTTGAAATAATTCAGAAATTTTTTGTCTATTGTTGTATAGAAAGAAAGTAAGATTAAGATGGATATAAAATAGCTGAATTGGCTAAAGATGAAGCAAAGTTTAAATGGCAACTGCCCGCTTATAGAATCATAAATATATATACCTAGTTATAGTTAAATATATTTCAAGATTCGACCTTATACTTTGGAAAACTTTGTCAAAATTGAAGCCAAAAAAAAAGAAAAGAAAAAACATCGATGCCGAAACGTGAATGGAGACAATGTTGGATGATGTGTCGGTTATCGTTGCTCAGACCCCATCGGAGGGCGACTCATTCTCAACGGCTTACAGCAGGGGAACTATATCGAGCTATGCTAGCAGCTTTGATGAAGCCAACAATATATCGGAGCTGCCGCCGCCGTTGCGTGAGCCGCTTACGGCCAAATACAAAAACAGCTTCGCCTATGTCACGTTCAAGGAGCGCGTGCCGAAAATCCTATCGGAGCTGATCAACTCGCTGTATCAGCATGAAGATCGGATTATGGAAAAGTATGGCTCCTATGCGCACTTCGAGCTGCGTCGCATCGTTTGGAGCCTGGACATTCTGCGCAACGAGGTGCTGGAGAACAGGCCGTTTAAGTACTTATATGACAAGTCGCCCGACTCGCTGGAGTGGAACAGCTTCATCAAGTACCTAACGAATCGCGAGAAGAATCAATGGTTTTCGGCTCAGTGGCTGCACGCCGAATGCTACCTGTATCGCCGCATCTGGCTGGCCTTTCAGCGCTCCGAGTTGCTCAGGGACTACGATTACTTCAGTCAGAAGAAGATATGCTCGACGCGCAACATTGTTTACCTGTTTCGCTCCGTGCTAAAGGACACGCGTTGTCTGACGCGCAATCGCAAGGATTTTGTGACAATGCTGAAGCTGTCGCTGTGGGCCAATCGCTGCGACCTTTCGATCACCACCGAAAGTCCCTCGAATCAGATTGTGGCATCCATCAAGCAATACAATAAGCATTTGCTCGTGGATCAATCGGTTGAAGTTTATCGCTTGCTGGCGAAGGGCCTCCACTCGTCCGTCTCCCCTGCCATGGTTGACATTGTTCTGGACAATGCTGGCTTCGAGCTCTTCGTCGATTTGCTGCTGGGCGTCTACCTGATCGACACTGGGCTGGCTGTCAAGGTGCGCTACCATGTCAAGGCCATACCGTATTATGTTTCGGACGTAACTGCCAACGACTTCAACTGGATGCTGAGTTTCCTTTTGCATAGCGAGATCGCCGAGTTTTCCTATCTGGGGCGCAAGCTGCGCTATTTCATGAAGCAGGACATTCTCGCACTCTACGAGACCTGCAAGTTCTGGACCCGTCCAGAGGGCTTCAAGAGCATGCGCCAATTGGCGCCCTGCCTGTACGTGCAGCTGAGCTTCAGCGCTCTGGTCATCTTCAAGGGGGATCTCAACTATCGCAAGCTGCTGGACGACATCAATTGGAGCTCCACAACGCCGTTTCCGGACTGTCTTAGCGGCTTCCTGCCCACCAGCATCTGTGCCCTGCGCTGCATCAAATCGGATCTCTATTGTGGCCTGCCCAACTGCCTGGTTGACTTGCTCACGCTAGAGAATCGCACCTGGATGTGCACTGGCGAAAAGGCAGTTATTCATCTGGCTGTCAAGCAGAGGCCCTGAGCTCAGCTTGCAAATATATAGATTTCGTATTCCTCATATCTCATCATCCTTATTTCAGTTAGTCTCTGAGTTGACAGTTCAATAAATTCAGTGTTCAATGAAGTCGCACGACTTGGCTCTATTTTAATTTTGAATTTACCTCTATCTAACTGGCTAATCGAGTTTAGTTTATCCTTTGAAGTCGATTAAAAACATCCAAGACAACCAACAAGACAACATTTCCTTTACTGAGACACCTTACCTCATGCTTTGGCCGAATTGAAGTCAATCTGAACATACTTAGTCCAGTCTAAGCCTGAGCTGCTCAGCCTTACTATGTTTTTGATTATATTATTATGTTTATATCTTTTCTACTATTCCCATTTTGATTATATTTTTCCATTCGTTTCTTTTTTCTACTTGTGCTTTGTCTTTTCATATTCTTTCCTTGCCTTCTCTTCCAATTTTCTTTTTTTGCCCTTATCTTTTTTCTCATATATTTCTTCCCTTCTCTCTTTCTTTTCCCCATCTCATATATTTTTCTCTCATCTTCTCAGCTCTTTCCTACTCAATTTTTGTTTTTCTCCTTTTCTTTTTCTGTTGTCTTCATCTTATTTTCATTCTTCTTTTCTCTTTTACAGTTTTGTCTCTTTATTTTCCTCCTTTGCCTTCTCTTCTGTGCCTCCGTTTTCATCGCTTCTTTATTCTCCTGTTGCCTGGTCTTGACGTATCTTTTGTTCTCATATTTCTTTCTTCTCTTCTCTTTTGATTTCTTCTTCTCATCTCTTCCCTCTTTTTCAATTTCTTTTAGCCGTTCTCTTCTCGTTTTCTTTATCTCTCTTGTCGTCGCATCATCTCATCTCTCTACATCTCCACATTCTTCTTTTCCACTCAGTCACAACTCTAAAGTAAACACAAATTTATAATCTCCAGATTTGCTTTCTTTCGGAATATATCTATTGTCGGTTTTATTAGTAATGCTGCTTATAGCTAAATGTTGTAGGCCAAGTGTAAGAGAATGAACATAAGTATGATATTCCATATACGCAGTATAGACACTATTGACTATGCATTATTAAATATGAATAGTAGAAAAAATATGCTCTATGGCCATATATGTATGTATGTGTATATATATAAATATATTAAATGCTGCACATTCTCCCAACACACACGCACACACACACACACACACACATAGAGAGAGAGATATGCATAGTGTGAGTTGGGCGCAGCATCATTTGAAACAATTCGTCGAATTTTCAAGTCTTATCAATTGCCTTTGCAGAACTCATCTCGGAATTTGCCGCACACACACACACACGCACACGCACACACACGCACACGCATGCAGGCTGCTCTCACATTAAGAACTGTCGATCTATCTATCGCCAGCTACGTAATATTAATTGTTTATTAAAAGTCAGTAACTAAGTGCAATTTGTTAATCGTTTCGGTTTTCATTGGATATATCGCTTGGAGGGAGCTCGCTCGCTCGCTGAATGGCTCACAATATGCAATTGGGATTGAGCGTCTGATATGGCGTCAGATCCTTGGTAATGGAGAAGAGTGCGCCATCTCTGACCATTTTGAACATGAGCGCGCCCAGATTCTTGGCATCGTCGATGCCCGAATGCGCACGTCCCTCGAACGCCAGGCCCACGTGCGAGAGGGCATCACTGAAGTTGCACGGCCGATACTTATACCATTCACGGTAAATGGCGCGCACATCGACCCACTGATTGAAATAGGGCGCTTTGCGCATACGCTTGCGTGTGCACTCCTTGTGCAGACAGATGCCAAAGTCCCAGTCGGTCCAGGTGACAAATGCACAATTGCCCAGCAGATTCGATTTGCTCGTCTTGGGCAGTGTTAGACTTCGGGAGCGCAGCTCCTTGCGCAGCCACTCGTGGAACATCATCAGGGCCGTCTGCAGCGGCACACCCGTATCCACAGTCTTCTGCTCAATGCCCGTTAGCTCTGTGCAATAGGTGCTCAGACGTGGCGACTCTATCGGCATGATATACTTGTGGAACTCCGACTCAATTTTGCCCGTCTTCAGATTGACGAGCACCGCTGGAAACTCTGCAAGATCAAAGTTGTCGCTGAATGAGCATCAAAATGATAATTTGGTGCCGTTGCTGACTCACCTATGATCTCGGCTTCTCGCCACTGTGGCGGCGCCTGTTTCTCCCAACACGTTGCCTCAAAGTCAACGGCAATCACATAGCTAAATGGCTGCATTGCCAACTGTTTGGATTTGCGTGATTTTTTTGTTTTGACACCAGCTGAGGCGGCTGTGGCGGTCGCTGTGCCCGTGCCGGTTGTGGCTGCTGTTCCCACGTCACCGTTGATGCTGATATCGGCTTCGTTTTGCAGTTCATCCAAAGCGTTAGCTGGATCTGGTCGTCCGCCCTCCACATACAACGTGTCAATCAAGCCCAGTTGTCTGCCAACGCAGGGAGAGATAGAGAGCGGAAAAAAACGTTAAAAATCTGTAAATCTGATCTGTAAATGTTTGCTAATTAATGTTTTTTTTTGTCAATTTTTTTTTTATGTATTTTTTTTTTTAGAAAAATATATATGAAATATTATGTGAGATCTTGACAACTTGTAGTTACACTCTATGACTGACAATTGTACAAACAAATCCTGCTCGACTCGCATACAATGCTTACGAGAAGCTGCTACTGCGATTACAAATTACAAATTACGTTTCTCGTGCGAGACATTAGGAACTTTGCAATCGCAACTCGCTTTGCGCACTACTTCACTACATATTCAATTCAATTGACATTAATTCTATTAGCTAAATACATTTAGAAGTTTAGGTGTTTACATTTGATATGATTTGGTAAATGTTTATTACAAACAAAGTCTTAAATATATATTTGCTAATACATGCAAACTATGAATATAGCAACCAAGTTCTATTTCTAATCAACATATGGAATGCAATCCATTTCTATTCAGTCAAGTTGCTGCTGCACCTTCTCTCTCTCTCTCTGTCACGCCTCTACTGCTGCTGCTGCTTGCCATAGCACACGATCATGGGCTTTTGCTGCCAGATCAGGCCGTTTGTTTCACTCAATGCTTTGGCCACCACCGCCGCCAATGCCGCCGCATCTGTATCATCGAGCTGCTTAAATGTGACAAATGCCTGTCCCTTCATGCGACCCTGTTGCATGACTTTGATTTCCAGACTCTCGGCAGGCGTATAACGCGCATAGAGCGCGCTCAGCTGTGTCTCTGTGATGCTCTTGTCCAGATTCTTGATATACAATTTATTGCTCGGCTCGCCCAGTTTGTAGTTCTTGTAGACAGGCAGCTCTTGCAGCTGTTCGGCTGACAAGCGCTGCTCGGGCAGCTGTGCAGCAACAGGCAACACTGTTGGCAGCTTCAGTTCTATTTTACGCTGCACGGCAACAGCGGGCACTTTAATCTTGTCTGTTTTCTCTTTGACTGCCGTCGTCTTGTCATTCACCTGCAACGCTTGACGTGCACGCTTACGATATTGCTCCAGGGCACAGCTATCAGCAGGCCGCTTCACGCTTAGCTGTTGTTTAGCTTTCTTGTGCTCCTGCTCCTGCTCCTTGTCACTCTCCAGCTCACTCTCCGTTTCGCTCTCAACCGTTTCAGTTTGAGTGGCAACATCTTCCGACTGCCTTGGCGGCAATATGACGCCCTTGGGTCGCTCGCCAAATGGCGCCGGCAAATTCATGCGATTCATTAGATGCAGCACCTGCACATAGAAGCGCTTATCGCTCTTCAGTGTCTCTCCGATGGCAGTTAGAATGTCGGCATTGATGGGCGGATAAGCATAGCGCAGATATGGCGGTGGTGGCTGCATAAAGTCACATTGATTATTGCAGGCATACAACTTTTGCACATACTTGTTGGTCAGCTCGGCGTTCGAGTTGGAGTCCTGCTTCAGTCGAGCCGCTGTTGTAGCTTGCGTTGATTTGTTGGCCGTCTTCTGTTTGGTGCCATCGGCATTGGCACGCGGTCCAAAGTTGCTAACGCGCAGCGGTTTGTCCAGTATTTCGCTGAGACCTAACAGCTGTGCCAAGGCGCTTTGCGCCTCCTCAACGTCGGCATATTCAATCAGCGCTCGCTTGCGTCCAAAGGCATTGAGTGAACGCGGTATAATCAGTTTTAGCTCCTGTATCAACTGCGAGAATTCGCTCATGCTACAGGGCATGTTTTTTAGCAACAATTTGCTCGTCCCCGTGCACATTTCTCTACTAAATTTCAATTACAACTAAAAATGTGCTACAAATGCCAATGATTTAGTTATCGATACGAAGTCGATAATTTTTACTCAAGTGAAAATGTTTGTAAGAGTGAGACCAGTTCGTGTGGAGTACATGGAGGAGCACATATGTTATGTGCTCAAACTGTTAAGTGTGGCCATTCCCAATTTTTATAGTTGAGCGCGCATTTAAATTTAGTTTAGGTTTAAGTGCATTTTGTTTGGTCGATATGCTTGCAACGCACTCGTATTATTACTCAAAGAGATAAGCTTTAGTCATGACTAAGCATTTGACTTTCACTAATTGCCGCCAATGGCTTTGGCTAACATAAACTCGTTTGTCAACTATTTGGCCGGCTAACTAGCTTTGACCGGTTTTGTTTACCAGTAAAAATGCAACAAATTAAAAACAAAATACATATTATACAACAAATGTGTTTATATATGTATGTATGAGCCATGCACATATTAGCAAATGTTGATTACGTGCTGTAAAATGTGTTAATCGCGTGCAATCACAATTATGGGTGTGTGCACTGTAATCGCAAATGCAAGGGCAACAAACAATTAATCAAGATAAATAAAGGGAATCTTTTAAAAATATTAAGAAAAAAAGACAAAGATTAAGCTTGTCAGTTTGCAAAAGTCAATGCACTTTCATTATAAAAATTGAAAGAATGTATGAAAATTGCAAATGCCTGACACAAACCGTTATGTTTTTGATATATGGCACACGCACGCGCACACACACACACACATACGCAGACACATAACCTAACACAATGACTACAAAAAGAGATCAACACACACATACACATATGCACACGCACACGCACACAGCGTGCAAAAACACTCAAAAGTCAGATTGCATAAAATTTGCAATGATTGAATGGACAACAATAACAATAACAACAACAACAATGATAAAGTCGACGACATACTCTCACTTTCGTTCGGCTTGACAGCTGCTTGTGGGCGGGGTGGAAGCGCGCGCACTAACGATGTCCACTGCAAATGCGGAAGCAGCGATATATGTACTTAGTCCGGCAAGCAGCGGGCAGCACAGCACAAACATGCAAAAATTGGATTAACGAACTCATCCACTCACTCACTCTCTCGCTTTATCTAGCTCCCAGCAACAATGCAATGAGTGAAACTGATCGCTGCCATTCCCCGCGCAGTCCAAAGGGGTAATGCAGCACAGCTATATTTAGATCATGAATAGCTGGAACAGCTGGAAAGAGAGCATTGTCCTAATGGAGAGTTGAATGTAAATGAAATTAAAGCACTTACTAGCTTAAGTGCTCATTGCGCGATAGCTCTCAACTCTCTCTTTCCTTTCGCTATACTCTAAGCAGGCAGACAATGCAATGAGTGCAATTGTGTTTTTTTTTTTTTTTTTTTGGCATTTGAGTTATTGCATCTATATTTAGAATATGCAAGGCTGGAGTGTGAGTAAGTTGCATTGCTTAAATGGAGTGTTAATTGTTAGACAAATTGATTTCTCGCTCTCTTTGTCTGTCCACTCACTGAGTTATGGAATGAGTGGAATTAGGCTTTGGCGCTGCTCAAGAGTTAAAGCATATTTAGGAATTGTTAATTAGAGCAAATGAGCTGCAAATATCATAAACTAAATTTTAATTAATGAATGAATAAGTTTCTTTATATAGCTAATGGCCATCTGGAAATTCCCAAAACAGTTCTAATTTAACTTTAATTTATTTAAAAGTGCTTTTGCTCTTTACTATCAAGTTAATCATGTTTTCATTCAGTTTAATTGAATTGAAATGAATAGAACAAATTAAAAGTTTGGTAAAACGTTTTTTTTTTGTGAATTACCCAATTTTTGTGTAGAAACAGGTAAATTCTATATTTTGGCTTAAAGTTAATTTTCAGAGATTTATATAGAGTTTAGTTAGGTCAACTATTTACAAAATGAAAAATATATTTAAAAAAAGAAGAAGAAATAGTTGCGCAAAAATAAAAAATCCATAAAAAACATATTTATAAATTGAAAATCTTATTTTTATTTTAAAAAAGAAGCAGAAAAAGTTTCATGTAAATAAAAAATATTAAAAAAAAAATTCAAGTATAAAACCAAAATAATTCTTATTTTATCTATATATATTTATATATATATTTATTTATATTTATATATATATATATATATATATATATATATATGTATTTTATATCATATAAAGATAATTTGATCTATATATATTATATCTTTCATATCATTATATCTTTGCTAATGTCTTAGAGCCATAAAGGAATGCCAAGTTCTTTCTAAAATAGGAATCTTGAACATATAGCAAGCCAATAGCAATAGTAACCATAAATAGCAGTCGGGCCTAGTCGACTGCATAATACACGTTAATGGTAGAAGAAAAGAGAAAAACTAGTTAAGAGCTCGATATGTAAACGGTCTATAGTATAATTTTCAACTCAATCTGTAAAGTAGTTTAAAACTGAACCAAATCCTTAAAATAACAGTAGTTATGTTACCAAATATCCTCTGCATAAAAGCTTTTCATCTTTATCTAAGACTGTTATCTGACATAATCTATATATAATATATTTCAAAACTCTCATTGCCACAAAACCAATATACTCTCTTCACTTAGCGAACTCAGTGAATAAATAAGTTTCTTTTTATGATTCAGTTGACATTAAAGATAATCGAGCATTAATACGATAATCGACTTTAGGCCACTTTGTGAATGGCTAGAAGTGCAACAGGTTGGGCTTAGACGTGTTTCGTCAAGTATTTTCTTTTTTCTTTTTTTTTTATTGTTTACGGTTTTATTACGTGCTGTCGACAAGCCCCCAAAAAAGTGTGTTTTTGTTGTTGTTTTTCCTACACATGTCAATCAAATGGGCGGCTCGTGCTGTTGACAATGCGTGCCTCAGGCCCACAGCATGTGCGACTCTCCACCGGTAATTATCTGGCCAACAATGTCAATGGGCCCACAGTGCGCAGCCGGTAGTTGACGACTGCTCGGTAAATACCTGTTTGCACATAGACTAAGCAAATAATAACTGTATTTAAATTGAGCTTTTTCTATATTATTAGTGGCTTCAGGTAGTTATTAGGGCGCTCGAATGGGTGGCTATTGAGGATGTATCAATGTTATTTCAACAATGTTCAGTTTCAGTCTATTTTGTGACTGTTTTTTCTATGCTCACGTCTTGGCTTGGCTCTTAGAGTCTCTCTATATACCATGGGGAATTGGAGTCTAATACATACAGGCAAAAGTAGGCCTATCCCATAAGGCGTGTATATTCTAGAGATAGTTCAACTGCTGCATTGATCTAGTTCTGTTTGCCTAAAGACTTTTACTATATATGTATATATATATATATATATATATATATATATATATATATATATATATATATATTCTCGATATGTATATACATAGCTCATCATTAATATATATGAATGTATTCTTGGTTTACTATAAACTTGCTTCAGTAAGTTCTTCTTCTCCCTAAGTATTCAGAGGTCGATTTCGGTAGCTATTTGAAGCTAGAGCTACTTTGCAGCGATCTATAGGAATTGCTCAAGTCGGCTACAGACTATGTTACATGTATTCTAGATAGATATAATCTTTATTGGGATAAAGACCAATCAGCATCAATATGCATGAATATACTATGGGTTTACTATATACTTTTGGTATGGCAGCAAAGTTCTTCTTCCTCTCAGCAACAGTTGCAACTAGAATTCCTTTGAAACATAGGATCTATGAAAACTACTTAGATCACTTAAAGACTTGATAACATTTATTCTTGATATACATATTATTATTTTTTTGATTAGGACAATCAACCTTCGGGTTGGTTACCACAATACATAGGCATGTTCAAGACTGATCATGTTTTTGACGCCCGCCTCCGGACACCTTCAAGTGGACTGCGGCCGATCATTAACTAATTTACGATCATCTGCAACAACAAAACGATCGAGTTTAGGGTCTTCAGGAACACTCGCGCACTAAGCTCGAAATATGTGCCATGGGCAACATAGCACTAGACATGAGTTATTATAAGTTAAGTTATTAAGAATTCCAAATAAACGACGTCGCTTGTCGCAGCGACAATCGCAGCAGCATGAAGCTCTTCACTTTGGATAATGTGTCTCAATCATCAGAGTTAAACATAAAGAGTTGTGCCTCAAACAGACTTCTATTCTTGCTTGAGCTGCAATGGCAAATTTCACACCTCTTTTCACATATTCCTCTATGTTCTGCTCTTGCTAAGTAACTCAGCAACTAGTTGAAGTTTGAGTTAGTTTGAAACGTTGGACTTATACAACTTGCTTTAGCACTCAAAGTTGAGCTGCATCTTCGATAGCTTTCTTAATCTCCATTTAAACACTAAGCATCGATAGCAAACTTAAGTTACCTAAGCATTTCCGGCAGGATTTTAGCCATTGCCTTATCTAGGATATCCACTAGTCAGGCATAAACACACTACGCATTTGAATAAGCTCATGAGCCACATGTCTGCCCTTAGTATAACATCTACTTTGCGAGGTATTAGGCTAGTCGCAACACGTTCGACTTGCCATCAACAAGAAACACAAATAAAGAACACAAATGAACACAAATGATGGCTGTCTGTACATATATGTGTGGACATGGCTGTGAACAGCATGTGAAATTCGATAAAAGTGCACAAGCAAATTGGCCAAGTTGTGTTTGTGTGCTGCCAAAAATAGCGCAATTGACTGACTCAATCAATGAACTTCGAGTCTGAGGAGTGAGCGACTAGAGGCTATCAATAAAAGTAGCTATATATACGTATATATACATATATATATATACTCTATATATATATATATGCAGCTGGAATGACATAGACTTGAGTGATATCAGTTATAATAGGCCCATTTGGCTATACTAATTGCCACTGTGGCAAATTGATAATTATATTCAAGGTCCTGCGCCAGCGCACCTTACATACGTATATAACTCTGACCATATATATATATATATATGTCGTCTATATTATGTAATTGATATTGAAATTAGCAATTACAAGCTTAAGCTATGAACAGGTCGGGCTACATTGTAAGCGTGCATATGTATGTATATGTGTATATATATCGCATATATCTACAGATATGGGAATGCACTTTGCATATATTGCGCATACGCCGCGTGCAGCGTTTGAATTGGAGGCGCGTGCATGAAATTTGCTGGGCCAAATGTTTACGCTCTCGCGCTCTCTCTCGCTCTCTCCCAGTCCCTCTCTCTCTCTCTTTCTCTCCCTCTCTTGCACTTAAATATAAATTCGATTGCATTTGTTTTGTTGCTGCTGCTGCTGCTGCTGCCTTTCCCTCTTCATTTTCAATTATTTTGCTCTGTCATAGAAAGATATTTACTCGCATGCGTCTGTCCAGTGCGCGCCGCATATACATATATTTGTGGCCCGGTCTGTGCGCGCATTTGCTCTTGACTTTGGATAAGTTTGGTAAAAACTGCTTTTGGCCGGATTTCCCACTGAACTCACACGAGCCCAACAACGGCAGTTGTTGCCATATGCATGGCGCACAGTGGGCCATTCGCATTAGTTTCGTTGCAAATTCATGAAGCTTTTGCCTATGTATAATGTAAGCTATTTTCGATTGGTTTTAAATTTAATAAACTTGTTTAAATTGAATTCAAATTAAACTAAATAAATTATGAATAATTATTTGCTTAAAGAAGTTAATTCCACTCAATTTTATTATATTCTCTATCTATGTTTGGCAGTAATAAAGCTTTAGTAGAAAGTCTTTGCTGAGTTTATCAACTGTTTTTATATAATTTTTTTTTTTTTTTTTTTTGTTACATTTGCTGCCTTTGCGCCCCACTGTGGTCCACTGTGGCGTTGTCGGATGCGCAAGATCGATTCCAACATGTTTTGGTTTCTTCAATCACGATTTTTGTTATAGAATCGCATTGTTGTGCGCTAAAATTAGACACGTTAGTTGCAGTGGCTAAATCACGGCTTTGCGCTCACTAAAATGATTATCTTTTATTTTTGTGTTAAACAAGGATTTACCTCAGCAGTAAATATATAATGCAACTAATATTTTATTGGAAATAAATATATTATAATATTATTACTATATATTTAGTCTATATATATATATATATTCTATATAGCTACAGCCGCTTAGCTTTGCCTATTTAAGAGCCCATTTCAGGTTTTAATGAGCTGTGAACGAGCATGGCGCAGTCGACGGCAGCCAACTGAAAAATGCATCGAACATTTCGCTTGTAAATGCGTCTTAAAATCGTTTTTTTTTTTACTGTTAATTGTGGAATTTAGTTAACGAGCAGTTTGAAAAACATATTAGCCAAGTTCTAATGCTTTTACCATTTTTTTTTTTAAATTTTTATATTTATTTCAAATTGTTATAGATTCTCCAGAGTTTGGCAGAGGAACAACTTATGTATATGGAAGATATTCCATTCGGAAATTTGATATATATAATTTTATAATAATATTTTAAACTATTTGCAGGCCTTCACAGCTATTAGCTTATGTTTAAAATAAAATTTCCTTTATATATTCATCAATTTTAATGTTATTATTATTAAACAGTTTCCATTGACTCACAAATGCATTGCTAAAGTCTCCCATTGATCTATCAGATGCAACATGTTTGTGTTGGCTTTGGCTGCTGATTGCACTGATTTGTTACTTTGTATTTGGAGAATAAATTAATGATTTCTTTTTAGTCAATATTAAGTATAAAATATCGAATGCAAAATCTGAATATTCAATTGAAACTAAATTCGATTCAATTCGACACGCTGGCAAATCTCGACTGAATAAAACAATTGAAAATTTGTCAAGCGAGAATTAATAGTTGATCGACAGCTTTGTTTCAAATGACAAAGCGAACGACAGCGACAACAACGACAGTAAAAACAATAACAATAGCAGCAGCAGCAGCAACAACAACAACAACAACAACAACACCAGTTAAATGAAGAGCGGAATATAGAAAAATTTCATTTATAGAATATACAACAATGTCAATTAATAAAATATTCATAATTAAATTAAGAGCGAGCAGAAAACCACTTGGACAGCCTTAACATACATATGTCTATATATATATATATATGTATATATATGTGTATATATATATATATATTACATATATATGTCTGTCTGTCTGTATATATATGTGTATATATATGCATATGCTTGACTGTGTAACTTGCTGTAGATTAGCAAACAATCACACAAATGACATTTACATTGTTTGTAAAACTGATTGCGAGACAGATGATTGACTGATGGATGGAACTGATTGATTGATTGATTGATTGACTGACTGACTGCTTAACAGATAGACTGATGACTGACTGGCTGACTGATTGATGGCATGAGTGATAGATTGACTGATTGACTGATTAAGACTGGCTGACTGATTGATTGATTGAATGATAGATTGATTGATTGACTGGCAGACTAAAGAGACTGATTGACTCAATGAAAGATAGACAAATTGATAAGCCAATTAACTGTGTGACTTACTGCTTGAATGACGGAGTGATTGAAAGACTGATTGAGTGATTGATTGAATTGACTATTAGGCAGGCTGATAGATTGATAGACTTACAGTTTTACTGATTGACTGATTAATGAAATGTTAGCTAGATTGATTTACTAACTAATTGACTAAGTAATTGACTGACTGGCTTATACAGTGACTTATTGAATGATTGAGTAACTGCTCGACTGACTGACTAACAGACAGTTTGATTATATGGCAGACTGACAGATTGATAAACTGACTGATGATAGACTGGACGATGATAGGCTGACTGATCAACTGATAAAAGATTGACTCAATCAGTAACAGATTAACTGTTGTATTGACAGGCTGATTAGCTGATTGATTCAAGAACTGCCTGATTAATGATCAATAATTGAATGAAGTAGTAAGAGATAAAAGTTGCTTGGTTATTATTTTGCAGTAGAAGCACTAAATGTGGTGTGGAAAAGGTCGGCTTATATATATATATATATATATAATATGAAATAGGTATACAATGTATGAATATACTTATGAACATACATATATATACATGCATATATTTATATATGTTTTATATGGCGCAGATTAAGTGGCTATTTAGATTACAATAATTATCAGCAGGCACTTGTATTTGCTGTAGCAATTTCAATTGTTGTGCAAAAACTCTAAAAGTTTTCCATGTGCTCTATAAATATCAGCATCAAAGGCCACAACAGGCCAACGGACGTATTGGGGCCACGCAAACAAACAAACAAACAACAGCAACAACAACAACTGCAACAACAACAACTGCAACAATAGTGCCAGTTGCAGCCTCAACTATATATTATAGAGATACAGATGAAGATACAGATACCGACGCACATATAGATACATCTACAGATACAGATACAGATGCAGATATAGATACTTCTACGGATACATATACCAACACGGATAAAGATACAGATACAGATGCAGCTACAGTTACACATATGCATCTATAGATATAGATGCAGATATAGATACATCTACAGGTATAGATACAGATGCAGATATAGAAACATCTACAGGTATAGATACAGATGCAGATATAGAAACATCTACAGATATAGATACAGATGCAGATATAGATACATCTACAGATACAGATACCAACACGGATAAAGATACAGATACAGATGCAGCTACAGTTACACATATGCATCTATAGATACAGATGCAGATATAGATACATCTACAGGTATAGATACAGATGCAGATATAGATACATCTACAGATATAGATACAGATGAAGCTACAGATATACAGATGAATCTACAGATGCATCTACAGATACAGATGCAGCTACAGATATAGATACAGATACAGATACACATATAGATAAAGATACATATACAGCTATATATCTACGGCTACAGCTACATATTTAGTTGCAGATACATTCAGAGAGGCACATGAACTGCACTTTTGCAGCTTCGTTTTCAATTGCTTTGGCAAATGCACTTGAGAGTTGGCCCCAGAGCTGCGCAGATTGTCGGCGTTTCGGCTCCAATTACATTCAATTACAATTACAGTTACAATTACAATTTCAATTACAAGTCGGAGCAGTACGAAATGGCGAAAACGCTGATGCTATTTTTGGAGTGACAAACTCCAAAGTGGACCTAATTGAACTGTCGCCATTTATTTATGGCGGGCTCAAATTGTGCAATGGGAAAAACGTACACACACACACACACACATGCACGCACACAAGTTTTAGCTGCACTGTAAAAAATTGATAATAGTTTACGAAAATGTAGTCGTAGAAATGAGTTCAAAGATGGCAGTGGCTAAAGCAACTGAACTTTGACTGTGTTTCTATGCTTGTTGAAAGGAGTATATTGGCTTTGTGCAATGTTTGTCCTGTTGCGATCGAAGCTAGCGCTTTGAGATGTGGTAGCTATACTTTTATTAGTCAGTTTTATTGTCAGTTTAGAAATAATTACGATTTTTTGTATTAGTCCGCTAGGCGCTATTAAAACTGCAATAAACACCCATTTGAAAATATACTTTATAGTCTACATACTCTATACTATACTATGCTATACTCTCTATAGATACTCTCTCTATACTCTACACATACTCTCTCTATACTCTCTATACATACTCTCTGTACATACTCTATCTATACTCTCTATACATACTCTCTTTATCTCTCTATACATATACCCTCTCTCTAGTCTCTATAATCTATATACATACAATCTATGCATACTCTCTCCATACATACTCTATCTTTACTTTCCATAAAACTTCTCTCTATACTCCGCAGTTTCATCAAGCATTATTTATGCAAAGCCTAACAAATCAGAAAAAAACTATAGTTTCTACAGATATACCTATAGAAACTCAAAAGTTAACAGCTGTTTTAGTGCTGACTTACTGGAGTCAATCAAAATTGTAACTTCCGCAGTTCAAGAGCTGTTTCTGAAGGCTGACGCAGTTGGATGACTCTTAGGCTCTTGGTTGTTCAATCAGTCATAGCAGGCGATGCTCATTTTAGAAAGTTAAAAGTTTTTTTTTTTATAGAAACAATGAATATATATATATATATATATTTATATATATATATATATATATATATATATATATATATATATATATATATATATATATATATATATATATATATATATATATTTATATTTTATATTTTTATTTATTTTCTATTTATTTTTAGTATTTTATATTTCATTTTTCTACTGTACTTTTTTTTACTGTACTTTTTTTTATTTTCCATTCTGCTTGTCTCCAAGTTATTATAAATCAATAAAATCAAAAACCACAAGCTTGATGGATTGATAATTAATTAGGGAATGCAACTTAAGCTGGCAACATATACTACATAGCAAAAGCAATTGATATCTATTGAGAATAAGAAGGAAAACAAAGCAAAACTGGCATGACGAGTTGGCAATACTCTGCCAGGCATACTAAATATTATTTTCTATAAATATAAGTTAAAGTCTTATCAAAGCTTCATGCTTAATGCAAGCAAGTTAAGTAAATGAAAAATAGTTTTGAATTTAATTAACAATAAAAAATATAATATATAAATCTGCATTAAATGAAAACAAAATAATTCAAAAATATAAAATTTTATTAAATAAAAATAAAAAAATTATTAAATTATATTAAATAAAAAAATATATATTTAAAACTATATTAAATAAAAAAAAATATATATATATAAAAATATATTAAATAAGAAAATACAAAATTACATTAAATAAAAAGTAAATAAAAAATGCAACAGTCTAAACAGCAAAACAACAAAATGTCAATGAAATAAAATTAAGCTCGAAATGCACATATTTGTTATGTCAATAAAGTTGTGGCACTTCGATAATGTCAACGCACGTGTAGGGTATTTGCCAACTGGGGGGACACGCTTGATGCTTGACGCTTGACGCCTGACTCTCAGGGCCAGGCCACAGTAAAGTGCAATGACCAATAAAGCAATTGTGAACAGTTACAATAACAACAACAACAACAACAACAACAACAACCATAATAATAGCAACAATAAAAAAAAACAAGAACAATTCGCTGCATTTGTGCAAAACTTACAAAAATCATGTTTAAAGCTTAAAGCTCCCTCTACAGTTCAATTCAGCTGAGCGGAGGAAGAGCGGCTATAGCCCAATCGACAATTGCGCCTCACCAAAAGAAGCAACAACAACAATTACCGCAATCTGCACGCTAAATGTTAAGGTAAACATTGGGCGGGCAGCGCAGCAGAAAAGAAAAGAAACGAAAAGAAAAGAAAACAAAACAAAAGAGCAAGGCGAAACGGAGAATGACGTCGCAGTCAACGTCGACGCAGCAGCGCGACGCAGGTTTTCTGGCTTTGCGCTTATAAACAAAAATATTTCACATATAGCAATTCATGATATTTAAATTTTGAACAAAATCTTGTGCGAAAATAATTTAATTACTTAATATTTTCAGCAAATATTATTTTTGTCTGAACGGAGAATATATAGTAAACATAGTTTGTGAGTCACTGAGAGTTAGCCAAAGTTTTCAGATTTATAAGCTGCAAAGGAACTCCTTTTCCACACATTGACATTCACTGTTGTCGATTAACAGTTTGACAATTACAAAGTAGCTCAACAGAATCCAAGATCCGTGTATCAAAGAAGTCTAGACAATACCAACTTTCTAAGAGCATATTCTTTTTATAGTTTTACATGCACTGCTGATGTATTACAGTTGGACAAGCACAAATACAGCTAAACAGCTGCCAAGATCTGTCTATCAACAAACATCGGCAGAGCTCATTCTGTTTACAGTTTTACACTCACTGCTAATGAATTACAGTTTCACAAGCACGTAGGCAGCTAAACAGTTGCCAAAATTTAAGAATTCCAGGCAATACAAACATCGCTAGAGCTCATTCCATTTACAGTTTTACAGTTATTGCTAACGCATTACAGTTTGACAATCACAACACAGCTAAGCAGTTGCCAAGAACTATTCATCATAGAATTCCAGTCAAAACAAACTTGGCAAGAGCTTATGGTTTTTATAGTTTAACACTTACTGAGTAAGCGTTACAGTTTTAAAGGAACATATGCAGCTAAGCAGTTGCCAAGATCAAAGAATCCCAGACAATACAAACATTGCTAGTTTGTTTGTACAGTTTTACACTCATTGCGGGTATATTTCAGTTTGACAGTCAGCAAAGCAATATTCAAGTAGAGTCTTAAAAAACCTTTTACATATATGTACATATGTAAGTAGAGTATTTCATATTCGCTTAAATACCATGAATGAACTTTTTTGTACTTCTTTCAGTTTATTGCACAGACTTGTCATTTGCAATGCACATAAATGTGTGTGCGCGTGTGTGTGTGTGTGTGTGTGTGTGTGTGTGTGTATGTTTGTATGTGTGTGGATAGAGTATGTTTCATTTCTTGGACTTTCCTCTCGCAGCACTTGCAAATCGATAAAAACAATTTTCAACCTACAATAGTCATAGCACGTGCCCGTTGTAAACTACGTAAATACATACACACATACATACATACATACATGCATATACATATGCATATATATACATATATTATAATACACCTGCATTCATATTGATATATCAATTGGTGAAAGAAAAATAGTTTTGGCAACTGCAAACTTGAGACAAAGCGGCTTTCCAATACGAATTTCCAGCAATTCTTATTGGACTCTAGTTGTATGTAGCTGAGTTAGATTTATTTAGTGGCATTTGCTTACTTACCTAGCCAGTCTTATCAACGCCATTATTGTGCGAAATTTTGTTGGTCCAATTTAGAATGTAGAAAGGTTTAGCGAGTTGAGTTGTAAAATATTCAACTTGAATGTGAAAATGAAATTCGATTGGTTATTTTGGCAGTGCGAATAACGGCATTGGGCAAGGGCAAGGAAGCGCTGAAGGTGGACCGGTAAATTTTCTTTTGTTGTCTGCGCGCCTCCACAGACACAGATGCACATATGCACTCAACACGCACACACTGGCAAGCGCGCACACACACGCATATGCAGGCGGCGCTCGGCCGGCACGTAACAAAAGGAGACGAATATCGAAAGCGACGAAAATTCTGAACAACAATTGCGCGCGCACAGAAAAACTTCACTCAATTCTCAACGCGTCCGTCTACAGCGAAGATCTGAGTCTGCCGACCGGCACAGATGGATAAAAACAAACTAGCGACAATGGCAGCGACGACGACGACGGCGACAGCGACAGCGACAGCAGCAGCAGAAACATATGACCGAGCTGCCGGGTGTGACCAGTTGCAGAAACTTAAAAAAAGGTGCAAATAAATATGCATTACGACACTTATTATATGGTGTGCATATTAAAAATTAGTTATTGCTATTCTTATTTAAATAATATGATTATGGTAAAAAGTACATTTTGTAAGCTCTCATGTTATTCGATAAGTTTAGTATTTTTAATAAATGTTAACTAACAGTTGTGATAGTCTGGCAATACTAGAGGTAAAAGCGCTAACTTAAGAGCCGTTAGTATTTGATAATAAATTCAAAATATATTTGAATTAAATTGGTTTACTTTACTTTTTTCTTCCATCTTTGTTAAAATATTCTAATATGGTAGTTTTTATTGTTTATAATGAAGTCGAGTGCCATTTACTGTCTAAAGTTTAATGAAACTCCATCATCTTTATACTCATTTTCTTTAAGTTGCCTTTTAGTATTTTTATTAAATCTCAAATGAACTCATAGTCTGGCAGCGCTGCTAACAATTGGCGCCATCTAGAGAGCCGTTGACATTTGAAAATTATTCAAATACATTTCCCTTTAGAATTTCACAATCTCAACAATTTAAAGCAATCGTATTTTTTATATTCCATACTTTTTTTTCATTTGACTGTCTTTCAAAATGTGGGAACAACTGGAAAGGTATCGCAATCATTTTCTGCAACACGAAATGAAAGATGTGATGAAGTCAAGTACCGTTAACTGTCTGCAGAACAAAGGTAAATTCCAACACCTGCTGTGCCTCGGCTATTTTTTTACTAAATATACCTCATACAGAATGGGATATATTCAGGAAGAAGCGCGATTGCTGCCTAAGGTTTCCACAGCAATGCGCCAAGAGCTCCACCTACTTCTTCGATCGCGCCCAGCTGGCCTATGGCTACTTCGCACTGCCCAAACTCATGAAGGAAATTGACAGCGATGTCAGTCTAACCCATTGGCGTGCCATTGTTTCACTAACCGAATTTCTGCTCAATCCACAAAATGTGCAACGCGCTGTACTCGAGATGGACATCGTTAGGAAGTGAGTGCGAGAGAAAGGGAGAAAGAGAGAGAGGGAGAGAGAGAGAGCCGATATTGTTTCTTAATCTGTTAATCTTTAAGCCTTTTGTCTTTTATCTTTCAGCTCGTGAGAGAGACAGAGTGATGTCTCTCTTATTCTTCCATTCTTCCACTTTTTCATTCCTCTATTTTTCATTCTTCCATCTTTCAATCATCCGATCCTTGAATCTTATCTTTCATTTTCATCTTCTCATCTTCCTATATTCTTGTCTGCCCAACTTCCAATCTCTCCATCCATATATCCGTCTTCTCATCTCGCTATCATAGTATATTCCTATTTTCCCATCTTCCTACCTTCCTATGTTCCCATCTTCCCCTCTATCCATCTTCCCTCTTCCCATCTTTCTTTCCATTTCCCAATCTTCCAATCTTATATTGTTTCATATTTTTTTTTTCTATTCTTTCATTCTTCCGCTCTACCATTCTTCCCCTTTTCCTAATCATCCTCACTTCCCTTTTTCTCATCTATCCCTCTCCCTATCTTTCCATCTCCCATGCTTCGCATCTTCCCTCCTTTCCGCCATTCGCTCTTTCACTCTTCCTATCTTCCCATTTCGCAATCTTCCCCTCCTCTCATCTTCCCTCTTCCTATCTTCCCATCTCATCTTCCTATCTTCCCAATCTCCGCATGTCCCAATCTTTCCATCATTCTTTCATCCAATCTTCCACTCTTCCATTTTTCTATTGTTTTTCATTCTTCCATGTTTCTAATCTTTCAATGTTTCAATCATCCTATCTCCCGCTCTTCCCATCTTCCCATCTTCCCAACTTTCCCTCTTTCCCATTTCCCCTCTTCTCATCTTTCCCTCTCTGTTCTCTTGTTGGCAGACTGAAGAATGCATTTATGCGGAAACGTTTGAAGTACCACGAGGAGCACTTTGAGGAGATTGAGACATATTTGAAGATATTTAGTATGTTCTCTCTTCTGCTCTCTTTGCCTCTACTCTAGGTCTCTCTCTCTTTCTCTGTCTCTCTCTCTCTCTCTCTGTCTCAGACATAGTTTCTCGCAATTTGAATGGCGCCGAGCAGATCGCGAATCGCAAATGTTTGATGATTGAGTTCTATAAAATTCTGAAGGCCATGGAGCCGCGCAAGGAGGACATCGCCGCCGAGATACTGCGCAATCTGACGGGCAAGCCAGCGGGTAGTTGCATCCAATTGGATTTCAATCTCCCATCTCTCATGACTTCCTTTCCACATTTTGCCCCACCTAGTGCTTGGCATAGTTTTGTCGGATGCCGAGAACCTGAGCTCCATTGCCAATTACCTGAAGGCGGATCCGTGCAAGCCGCTGTATCCGGCGGACATGTGGCATCATCTGTGCCACATGCTGGAGATCGTGCCCGAGCAGGGCATTGAGCTGGGCCTGTTCCAGCTGCTGCACGCGCGGCTCGTCAATCGCTTGGCCAAGTTCTGGGAGATGAACTGCAAGGCGTTCGCGCTGCTGCTGCGCTGCGCGGAGGGCCAGCGCCTGTTCGACGAGGCCGATGGCATCAAGCTGATCTTCGACATATTCGAGGACAAGTTCACGCCCGAAGAGCAGAAGCTGCACCATCAGCCGGTGCTCAGCTACGAGTACATCGTGCTCGCCCTGCTCAACGGGCTGCACAGCAAGCGCGCCCTGTGGCGCATGCGCGAATTCACTTTGCTGATTTGCCACGTCGGCCGCGCCATGTTGACCCCTCACAACGCCCGCCAGCAGCTCTACTGCCTGCAGGCGCTGCGTGCGATGGGCGTGATGCCATGCAACAAGCGCTACATCATTGGCAACTGGCTGACCGAGATTACCGATTTGGTCTGCCACAGTGCCGAGGCGGAATGTGCCCGAGATGCGCTGCTCGATTGGCTGCGTCGCGACATTGCCGACAATACCTAAGAGATTAGTTCTTCATCTATAGTTGTTTATCTACTTTGGATTGCTTTCGTTTCAAACTAATTACAGTTGCTTAAATTGCTTTGTGCGCGCAGCTCACACTCTTCTGATTGGAAACCACTGCACATGCAATACTGATTTCTGATTAGAAAATATTTGTTTGGCAGCTAACTAAGTAGAATGGAATAGAGATCGAATTCTGGTTGGAAACAATCAAGGTAAAACATAGTTCCAATTTGAAAATTATTAAATTTGTATTCCAATTGGAATTCAGTGCTGTAATTTTATAAAATGGCTTCTCAATTGTTTATTTATATTTGATTCTAGTTGGAAACTAACTAAATGCTGATTTCTGCGAGCACTAAACATGTTTCTGATTGGAAAGATCAGGGTCAAACAGGAAAACGCAATTTAAAACGCAGCTCCAATTGGAAACTCATAAAATTTGTATTTCCAATTGGAATTCAGTGGCTTAAATTCATATAAACATCTCTTAGTTGATGATTTATAAGTTTTTCTAGTTGGAAATTATTGGAAAGCTATTTCATGCCAGCATTTAACTCGTTTCTGATTGGAAACATCAATGTTTTCTTTTGTCTGATTGGGATACACTCACGTATTTCTAGTTTCTGATTTAAGAAATCACAACTGACGCACTGCCAATTGGACTCGTTCTGTGCGCGCCTTCGACATTTTTCTGTTTCGAGTCTTAAAAACATCGCCAGCCCCTGACTGACAGCTGAGCGCTTCAGGCAGTTCCCCTCATTTAACGGTTAACCGTTTCGCATTTCTCCTCTGTGCTGTCCCAAGCACTGTGCGAAAGCTTCTTTGAATGAGAGCAAAGCGGTTATGAAGCTCTCTTCCTCTAACAGATGTTTGCTTAAACAAGCTGAAATATTTGCTTTAAGTACATTAAACAAATAATAAAACAGAAAAGAAAATAATATAAATTATTATTTAAATTTATATATGTAAAGCAAAAACAAAGATAATTTCTACAAATTTTCTGTATTTTTTTTTTTTTTTTTTTATAATTTTATTATCAAATTTAACTTAATTACTTAGCTGACTGTTCATAAAAATAGTAGTGCGTCTGAAATGTTGAACAGCTAAATTCTGTGCTCGACATAATGATTTGAAAACAATTTGAATATATATATATATATATATATATATACTAATTTTAATATTCAAATTGCTTTCAAAACATTTCAGTCGCACTACTATTTTTATGAACACAGCTGTACATACTTATTTGATAAGTAATTGAACTAAATTTAATTTATTTCTTAGTTAAACTAACTAAAGCTGTTATAAAAAGTGGAAATTTTGCAAAACTTGGCTCTACTACAAAAAGGCAATTCCTCGTGGAAATCTCATATCTAGCTCAAAGCAATCAAACATGAATGAAGTAGGAGTAAAATTTATACACTGTAAGAAAATATGTCATAAAAAAAAGATTAAATTAAAGTGAACTTGATTAAAGCTGAGAAAAGTTTGCACAAATTCTGAAATGTTTTGAAATAGAAATTTATGAAATAAATTATGAAAATATATTTCTTTCCTTAATTTTGTCAAGTGTATAATACTTTTATGTACTAAAATTTATTTTTCTAAAAAATAATATTATTTAACTTTTTTTTTTAAATATATATTTTTTTCTGTAATATTTATTCAGTGGAAAGGCTTGCTTCAAATTGAACTGTAAGATGCCTTCGAGAACTTTTCCAATTTCCGCTGCTAGCGCGTTTGTCGCCAATGGCATCAATAATGACCAGTAGATGCAGCAGCAGCAGCAGCAGCAACAACAACAGCAACAACAGCAACATTAGTGGCAGCGCTGACCAACCGAAGGGCGACCGCAGCCCGTTGGTGTCTGCGGTTGGCCAAGGCATTTCCAATGTTTTATGCATCAGTATTTTTTCAGTATTTTTTTTTATATTTTGTTGTTGTTGTATTTGTTGTGCGGTGACAAACTTGGCAACGAGTTGCAAATTTTTTCAACTTACTTTGCAGCAGCGCCAGCTCGTAAACATTTTGTGCCTTCGCTTGAATTCGTCGAGCAGCCAGAACCAATTCCCGACCCAATCGCAAAGTTTTCCTTGCTGTCATCGCTCGGCGGTCGGTCCTTTGAGCTGTCAACGATCCCTGGTTTAAGACTACGGATTCCTTTTTAGCCAACTTTTTAATTACCACAACGCGCGCTGCTCTACTTCTACTCGCTCTGCCTCTGCCTCCGCCCCCTCCGGCTGCCCACCTCCGTCTCGCCTTTCTTATGAAATATTTTATGGGAAATTTTGCATAATTTGCTTACGCAACCAAATTCATATTCTTTTCACAAGAACTTGCCACTTTTTGCCAATTAAATTAATTATATAACAAATTGTGATCTAGCAGCAAACAGTTTTCAAGGTTTTCTTTGACAAAAGTTTCCATATATTAATTATATTTCAGCTCGAAAGAAAACTCTAAAAAGTATATTAAAAAAAAACTAGTTAATTTTTCTATTTTTTCATCTAATTTTTCACTGAATTGTACGTTACTCGTTCATCATTTAAAAAGAGTATATTGGCTTTGTGTACAAGTATTATGCAGTCTGTCAAGCCCAACAGGCAATGTTCTCATTAAATTTGCTACGTAAAGTACAAAATATTGAAGAAATATTGTCGGACAAACTTAAAGTATTGAAAATATATTTTTTACAGGGTATTATTAAATAAAGTGCATATTATTTTAATATTATTTAGGTATGCATAGTAGAAAATATAGAAAAAATATTAATATGAAGAAACGTTATAGAGCATATTTACTTTACAGGGTATTAATATAGTCGAAAGCAGTATTTTCAATTTAGCTTGGCTCTGCTTTGCTCGAAATGTTAAAAGAATATTTAAATATTATAAATATTTAATTTTTAATCCATTTTTGCATAATATACTTTTATATTACAGGGTATTTATATAACTAAAAAGCGTATGTTTTATATTTTATTTATTTTTCATTGATGGATATATTAAGATAATACTGTCACATAAATATATGCTAAAATTCACATACAGAATCAGAGCTGTCTGCTTTTACAGGGTATTAATAATATAAAATACCATATATAATACTAAAAAATTTATTTTTTTTGTTTATGGTAGAAAGAATTTAAGGAAAATGGGAAAATAATATATATTATATATATACATAAGATGATTTTCATTTACAGGGTATTAGCAGAATGAAATAACATTCATGCGTTTCGTTTAAATATAGAAGATATATTGATATATAACTATGCTGTATAATTTATATAATAATATAAGTTGGATAATAAAACAGAAACTTGTTTACAGGGTATTAATGTAACAGAATCGTTTTTTTTTTAATTTGTTCTTTATTTTTTTCTTATATTTATATATCAAGTAAAGTAGCAAATATTAAAGATATATTGAAACATAAATATACATTAGCTGACCGTAGCTGACTTTATTTACAGGGTATTAATGTGTGCAAAAGCACAAAGTTTTATTTTAAAAATTAAAGAAATATTGTTAGGCATATATACAGAATAATCTAAGAATATATTATTTATAAATAATAAGAAGTATATCCTTTTACAGGGTATTCCCATAATCAATATGCACAACCAAAAGAAAAGATTAATCACTTTAATAATCAAATTAGTTTAGTCATTTGCACAGCATTAGCAGCCAAATGAACCAATTCGCTGTGGGCTGTTGTCTGGAGTGTCGTGGCTCTGAGTATTCGCGTCAGTTGTGCTCGAGTTGCAGGTGAGACACAGGTGCGATGGCCTTTCTGCGTTCATTCCGCATCAGCAATAGGTATATACGCGTTTCGGCGCTGCTGCTGCTGCGCTTCTACCTGGTGCAGTTCTACTTTCTGGGTCTGCTGCGCCTGCACTACAGGCGGATGGGCAATGCGGTGCACCTGACCCACTACAGCGTGACGGTCTCGCGGCTGATGGCGCTGCCGTTCGCCTACTTCCTCAGCCTGGCGCTGCTCAGTCCGTACGCCTCGCTGCTGTACATGCAGCCGTATCTGTTCCTGTGCTACTTGCTGTGGCAGCCGCGACGCGTGCACGAGCAGCGCGTGCGCCTGATCAATGGATTCTTGCGGCTGGCGCCGGCGCTGTATCGCCTGAGTCGCTGCCAGCTAAGGGTGTCGTGGCTGCTGGTGGCGCAGCTGGTACTAAAGCTGCTCACAATGAAGATCTATCTGCGGCTCAATATGGTGCACTCGGACGTCTTGAAGCAGATCGCCCTAGTCCTGATCTTCATGCTGCCCGGCAGCCTGTCCGTCTGGTGCCTGGATATGGCCGCGCATCTGATCAACATCTGTTTGTATCTGCTGCTGGCCTCGTTTGAGCAGCTGAACACGCAGCTGCAGCAGCAGCTGGAGCAGCTGCACATGAAGACACTGCACGCCGACTATCGTGCCGTGAAGCGTCTGCAGCGTCGTCTGCTCTACACGCAGCGCCTCTATGTGGCCTATGCACGGCTCACGCAGCAGCTGCTGCAGGACACGTTGGCGCCGCAGCTGCTCCAGATTGTCGTCTACAATCTGACCATGATCTTTGCCCTGTCCTTTGCCCACTGGCGTCGCCTGCTGGACATCCTGATGCTGGCCAATGGCTTGCGTTTGCTATTCCAGTCGCTCGACGCGCTCGTCGCGGCCACCAGCTCGCCCCAGGACACCACGTGGCTGCACTTGGCGCAACTGCTGCAGCTCAACCGGGCGCTGGCCATGCACGGCTGGCTGCATCGGCACTGCTCGTCGGCCAGCCATATGTATAGCTCGGGCCAGAGCACGCGGCGTGTCTTGCTCCAGCCACGCCTGCAAATCCTTGGCCTCTTCACGCCCAATCGCCGATTCTTCTTTCGCCTGCTGTTCTGCTACTGCAGCTATCTCTACGTGAGCTACGCTTGGCACAAACGTCTGCCCGTTGACAAGGGCGAGATATTCAATTTTCTCATACTCTAAGTGCGATTCATACACCTAAAGCAAGCTGTTTAATTGCTAAATAAATATTATTATAATATTATATATACTCCCTTTTGTCTGGCTGCTTTAGTCGAGCATGTTCGTTTCAGAGATAACCTAAGCTGGCACTTAGAACACGTATGTTATAAGAGAACTTCTATCAGAGCAATTCAGAGAGTTGAACATCTCAGCTCAGGGTCAGGGTCACACTCAAACTGGACGCTGGCTTCACTCGCATTTGCTCTCTATGCAGTGGCTGCAGCCAAGGCAACTCAAGGCGAAGACGGATCTGCAGTCGAGAGCGAAGTTGGCTGATGATAGTATTGAACGCTCTGAACTCAGGTAACTTGCTCACATTTTGTGTGTTAAATCTTGATTATTTTTTAATTAATAATCATCAATAAATACATGAGCTCAGAGCTGTAAAGATTACAAATTCGTAAAAAAAATATACTTTTTTTTCTGATTGTATTTGCTATGCTTTTAACATTTTATTTACAATAAAAATCAATTATATTATTTATTCATTTTTATTATTAAAAATAAATATGTGTAAGCCAAACTCAAAGGATTAAACAAAAATCTATTTAAAATATTTTACAAAGTTTTTTATTTGTATTTATTTTTATTTACTTTTTATTTATTTTTTATTTATTAATTGTTTATTTATTTATTTTTATTTTTTTTTTATTTGTTTTTTATTTATTTATTGTTTATTTTTTATTTTTATTTTTCGTTTATTTTTTATTTTTTTTTTTTATTATTCATTTATGTTTATTTATTTTTTATTCAATTTTGATTTTTGTTTATTGTTTTTTTTTATTTATTTATTTTGATTTACGTTTTATTTATTTTTTACTTATTTTTTATTTTTGTAAATTTTATATTTTATTTATTTATTATTTTTATTTTACGTTTTATTTATTTTTTATTTATTTTTTATTTATTTAAAGTTTATATTTATTATTTTTATTTTTATTTACTTTTTATTTATTTAATGTTTTTTTATTTATTTATTAATTTTATTTTTATTTACTTTTTAATTATTTTTTTTTATTTATTGTTTTATTTTTTATATATTTATTTAAATTGATTTTTAACTCTTTTTTTTTATTTATTTCTTTATATTTATTTTTAACTCATTTTTTATTTATTTTTCAATGATTGATTGTTTTTTATTGATTTTTATTTATTTTTTTATTAAATTTTATTTTTTATTGTTTTTTTTTTATTTTTTATTTACTTATTTTCTTCTCAGCGTACTTGAAGCTCTTCAAGTACTGAAGCATTTCTTGCAAAAGCTAATAAATAGATTTTAAAACAAATAATAATAAACCAAGTTTCGCCGCGCAAACCAATTGTTAAATTAGTCATTTTTTCTCAGTGTAGTCCATATGCTTTAAGCTGATTTAAAAAAAAAAACAAATATCAATAAAAGTAACAGAACAAATGTTAATAAATCAAACTTAGCCTCGAGTCGAATCGAGGCGAACTTCAAACCGAAATCATTGCAAAAATTAAATAATATTTATTTGTCTCAGTGTAGTTGGCATGCTTACATATATATCTATATTTATAGAGAGAGTGCAAATCGATGTTCAATAAATCAAACTTTGCCTCCAAAATGTGGCAACAAGTTTCTGTCATTTGATTGCGGCTGCAGGCGGCGCGCATCTTCGCTCAGCTGCAGCAGCAGGAAGTCAACTTTGCCCACCGATTGCTGCATAAATTCAAGTGCAATATATATACATATATATATATATAGATTTTGGCAGTGGAATTTAGATGTCTGAATTTGAGTTTTCCAATGGGTCAAACATTAATAAGTAACAGAGTCAAAGCCTTTAGTCCGAAAGGTCTAAGGCAGTTTTACAATTTTGTGAATTTCAATCAGATATTTGCAAGCATAAAAATTGTGGAATATATATATATATGTATGTATAAATATATATATGTATATAGAATATGGGCAAGCAAAGTGGGCAACAGAAGGACAGCGTTGCGTGGGTAATTTAACATAATTTATGCATTCGCCTTTTGAGACTGAAATAACAAGCCACTGTGGGTGCCAGCCAAACTGTTTTCACTTATGGCCCTGCCGCGCACATACATAGTCAAACGACATACATATATATATATATATACAGTTATATATATATATACAGTTATATATATATATATATATACAGTTATATATATGTTATATATGCTTCTGTGTAATTGCAATTGAAGGTAGCAAAGTGTTGACTCCTTTGACTCCTGCTGCTGCGCTCGCGCTCGCACCCACTCGCCTTTTAAGTCTTTTCGCACATGCTCATCCCCATCCGAAAATGTCCATAAATCATTTTAAAAAGCTTTGCCACCGGCGACTGCGTCTTTGCGAAATACTCACTGTATGCACCTTATATATATTACGTTAAGATTTATGGCCAACTTGCCTAAGCGACTTAGCCCAGTTAACGCTGCTGTTGTTGCTCTCTCGCTTCGCGCTTCGCGCTTCTCGCTTCTCGCTTTTTGATTAAATTTACACGAATTTGTTGTTGTTTTTCTTCTTCTATTTTTTATTATTTTTGATTTGTATTTTTATTTGAGCCACTCCAATCCAAAGCCAATTTGAATTTACGACCATTCTGACCTTTCCACATACATCGAAATCTAATACGTTTTATAAATATATGTATATATATGTATATATACAGAGAGAAATAGTGAGAGAGAGAGAGAGAGAGAGAGAGAGAGGTAGAGAGGTTGAGAGAAGTTATATGAATTTCATTGCCAATCTGCACTGTAAATCAATTAAATTCGAATTTTTATTTGAATATTTTTTTATCTATTTTATTTTGTATATTTTTTTTTTTAGATCAGTCAATTATGCCGCACTGCAGCTGAAGCCCATTTTTAATTCGTTTTTCATGCTGCCATCAAAGGCATTTAAAGGTGTTTTTAATTGCTTGAGTTGAAAACTTAAAGTAATAATCATTTTTATACAACAGCTGCGTATAATGTTTGGCCAGTTTTGTTGTCATTTCTGTAAAAGTTGAGCCCTTTGATGCTACACAAGTCAACTCAATTGAGCGGAACTGAAGTGAGTCTCATTGTTGGCTCAATCTAATCTTTTCCATCTTTGATCTTGGACACAGCAAACAAAGGCGGAGTTTTCACAGCTAACGGCAAAAGTTTAAAGATATTTTCCAGTCAAGCAGCACACGAAGGACTCGACCATCATCCACTTGTTGAAATTTACGGCGCTCAATGCATTGGCTGCCTGCCTGCCTGCCTGCCTGCCTGCCTGCCTACATGCGGCCGTAATAAGTTATGCGACCAGAATTAAGCCGCTGGCGTAGTGGTGTGGTGTGGGCCAAGCCAAGTCAAGCCAAGCCTTGGAGCCCGTGGGCCATGCTTTTATAAATCTCCTTAATTTATTAGATTTCATTAGACATTTGGCGCCGACGCCAGGCGAAAAGTGGAAGGCCGCCCAGTGAATGCCAGCGAAACACATCTCCAGCAGCAACAACAACAAATTTAATATTAACAAGGCTCTAAACAGGGCGCAGGGCCTGCTCGCCTGAAATGACACAAAGAAATGAAGACAAAAACGTAGCATACTTTTCAGCGCGGTGAAATTTGTACTGAAGTTGGGCAAGTTGAAGTTTGCAATTTAGCAAAGAGTTGGTTGTTTTTAAGTGAATCAAGACTATATATAGTTTATTCACAACAGATATCGAGGAAATATATGTACTGTTAGCAACAACTAATTTAATATTAACAATACTCTAAACAGGGCATAGCCGGCTCGCCTGAAATAACACAAAGAAATGAAGGGAAAAAACGTAGCATACTTTTCAGCGCAGCACAGTTTGAGCTGAAGTTGGACAGTTGCAATGGAAATATAGAAGTTTAGCATTGATATTTAGCAAAGAGCTGGTTGTTTTTAAGTGAATCAAGATTGTGTATAGTTTATTCATAACAGATATCGAGTAAATATATGTACTGCTAGCAACTTTAAAGCTGAAAATAGGTAGAGAAATCTTACTTTTAATTTCATCCAATTCTTTTGTTTTGTTAACGTTTTATTTTTTATTTTATTTAGGTCATGTCATTTATATATCACATGAATAAAGACATTTTAAATGCTATTTAATTAATTGCAAAAAATTTACCTTTGAATGCCCAAAAATCAAAGCAAAAACCTCAACAAATTTCAACTTTTCTACTGGCAATTTTTTCTGATAATTTTCTGCCACAAAAAATTCTAAAAAAAATGGTTTATTCATAATAGCATTACATATTAATCAGGGCAAATTTTTAATTATAACTTTAGCCATTCAAAAAATTATACCAAAAGAAAAAATTGCGTAAATCAATTTAACGCCAAATTTATACAAAACTTAATTTCATTATTTTTTTTCTTTATTTTGATTCTGCTTGTGTGTGGAATATATGCATTAAGGATCACTCTAAATAAATTGCACACTCAGCAATGTCTCATCTACACGCACACACACACACACACACTCGTGTGTGTATGTATGTATACAAAATAAAACACGCCAAACAAAGGCAACAGCGCTGTAATCAACAAAATTACACTAAAATACAAAAATAAATTTGACACGAATGCGACGATGACACAAAAGGGCCACACCACACACACACACACACACACAGACTCACTCTCTCTCTCCCTCTCTCGCTCACTCTTTTGGTAAGTGCTAGCAGCTCGAACCACAACCAAAGTAAAATGGCACAACGCTTCCAGCGAACATTGTGAAGTTGGTTGCCAGCTACGCAGCTGCTTTCAATGTATGTGTGTGTGTGCGTGTGTGTGTGTGTGTGTGTGTGTGACCATGTGCGACACTTTGTAACATATTTTTTGTCATTTGTTTGCTGTGTGTTTGCCTCTTTTTCGGCGTCACTCGTCAGCGACTCGTGCTGCTGCCTCGAACTCTTGCTACAGCTACAGCCACATTGCATGTTGCTTCATACACACACACACATGTGTCTCTCTCTCTGTGTGTGTGTGTGCCAGAAAAATGTTACATTGTTTTTGGCACGCAAGGCGACACTGCGGCAGTCACACCTATGCTACAGCCCAGCCGCCCAGCCAACCCAACCCGCCCACACACACATATCAATCAGTTGGAAAAGGGGGGGGGGGCAAGTGAAGCATTTGTTGGCGTTGCCATCGTTGTCTCCTTTTTCGGCCACCCAGTGTTGCCACTCTTGTTGTAAATTTGATGGCAACATTTATAACATTTATTCGTATTTTTACGACCTGAATTGTCTTTGTTGCTTTATTATTATTATTATTATTATGTCTCACTTGGGCATTTTATGAGCCACCTGCCACCTGCCACCTGCCACCTGCCACCTGCCACCTGCCACCTGCTCAGCCCACCTGCCAATGTGCTTTTAAGTGTTGCCTGCAAAGTGATAAAGCACACAGCAAACAACAAACAAATATTAAATATGCTCAATCAATTGAAAAAATCTAAAATTATTATTACGTTTTGATTGCAAATGCGTTTCATGACTTTTTTCAGAGACTGTTTTATGTTTATGCGCATAACGAGACTTAAGTTAGATAAGTCCGACAGATAAATGCGTGAAAGCTATGCTTATGGCATTTATGAATTAAATTTTAGAAATTTTTTAGTAATTTTATTAACATTTTGGCAATTGCATGGGGAGCAGCTGCGCTTGAGCTGCAGACTAGACTTTGCCTAAGGCTTCAGTTGCCAGTGTTGCACAATGTCTAAAAGTATTGCCAATTTATACATTTATATACTTATACTTTGCATATATTTATGGTGCACTCTTTTGAGTTCATTAAAATTTTAAAATTAAATCATTAAAATAAATAAGTAATCCGTTCAGCTTCGTTTAGCTTCTGGTCAAACTAAACAATATTAAGCAATATTTGTTAGCACTAAAAGTTGAGTTTATAGTTATTAATTGCATTTACACAGTTCTGTCGAGCAAGTTTGGTCGTCATGCTGTTCGCTGTTAAATATTTTAGTCAATCTAGAGTCAACTTTGCAGCAGCTGCCAACGTGCGAGCAACTGCACGCAACGAGCGATAATTGCTTTGTGTCAAAGTGCTCGAACTACGAGCAAGATCGCGCCAAGAGCGCGAACAAGTATGTAAAGCCGGCAGAGCAGAACGGAACGAATGACTGCAATCTCTGCACAAAATACAAATCTCTTGCAAGCGAATCCATTGCGCAAATTGCTGTTCTTCAGCTGGCTGCTGCACTTAACAATATCTATAAATATTAAAAGTGAATTCAAATTAAAAGTAAGAGAAAACAAAATCTGTTCTGATCTGATCTGATCTGATCTCTTTAGGTAATCTTCTTAGCATTCTTGTGCAATCGGAGCCTAGCCTTATCTGCATATATATGTTCTTGCTGGCATACTTAGGGCAACGTCTAGCACTCGGCTTCGATGCATTTTCTTATTTGTAATTTTAAAAAAATTATTAATTGTATTTGATTATTCTGGAAAAATATGTAAATATCATAAATTTGTCACTAGATTTATCAATTTTTATATTAGAAAATTTTTAAAAAATCATCTGATTAAAAAGCAAGCATTCAAGCTTCTGTTGGCAGCACTGAGTGAATGGATGTCTTAAGCTTTAGTTTCAAATTTAGCTGCCCGTTCGTATACTTCCTTTTACTTCCTTAACTTATGCTTCCTTTATCTAAATCACACACACGCCCATAATTTACACCTTCATATCATCTTCATTCATAGCCATTCACTCAACCCACACCAGCTAACACTCGCATGTATTAAAACATCATTCACACGCATATACTGAATACTCTGTCAATTTCTGTTCATAATGAATCAAAAAAAAAAAAAAAATAAAGAAATAAAAATGAAAAAAAAATAAAGTTTTCAATTTAAAAATGTGGAAAAAAGTAATTCAACAATATGAATTCATAACAATTCATAAGAAAATGCTGACTATGCACAATGCTGAGTTTGCTCATTGAATCAGAGATTCCATATCCATACGAAGCTAGATGTGTGTGATTTAGTAGATGTCTCTGCTAGGTTTTATATAGATAATCCATGATCTCACACCTGCGTTCATACACAAAGAGACGCAGTCAGAGTCATACAGTTAGTTGAAGATTGTAGAAAAAGCAAACAATGAAAAAGGTAAAAATGTTGTTATTTTTGTTTTTAAAAATGTCTTTTGATATTTTAACTGTTTTGTTTATATATGTATATATATATATATATATATATATATATATATATATATATATATATATATATATATATATATATATATATATATATATATATATATATATATTGATATTTTTTTATGTCTTCGTATTCTTGCTCTTATTTTATTATTTCTCGCTTTGCATATTTTGCTTGCTTCGAATATTTTAATAAAATTGTTGAAAATAAATAGAATTTAGCTGACAATGGCTGTCTTACAGACACAGCCACATATATATGTTATGTGTATATATATGCTATATATATACATATACTATATGCTGATATATATATATATCTATGTATTATATTCGCCCACAATGAGATATTTTGCATGCACCGCTTAGACAATGGATGTCCAGCACTTTATGAGCGTAGTCCACTTTAGAAAATGAACTGAATTCCTATTGAGACGGACGCAAAGGGAAAGATGAAAATCAAGAGAAAATGAAAAGAAAAGAATTTTTATAATAAGTTGGCAACAATGGCTCGAGCGCATTGTTTTCATTTTGATTAAAAAAATTTCGTATATTGTGAATAAATTGTAATATTGTGTACCATGGCGGCAAAAAATACAAAAAATACAAAAAAAAAAAAAAAAAAATAGAAAAATAGAAAAATGGCGCCCAGTTATAAAACAAATTATGCATTATTAAAAACAGACAAAAAGATGCCACAAGCCTGACAATGAAGCCGCAAAAAACTTTTGGAATAGAAAAAGCAACGAAGGAAATATGAAATTGTGAATGGAATGCATTTTGCTAGCAGAATGTCTGACTCTGAAAAGAGACAGAGGACGAGTGAGTGTGAGAGAGCGAACGATAGAGGAAGCAGCAAAGCTTGAAGCACAGATTGAAGTGCCAGCGAATTTATGGAATACACAAATTCTCAAGTTCTTTTTTCTGCCCTTTTCTTGTGCTCAACACAGAGCAAATTGAATAAAACACAATGGCTGCTGGCCAGCGCCAGCTGAAAACTTGTGCCGAGCAATGCCGCCGGCCGGCCAAGTAACTTACGAGAGGTGTGAAGATCCAGCATCAGCATTATCCAGCACTCAAACGTAGCTTTCAAAAGGCAGTCAATTTGAATGATTTTCTCAACTTTTGAGTGCAGATGCAACTGATTCAATACAAATATTACGCATACACGCAGGCTGCAACTTGAAATGCTTGGGCATTGTTTAACTGTTGAAGCAATGCAAACGCATTTTGAAGCCAGGCAATGATGCCTAGTGCGCTAGTGGGGAGCATATGGCTTTTGAATGTACTAAGTATGATGAGCTGATGTTGAGGTGTTAAGAAATATTATATTTCTTATTGCTTGAGTGAAATAGAGCTATATTTGAAATATAACAAACATTTGTGTAGAAAGGTCTAGCCTATCAGCTATATAAAGAGGGAAATAGCAACTCAGCGTAGTGGAAGCGAGTGTAGAGTCAGGGCATTTCGAACAAGTCGAACACTCCTTACAAGACACACATATGTATGGGCAGATTGTCTTTGGCAGTGAGGCGTATTCCCAATATGTGGTAGTGTTGCCTCAGTTTATTAGAAGTGTAGAGTCTGGGTATTTTCTAGTCAAACATTCCCGACGTTTATTTGCTTTTACAGCTCTAGCATATTGCGTATTGCCTCCATTGCTTTTTCTTATATCCCAAAGTAGATAAATGTATGGGAACGCCCAGCATAGCAGCTGTGTAACGACTGTACCGGCGTAGCAGCGTGTAGAGTCAAGGCATTGTCTAGTCAGAAGTGTAGAGCACCTCTACTCTACTCGACTAGAGTACTCTAGTCATATTGGAACTAAAACACTCTACTTTACCTATAGCTCAGCTCGGTAGTGTTGAGTCCCAGTCGAGCGCTCTCAGCTTGAGCACTCTTACTTACTTTTAAAACTCTTGCCTATTACTTCTATTGCTGTGCTCACTCTGTTTCAAACTTGTGTTCTTCTACTTTCAATCTCGTTCTCGTTCAAGAAGGGCATAGTGTATATATGATTCATGAGCATACGACAGTTCTGCAGCTGAGCTACAGAAATTTCAGCTAGTGAATTGCTTTCTTTTGAGCTGCGCTACAAAAAGATCTTTCAATTATTTGCCTCGCATAGCCCATAGACAAACATTGATTTCTTAGCCAATTAAATGCGTTTACCGAGTATTATTGAGTCGTTCCATACTCCAATTGCTGCCAATTGAATTTACGCTTAATTCATAACTAATGAAATTAGATTACTGAACTAAGCTCAGCTCAGTGCAGATTGTGAAACAGCCAAAGAAAGAAAAGAAAAAACCAAAATATTTCAGCAATTTGTTAACTGTTGTTGGTTTCTGGCCGAGCTGTGCATGATTTAAGCTGAACTTAAATTCGTATTACAAATGGCCAAATGGTTTATTTTAAAAATGCAACTGACCATGCAAGCCCCAACAACTGTTAAACCCCAATCATGTACAGCTCAGCCTCAGCAACTATTGCCTGGCTACAGGACACACACACACAGACACACACACACACACACACACACACTCACACAGACACACACATGCAACAACTGCAACGGCAACAAATCGCAGCATGCAACGTGTCATTTAACATTTTGGCTAATAGTCCGCACATTGTTTCGGTGCTTTTGCTAAATGGAAACCAAAAAAAAAAAAAAAAAAGAGAGAGAGAGAGAGAGAGAGAGAGAGAAATATGCAACGGAAACTCAACTTATTTTGTTAGAAGCGGACAGCGGACAGCGGACAGCGGGCAGCGGGAGTTAAAGCCGCGGTAATTTTGGTCAACAGCTGAATGAACTGTAAAATCAACTCGCTCAAATGTGAACCAGCATGTCAATGTGTGTGTGTGTGTGCGTGCAACAACTAAAACTAAAAACCCAAAAACCCGCTGCCAACTAAAAATCAGTTTGCACCACATTACGTATACGGCGGATACGTTAGGCGAGTCGTATACAATATTACGTATACGCCGTGTGCAGCGCTCAGCGAGAATTAACATTTAGCTGGTGTATAATGGCGGTTGGTTTCCCAAGCTGGGGGCGAGGCAGGCGACAGGGGGCGTGGTCAGTGCACAATACTGTAAACATATATGCGAACTATCTCATCCCCTCTCCCCCACTCTCTTTGTGTCGCTTTCTGCTGCATTAAACGCGCATTTTGTAAATTGTTTTTTTTTTTTTGTTTTTTTTTTTTTGTAGTTTTTTAAATTTTTATTTTGCAATTGTGCGGGCACATTACAAAGCATTTGTGAATTTGATTAGATAAATGTAACGTGAAATAATATATTTTTTTTCTAGCAAATTCTGTAAAATGTTGCAAATGTTGCTAATTGCAGCTTAGTTAAAGCAGACAATGCGCTGGCGAGATTATATTTTGTGCGGCTAATCAGTTTAAAAGGCTTTAATAATATGAAACTAGTTTTCGTTTTACAAATATCTCAACAGCTTATCAGATGAACATACATGAGAACAGTCATACATAAGAGCATTTATATGCCAAACTTCAAGTCTTTAAGCCTTCATAGAGAAATGCGCAACGGACTGTGGGCTGACCCAGCAAGACTGTTACCATTTGAAGTAATTATATTTCAGCATTTGTTTAAGCTATAGATTATATTTTAATGTTTAAATATTTTAAAAGATTTGCCATTTAATTGTAAATTATTTAAAATTGAAAATAAAATGTAAAAGTATTTTTTAAAATTTATTAAAGTTGTTACTATGCTATAAGTTGCGTCATCTGCAACTCGCGCGCTCTCATGGCTGCACTGCGCTAGCAAATCTTTGCGCAGTTGAAATCTTTTGAGTCAGATTATACTTCTTTACAACTAAAGACAATATTCAGTAGTAGATTAATGCGGTATAAAGAAAATGTACCCACCATAGCAGACAGTACTGAAGAACAGTTCCAGAAGAAAATCAGCTGACTCCGTTCATATTGAACTGAGTCAACCACTGTCTATCGCTTAAAGCGCTTATTGTAAAGCAAAGTTAGTTTTTATGCATAAAATACTGTTTCATTTAAAATGGCATAAAAGCAGCTACAAAATGAAATTTAAAATAACTCAATTACTTAAAAAACTTTTATTAAATTGCAATTTCTTTTACTGTAGCACTTAATTGGTCACACCCAATAAATCTCTACAAATTTTATTTAAACTTTCATTTTCTAGCATATATAAAAATATAGTTATATAATATAGTTAGGCACACCTGCCTTGTTGCAGCTATCACCTGTGGCTATTATGACATGAGAAACGCAATCTGCACAGCGTTCGATCGCATCATAAAGCGAATTGCAAACGCATTGTTTGGCTTCATTGGCAAAGCACACAAATTAAATAGAACTTAATGGCAAAGATGTTGCTGCTGTAGTTGCCTTTGGCTATGGTTGTCATGGAGCAGCTGCCGCATGCCACATGCCACATGCCACATGCCACATGCTGTTGCTTGCAACACACACACGCACACGCACACGCACACGCACACACACACACACGTATTATTAAATTTTCATGCAGCTTTGCCGATAATCCAGCTAAAACGAAACAAACGAAAACTGAAATGTGCAAGTGCAAGGGCAGCAAATTGAATGGTTGAATGGCGCCTCAGGAGTTAAGTACAATGATGACAATCATGACCATAATGACAATGATAATGATGAAGCTGAAGACGATGATAGCTAGAGAGGCAATCGCACTGCTGTAACAGGCAGCAGCCCAGACAACGCATGTGTGTCCCCGAGCTGGCTCAGCTTTGGCTTTGCTTTCTGCTCCTCCTGCTTATTATTATGTATACTGCGTACTTCTTGTGGTTGGTTGGTTGTTTGGGTGGTTGGGTGGTTGGGTGGTTGGTTGGTCGGGTGGTCGGGTGGTTGGTTGGGGCGCTTGACCAGCCAAGATATCCATCAGGGCATTCATTCCTTTATGTCTGCGTGTAAATTTCAATTTGACTTGCCGGTGCAGGCGACTTTGAAAGCAGCTTAAAACAAATCATAAATCATGCTTAACGCCCGTCCAGAGCTCGGCGACGCGACCAAACGTGGCCAATGGCAACATTTTCTTGGCAGCCAAGCAGCGCGCAAATTCCGAATCATTAAAATATTTCGTATGCATTGGGTATATTGGTTTTGTGTAAGTTTATGCAACGCGCAGAAGGAGGCGTAGGTCGATGAGTCAATTCAGATCTAACTGTTTGTCTATTCGGCCTTCCGGTTGTCCGTTCGTCTGTTTGTCCTTTCGTCTGTACATCGATTCGGTATTTCTTCCGTCCGTCCGTCTGTCATTTGTCTGTCCGTCCTTTTGTCCGTATGTCCGTGCGCTTCTCGGCCCTTTCGTCTGTACAAAGCTCGGCAGGGTCTGTTCGTCTGTCTATCTGTCTGTCTATCTGCCTGGCTATCTGTCTGTCCGTCTACTCATTCGTTTGTCTGTCCGACCATCTGTCCGTCCGTTCGGCTATCTGTCTGTCCGTCTGTCTGCCTGTCCATCTACACATTTGTTGGTTCGATCGTTCGCCCGTTCGTCCGTTCATCTGTTCGTTCGTCCGACCATCTGTCCGTCCATTCGACTTTCTGTCTGTCCGTCTACTCGTTCGTTCGTTCGTTCGTTCGTTTGACCTTTCAACCGTCCATCTAACCGTTTGTCTATCCGACCATCTGTCCGTCCGTTTGACTATCTGTCTGTCCGTCTGTCTGCCTGTCCATCTACACATTTGTTGGTTCGATCGTTCGCCCGTTCGTCCGTTCATCTGTTCGTTCGTCCGACCATCTGTCTGTACGTCCGACCGTATGTTCTGTGCGTCCGTTCGTCTTTCCCTCCGTCAACATCTAGTTAACAGCTACATTTCCGCATACAAAAAGGCCTGAATAAATGATTAATCAGTAGAGCGCACAGAGCTTAGGGTATTCTCTAGTCGAGCACTGCCAGCTAAAGCGCTCTTAGTTGCTTTTCTTGGCTTCATACTTCGAAAATTGGTCGTAAACATTTTCACTTTAGTCACGCGCCGTTTGCAAGTTTCGTAATGAATTATGCGCTGCTGCCGCCACTGAAGGTGTTGCTTCCCGAATATGGTATATTCCAGCCGAGCCAAACAGCCCCAACTCTCGACTGCCATTTTATGATGAGAAATGATAATGCTGTTGATCCATAAACATTGCCAGAAATAGTTCAATTTCTTCTTTGCATTTGCATTCAAGTGCTAAACAGCTCTTTAAGCTAAAGTCAACAATTGCTGTCCGCAGACGTCTTAATTGTTGTTTGGCTTCTGCTGGCCATAAACTTCGACTTCGACCTCAACATGGACTTCACCTTCCACTTCCACTTGGACTTGGACTTGGACTTGGACTTGGATAATAAAAGCTAGAAACAATATAATTAAGTGGCTTTTTATCTTTGACTTTGTTTGGGCTGGTCATCAAAATGCTTGGCAAATAATTGCAAATCGCAACACTAGAAACAGCTATAAAAACCAAGAAAAAATGTCGCTTCGAAATTATTCCTTGTTGTGAATGTAATGCCGGCTTTTATGGCCCTAACTTAAGCTTGAGTAGGTGTTAGTGCTTTTCGGCCGGATTCGCTGGCAGATGTCAGCGATTAAATATCTACGTGGCTTTCACTGTCTTAACTTTGATATTAACTGTTTATTTTGATAGTCGCATAATGAATAAAAACAAATGTTTTTTTTTTTGTAAATTGAACAAAGTTAATAGTCTTATGTTAAATAATGGGCGTGCCAAAAAATGATGCGCCAATTAATTTTGTTTAAAATTGTATTCAAAAATGTGTTAAAAATAACAAAAACAATTAGAAATTATATAAATAATAGTAGCTATTACTTTTTTGATTCCAATTTCATATTGTAAGCTTTTTTATAAGTATTTAACTTTGCTATTAAATTTGTTCTTCAATTTTAAATTTGATAGATTAAATGGAAAATATTAAATTAAACTTTTTAGCGCCCAAAATTCTTTTATTTCAAGAAAAATTGTTTAAAGTCCAATAGAAAAAAAATTGTAGTAATGAAGCTCATATAATTTAGATTATACTGAGCATTGAAGAAGAAGAATGCGTCATTAGGATTATCCTAATGCAGTGCAATATATACAGCTGTGTTCATAATAATAGTAGTGCGATTGAATATATGTTAATGTATGTATATATTATATATATATATATATATACATTTTAGTCTTAATACTCATTTCAAATTGCTTACAAAACATTAGGTTTATCACAAAATTTTGCTATAAAACATTTCAGTCGCACTACTATTTTAATGAACACAGCTGTATACATAAGCATATGACGTAGTAATAATATACATATGTATGTATGTATGTATGTATATGTACATACGACGTAAGCGAAATGCAAAATGCATTTGTCCCACATTGTGCCACGTTTAGATGCGCATTGAGATTACAGGATTTGAATCTAGGTTAAATAAATGTTCTGTTAAAAATACTTTTATAAAATAAAATATAGACCCACATAGACTGTACGTAAATTATAAATATATTATAAATATAAAACTACATATATAATATATATAAAAACTCATTGTTTCTTTTGCGCTTGTTGCATAAAGTTTAACAATCTGAAGCGCACTTGGCATGCCTATGCTTAGCTTGCTGTGCAAAGCAGCGACGGCGGCGGCGACGACGACTGCGAGGTCGACTGCATTTGGCGACTGTGACTATAACAATAACAGCTGTTGCCCACATTTAGTACCTACAACAATAACAACTTAAACGACATAAAAGTCAACAAAACGTAACGAAGATGCCACTACGAGCCACAGAGGAGGTGACTATGATATGGTTTTTTCCTCACATGTGATGGTTAGAGAGAGAGAGAGAGAGTGAGGGAGAGAGACAGAGAGCGAGAGGAAGAGGAAGAGAGCAAGTCAGCGGTCACCATAGCAAAGCAACTGATAAGTGCGATAGCTACTCGTTAAATTGAAGTGTCTACGTTTAGGAGACGTGCATGTGTGTGTCTGTGTGTGAGTTTATGCCAGTATAGGTGTGTGAGTATGTTCTATGTATGTGTGTGTGAGCGCCGTTAAAATCATGCACAGCCCGGTCAGAGGCAAAGTGATTTGCCTTATCAACAGCTCAGCGCACTTTCCATGGCATGTTGCAGCAGCTTGAGCAAATTACATATAAAAGGTGTGTAATAATAATATTATTGAATTACCGTCTAGATTCAAAAATTGAAAAGTCTTACATATAGAAGTCATTTAGAAGTTTGAATTGGATATTTAAATAAAAAGTAAATATTTTAATGAAAAAATAAAAAATAAATAAACTTTACTATGGTGAAAATTGTTTAGTAAAAGTGAAATGGAGACAGTCTAGAAAATATATATTAAAAGTCCATTATTAAATTCACGAAGGGCTAACATTTAATCAGCAAATGCTACTTTTTACTTACGTTATAAATATCTCAGCGTTAATGTTGCTCTTCTCTGCCTTGGTGTTAACATACATTTCATACAGAGTATCTGCTCGTCGCATACTCTAAATTACTTCACTTTTATCTGATTTAAACTTTGCAGTGTTCATTACAAGTAACTAATAAACATATGTATGTATGTATGTACATATGTATGCTCAAAACTAACGGATGCAACAAGTCACACATAACCCCTTATGAATGTTCAAGATTTCTGTCAACTTTTTTTTGTGCAGGTTTCTTTATGTTCTCCCATGAGAACAATAGCATTTCGCAGTAGTATAAGACACATCCACATCACACTCCTCTTTCCCTCTCTCCACACAAATACACACACACACACAGTTGCTTTCAGGCTTTGCGTTAAACCTAACTGTTCAGCCATTGTCCAGTTGTTTCAGCAAAGTTGTCAACCCACCACTCGGCGCTTGCCTGCTGCAGCACTTAGCTGTGGAGCGCAACTTTTAACTAAGTAAGTGAGAGAGCGAACAACAATAAACCGCCGAATAGCAGAAGAACCGTTAGACACGTGCCAGAGTCGCTGGCCGCTCGAGGCGCAGCTGTTCGCTTATCGCTTATCTACGTTCTCTTTGCACTGCATCTCTTCCAAGCGACTTTTATCTAGTTTGTTCGCACTCGTACTCGCTCTGCCGTTCTCGAGCTCTCTCACTCTCACTCTCACTCTCATTCACTCTGTCTTCTTGTGCTCACTTTTCAAATGAAGTAAGGCAATATAAAAGCTGCTTATATGGCAGGCGCACTTCTTGCTGACCGTTGACAAGGTTGTATGATACTGCATGAATACCCTGTAGGCAAACATTAAATTATTGGCTTAAAAGTAAAAGTAATAACTGTATATAATTAATACTAAAAATATTATTTAAGGCATATTTAACACAATTAAAATACATACAAATAATATATAAAATACATATATATTTTGTAAAAAATTTTGTATTGAGTATGAATTAGTCTATCATCTTGTAATATTTTTTCCATTTCTTTTTCCATTGTGCCCGTTATGTAGTTGTTGTTGTCCATTGCAGCAGCTGTTACTGGCTGCTACTTAAGCTCTGTTTTTGTATAAGTGTGCATGACAGCGTGCACGACTGTGTGTATGTGTGTGTGTGGCTAGTGAAATATACTAGGATCTTTAGTAAACGTTTAAATGCTTTTAATAGCTCCCTTATACTGGGGCACTCGCGCAGACAGACAGCAGTGAGCATCGCCTGCTACCTACTACGTGTTTGTTATTATCTCTCTTTTATTCTTGGCAACTGCCCTGGCCAGACATTTCTTTAATTATCCAATTACAAAGGCACAACAAAAAAAAAATAATAAGAAGGAAAGAAAGTAAGAGATGTAGAAGGAGACAAGCAGCACACATTTAATGTCCTTGCACATTTATTTTCTGGCTCTGTGCACTTAAGGATTTCTTTTTGCCGTCTCTTTAGTTGTGATGTTTTTGCCTCAAGTGTTTGCAATTTCTGTCAGGATTATCTGCAGCAGGTTAAGCGGATTTCAATAACCGATTTGCTGTCGCTTGGCACAGCTTACGGCTAATACACTTTGTCGACCCATAAACTCGGGCCTGGCTAATAAATGAGCCAGTCTCAAAACCAAATTAGTTTTATGCTGCCGTTGCTGTTGCTGCTGTTGCTGCTGCAATCATCTTCATCAGCATGAACAGCGTGTGGCAAGCTGGAAGCTCGTTAAACTCTTATGGCAACACATCGTAATACACTCGCTCACTATATATCTCTCGCTCTCGCTCTTGCTGTCGCTCCCTCTCTCTGTCTGTCGCTCTGGGCTGTGCTGGGTCAGAAGTCAACTGCAGAACAGAGCGCAACACTGAGAGAATTTAATGCCGTAAATTGACTGCGTGAAATGAGGTTAATGCTCAATAATGCATGCGAGTAAATGCTGAAAGCCGCCTGAGCTTTGAGTCAGCCGACACAGTCAACAGTCAGCGACTGCCGCTGCTGCTCCTGCTGGCCAGATTCTGATCCTTTGACTGCAGCAACTGTGGTTGCAATAGCTGCCTGCTGCCTGCTGCCTGCCTGGGCGTGAGGTGCGGCGAGGCGTGAGGCGTGAGGCGTGACACGATATCGATGCATTGACACAAATGCTTGCAATCTCGCATTTTTCATTCGCATTCTCGCACAACTATGAAGAATAAATACATACATATATGTATATTATAAATACACATTTATATACATATATATTCATATATAAATATACATACATACATTTTGCTGTGCAAAGAATTGTTGCATAACTCACTTTCGCTTGATGACAAGGCCAGCAGGCCGTAAGGTATTATTATTTTTATTATTTTCATTATTATGCGTTATGCAGTTGCAGTATTTTCACATCGTAGAGCCAATAAATTGACGCCCAAACGCCCCCTGCTTGCAATTATTGTATATCAAATGCCTTAATTCCTTACATATTTCGAATGCTTTTTCAATTAACAACATCTCTCAAAAGCAATAAAAATATTAAATATTCATCAAATTAAATATTTATGCCATGAGATTCTTTCATGTAATTAATGATAGATTAACAATGAATCTAGACCGTACGAAACTTTATGATGAATTTCTGTTATAGATATAAAAAGGACATCAAATTGTTTGTTTTTATATGGTATTTTATCCATATTCATAATGATTATTCAGACATATATGGTATTTTATCCATATGCATATATATTATATAGGCAAGTCTATTTTTTTTTATTATTTTGAAGTTTTGATAATTATACGCATTCATATATATCATTTTGATCCATATTATATTATCCGTATCCAAACCCAAACATATGATTTTTATCCATTTGACATATTTGCATCCATTTTATTTCCATTCTATTATCCGTGTCAATATATATAATTTTTTCCATTTGGTATGTTTATTTTTTATCCATACTTCTATATTTAATGTGCATTTGTATTACCTGAGTCATCCACTTTATAAGCTTTTTATCCATGTTCATATGCATGATTTCTATCCATGTTATATATATTATTTTATCCATTTACATATATCCATATATGGTTAAACATATAGTACTTTTTTCATATGTCCATATTAATATGCATAATTCTTATCCATTATATATTATGTATTATCTTTATTCGTGTCCTTTATATATATTTTCTATCCAGTTCCTGTTACCTATCCATATGACATTACTTGTAACCGTACAGATATATTATGTTTATCCATTTATCCGATTATAAGTGTATACCTTTTATCCGTTTCTGTCCGTTTTGTATGATATTAATACATAACAATTTTATCCAGTATATATTCATATTATCCATTAAATTATCCATGCTTATTACTTTTATCCATACCCACATATATTATATTTATCCATATCCATGTATCAATATCCCAATCGATATCCGCATTGAGCCCACTGTTCAGGCAGCTGGCCGGAATGCATAAAAGCGACTGCAGGAGTAAATCATGAAAAATGATTAATAAAGCAGCTTAAAATTGCATTAACACTGCAAATTTATATTGGCTTTTGGGTGCGGACGACAGACGGACGGACGGACGGAAGGACGGACGGACAGACGGACGGACTGAGAGACAGACTGTGGTGGCAGCAAATGTAAAGGAGAGATAAATTAAACAATTTGCAAGGCTGGGACCGCACTCACTCCATGTACGTAGAGACGTACTATAAGTCTCTCTTTCTCTCTCTGCCTGTGTGTGTGTGTGTGTGTGTGTGTGTGTGTGTGTGTGTGTGTGTATTAGAAGGGACATAATGTCCTGCAAATTGTGAACATTTTTCAATTTAATGAGGTGCTTATTTTGAATTTACACATGCATGCACAGCTCAGGCAAATGTATATGGATAGAGAGAGAGAGAGAGGGAGAGAGAGAGAGAGAGAGAGAGCAAGGGAACAGCAAGAGCTGGGCCAAGTTGGCGCTGCAAAAGGAACCAAGGATAAGCAGCTCATCGAAATGGCCATGATGGTTGGGCGGGCTTGCTGGTCTGTCTCTCTGTCTGTCTGTCTGTCTGTCCGTTCGCCTGGCTGTCATCTTGTGTGTCCAGCAGGGTCATTAAAATGCTAAATTGTTGCCCAGCAGTTGGCGTCGACGTTGCCTAGAAATCGCTTCATTTCTTAGTCAGCTGTTTGGGTGTGATTTAGTCTTTAGCATTGCCAGATTACTCATACGCAGCGTGTTGCAACAGTCACGCTCGGCTGTCAGTGCGCCGCACTGGCTTAATTTCCCAGCTAACACATCATCAGGCCGGGGCAAGCTGAGGGCCCAGCTCGCGGTTCTTCTCGACCCACAGAGCCGTCTCTGCGGCTGTCTCGCTCGGCATATGTCAAGCGCCAGCTAAATGCCACACAGCGCCTGCCTCAAAAGTATGCAAAAACTTCTACGCCAAACAGTTGCTCAAGTGAGTCTCGAGGGGGCAATGGCAACGACGGCGACAGCGACAGCAACAACGGCGGCAAGCCTATATAAAGTGCGACTTTTTGGGTAGTAGCTGGCTAAAGGATGTGCCAGCTCCAAAGCCTGAGCGAAAAATTTGAGTTTATGTTAAAGATTATTTTAACTAGTTTCCACTGGAGGCACTTTTTGCATACGTTTTGAATGGAAAATGCAAATTTGAGGTATAATGGTTGCTTTGGAATGTGTGTAACAGGTGGCAAGTGGGCGTGGCTGAAGGCATATGGTATATATATCGGGTTAACAGCTGAGTTGAGTGTTGTTTATCTTGTTTGTCTGTCCGTCTGTTTAGATGTATAAGCTCTATATACTTGAAATATCTCTTACGTCTTTAAAGCTAGCATCAACAATTTTTGCTTTTGGTTTCTCGTTTAGCTTAGGCAATTTTGATTTATTTTATATTTTAATTAACAGTTTAAAATATTGTCAAATTTATTAAATTAAAGTTTAGTTGTAAGTATAGTCAATAAGTGATGGATTTTTAATTAATTAGTTATATGCCACATATTAAATGGAGTATATAGATCATATGCTGAAAATTTCATTAAAATCCGTTTAGTAACAAAATAGTTATTAATAAAAACTTAATAAAACTTAATCAGGTTGGCACAAATCGCGAGCGAGCGCAAACTCACACAAAAACACACACTTACACATATATACGTACATATATACATTCAAATGCGAGCATTCTTTCGTGGAGTTGCTTAGTTCTATAAATAGAATCTCAATTGTGTTTGCATTGTTCGCTGCTGCAAATGCACGCTCTTTCTGAATTTCTATAAATAGAATTACAATTGAGCTTGAATTTGCAGCAGCTTCGTAAGTCTTGACACTAGCACTATCGCCAACTGAGCAGAAGTTGGAGTGGCGGTGTTGGTTGAGTCGCAAACTGAGCTAGTTGAGGGCGAAGGCTAGGGTTCGAAACCTGATAGAGGCATACAAAGTTTATTATATAAATATTTATTTTTTATTTATTTATTTTAATTTTTTAAAACCTTTTTGAAGCTAAGATGGGTTTTTATTGTGTATCTCTACAATAAAAAAGACTATCTTAGCCACAAAAAAAATAAAACAAATAAATACAAAATTTATTTCTTAACTAGGAAAATATTCAAATTAAAATTTCATTTATATTATGTTTTAATACATATATGTGTGTATATATATATATATATATGTGTAAATGCGTGTAATATTGTGCATGAATACAATGCACAAGATAAAATTTAGTGTGAGTAGAAAAAGGTATATTGGTTGAAGCTCAGCTTGTCTCTTAGTCGGCTACAGCCGACTCGAGTCTGTTTACTTGTTTAATACTTATTTCTGTAAAGTTTGCTGCTCAAATATATCTGATGCTTAAAGACTTATACACATACATATATTTGTCTATGGCACATTCATTGTAGTCGAACTTTTGGTTGCGTTTCGCGCGCAAAGAGTAAACACTTTTTTTTTTGCCGCAGTCAGTCGAGGGAAAAAACCTCAACCAAAGCGTCTGGCAACAATGTGTTAATGAGCGCAACAACAACAACAACAACAACAACAGCGACAACAGCGACAAGAGCGACAGCGACTGTGGCACCTCTTTAATACATGTAACGCGCTGGCTGGCCGACATGTTGTCTGGCCACAGTGCGTGTGCGTAATTTTTCACTTATGCTGCTTGTAATGACAACGGCTCGTTTGCTAGCGCTGTCTGGGCCGTAATGATTTTTTATTTCGGCCACTTGATGTGTGCTGCAGACTCTCTCCTCCATCCACCCCACCCCCTCTCCCTCTCCGTATGAAAAGAAATTAAATTAAAATTTTAATTAAAACAAGCACTTGCCGCTGTCTTTGCATATGAAGGCGCAACCTGATGCCAAACAACAGCTTTAAATATGTTCGCCCCGAAACATTGAGCCTAAGTTTGTGCACTCTCTTCAGGCGCGGCAGCGGCAGCGGCTCAGATGTCAACTGTGTGAAACTTTCTGCATTGGATGCGACGAACAATGTCTGCGCAGCGCCTTTTCGCTTGCCAACCAGTTGGCATTGTGTTGGGGTCGCGGTTGGGGCTGATGTTGGGGGTTGGGGTCGGTGTTGGGGGCGTATAACTATATGGTTTTCACTCTCGCCTGTCGCTGACGTTGAAGTGTTGCAAGTGCAAAATGAGTTGCAAAAGGTAATTTATAAAAGTGGCGAACAGCCAAGCAGCAGCAGCAGCGGCAGCGGCAGCAGAAACAGCAGCAACTGCAACGGCAGCTACGACAATACAGAGCGCAACACAAAATAAAAGAAAATTCAGTGCAATGCCAAAAAAAGGGGTCACAATTTCACACCTCATCTCGTAAATGAAAACCCTAACGAAATGCAGGGAGAGAGGCAGCGAAAGAGAGAGAGAGAGAGAGAGAGAGGGAGAAGGGGAGAGAGAGTAGTTCTTTCTATGCTATATGAAAAGTGTAGATGTCAAGCTTGCGATATGTTAAGGAAATCAGAATACATTTACTTTAGCTTAATTTGAAACTTACCAAAAACTTAATCGAATTTGATCAAGCTTATAAATCTGCTTTAAATATAATTAGAGAAACTGTAAAGAAAATGTTGAAGATCATTCAAATAAGTTAAGTTTTTGACAAAGTTATTTAATTTGTTTCAAAGTTACTTTCAATTTGCTTAAGCTTGAGTCAAAAGTTTTGTAAATTTTGACATGAAACACTTCATTCACAATTTATTTAATTAATTATTAATTTAATTTTTAATTTTAATACACGTTTATAGTCGCACTACTATTATTATGAACAGAACTGTATAGTCGCACTACTATTATTATGAACACAGCTATTTAGTCGCACTACTATTATTGTGAACACAACTTATTAAGTTTTAATGAACGTACTACTATTATTTTGAACACAGCTGTATAGTCGCACTACTATTATTATGAATAGAACTGTATAGTCGCACTACTATTATTATGAACACAACCGTATAGTCGCACTACTATTATTATGAACACAGCTGTATTATTGCCCACTCAACAGACTTTACATATTTATTCAATTTTCATTCATTTTCATTTTTCCTTATTGAATTTTGCAGCACGTCTAAGACACAAAGCACTCGCCATTGTATCCAGTCAGACTGTAACAATTATTATTATCATCATAAATTATGATTATCTTTGGAGAAATCGACGCCATCTGCAGCTGTTAATGACCCGAGCAGTTCGACTTCACAGCAGGCAACGAATTTCATTGAGCTCCAGCTCCAGCTCCAGCTCCAGCCACAAATACTTTCCACAGTCATAAATTAAATTACAATAAATGTTGCTGCCATAGTTGGGCTAGGCACAGAATAAATTGAATTTGGAATTGCATAAATGAAAATGTTGCTGTAAATTTTCCATTAAGCTTCAAAATAGAACTGGAGTGCGTCGAGTAACCTCAATAGATCAACTGCAAAGGAAAAAACAAAACAACAGAAGAAGAAAAAAAAATAACAAAATAATTGAATTGATTTCGTTCGGCTGGCGCTTAGCAGATTTTCTCATCTTTTGTTTTCGCTTGCCAATTTCTGGCCAGCGAAATGAAAATTGAAAATTGAATATTTCCGGCGACACACACAATGCAAGCAAAAGCAGTCGTCTCTCTCTCTCTCTCTCTCTGTCGCTCGCTCGCTCTCGCTCCCTCCCTCTGTGAACTGCATTGGCAAGGTAAAGATTGGATTGGGCATAGCCAGGGGAATGCGGCCAACAATATGGCAACAAGCGGAAACGGAAATAAGCCAAGCGCCTTTTGTGCTTTTCAGATTTCCAGCGCATCAAGCTAAAAAGACTTTTCTGCGGCTTTGGGTCAAGTAGTTTGAGCAGTTCGACCACGACTGCGACTGCGACTGCGACTGCGACTGCGACTGCCACTTCGAGTTCGAGTTCGAGTTCGCGCTCGAGTTGCACTCCATTAAATTCACAATCTGGTTCAAGTTTATGTTGATTATGCAACTTTAGGGTTTTAAGTGAAAACCTTTTATGGTTGATATTTATAGCATTTACTGTAATTGTAGTAATAGATTAAGATTAATATTAATTATTAAAATGAAGTATTTTTTTTAAGTTTATTAATAATTTTAATATAATTTTTTGTTGATATATTTTAGACAATTTTAAGCGAAATCATTTAATAATTTTAGGCATTCATATTAAAAACCCTTTTCATAGCCTTGTTCTAGTTTGAAATTCCATCAAAACAAACATAAAATTATGAAAAATTGTCACGGCAACATCAAAGTCTGCTCAAACGGCGCACATTAAAGTTCATCAACAACTCACACGCCTATAGAATGGCAGAGCAAACGAGCTGAGGAAGAACAGTTAAGTTCTGTGCATGTATGCATCGTTCCCGCTCACTCTCACACATACACACGCACTCACTCACAGACACACTCTAGCTATACTCTATTTTCGCTCTTTACATCTACCTGCCTTAGCACTGCACACTCTTATATGCTCACTCTTATATTATATTCAATGATCGAGCTCGAGCCTGGCTCTACGACTCAAGTGCTGAGCTCGAACTTGTGTTGGAGTTGGAAGCGTCGCCTGCTTATATAAAGACGAGCCTGCTGCAGTTCGTGTTCAGTCGCATTCCGAATTTCAAAGTGATCAGTCCGGCTGTGCAGTGCTGCTCCTCTTCTTCTTCTTGGCTTGCTGCTGCTGCTGCTGCTGTTGTGTGGTAAATATTTAAATGTAGTTAATAATGCTAAGTATTTTAAGCAAAATTGTAATAGTTGTAATCATGATTTTAATAATAATTTGTAGTGAACTTATATTAATGATCATTATGTAATAGTTATAGTATAATAATTATTTATATAGATGTATATTTATCACTGTGTAAAAGATCAAAAAGTTTATTATAATAAGAATATTATTAATATTAGTGAGAGTTATGATTCTACAGTATGTATGTACTTACATACATACATTCTTCCATATATAACAGTAATGATAATGTTACATACATGAACATTGACATGAGCTGCATAGAACTTAGCTTTATCCTTTGCCTACTTCACCTTTATTTTAATCTCTCTCTCTCTCTCTCTCGCTCTATCATTGAGCATTTCAATTATCAGTTAGTTGAGTGATAAATTTGCACTGGCCCATTCAAATGGGGGCTCGTGCCTCACTCGATAACACGAAAAGCGCCACAAAGTCGCTTGTTTACACTCGCATGTTGCCGCTCTTCGGCTCGCCCCCTCAGGGCTCCACACACACACACACACACACACACAGTTTGGTGGCTCTTGGGGGCCTCTGCAATACACATCCAATCAGAGTTGGTCCGAGCCGGTGCCCAGCTGCGCTTTTCGCTTGTAATCCGTGCGCCGTTCGCTGCACTTGTAATGCGGCTTAAAAGGGAATACCAACATTTTATAGCTGGCCCCATCTAGGCTTTTGGACCTGTCCCCCCCTCTCTCTCACTCTCTCTCTCTGTTCTGTTTTTCTGGCCACTTTTCGCGCGTATTTTGAATACATTTTTGAATCAGTGTCGAGGCTGTTTACTTTTTATGCAGTTCTACTTTTTATGCTCGTCCACTGATTGCAAATGGGGTATATTGGTTAAGCTGATCTACTTGTGCTTTGTCTGTGTTAACTTGAAACTTGCATATTGGCTATAAATCTGATAAGTTATTAGGGTTTTGGGCATATGACCATTGGAAATTATAAAATATATTGTATGACCAGCTAAGAGCATTAGCAAAAGAAATTGTTATAAAATATAAAATTGTTTAAGATAATAAATTGTTTTTATATTTGTTTTGTAGTTATGTTTTTGCCATTTTATATAAAATAGCTTATAATTGTATGGCTGCCTTGCTTCATCTTGGCTGACTCGTTTCAATGCGCCTAATTCAGTTTGCACTTTGCCGCATTGACTTCTCTTGAACTTCCTCAATACTGTTTGCTCTGGCTGCTATATTTTATAGCAACTCGTACTAAAGTCAGTTGAATGTTGTCTTATAATCTAAAAGGCAGTAAGAATAACCAATGTTTTGAGCTGCGCGACGATTTGCCTGCGCACTGCTGCCATGAGAGCAAAGCACTACAAGGCGACATATCAATTGCACATTGAAAACTAGGCTGGAGTTTTGGTACAAATTTGTAAATTTTATCTCACTTTCTGAATAAAAACAATATTTTATAATTAAATGGCAAGTTTCATTAAATTATTAATTAATTGCATGTTATCAATTGCTTAAACAGCTGTTGAGATATAATTATTGCAAATTGTAACAAACTTGCTTGGTCAGCCCCTAAAAAACTTTCCAGCTTATAAAGCTCTGCACATTGAGGCGATGGCAAATAGCATTAAAAGCAAATCTTACACAATTAAAGCGCACAATTGTTGACTTTATTTATAGATTAAGTAAATAATATAAATATAAAGAATTCTTGTGGGCGTGGCCCATACAGAAAAGCTAAAAGTAACACTTTGATAGAGCTAAGGCTACACAGCTCTTGCAGTTGGTTTAGTATTGGGCTGCTCCATAGATAGAATCTATAACTCTAGCACTTTTGGCCATTTTTCTTAATATCAAACGAGCATCAGTCAGTTGGCTATGCCACGTTCTTGCCTTGCGCTGGACTCAGTTGCATTCACATTTGGCGTCGTCAGCTTCAACGTTCTCGTTGTCGTCCTCGTCCTCGTCGTCGTCGTCGTCGTCGTTGTGTTTTATGCGATTTGTGTACTTCCGGCTTAGTGGCTGCTGGGCTGGGCAGCTTTGCATGTGTGTGTGTGTAGGTAGGTGTGTGCATGTGTGTGTGTGTATATGTTTTCCAATCCCAAATGGGATATACAGCGGACAGCACTGGGCACTTCACCAATGTTGCTCTGACCGCCTGTTTTTAATTGCGCGCCACGCTCAAATAGGATTTGTGCATTGTTTTCTGTGGTGGATTTTATATAGAGACTCGCCTCCTGCTCCAGCTACTGCTTCGCCCTCGCCTCCTGCCGATTTTTTCTTCATTTGCAGCATTAAGTGAAGTCTCAGCGCTGCGTTTACGTTTTTTTTTCTTCTTTTTTTTTTGTTTTTTGGTTGCATTTTAATGTCAGTTTAATTCAATACCCAAGCGAATCTCTAATGCGCCTGTGGCCCGGCGGGGGTGGGGGGAGGGCAGTGACAGGAGGGGGCTGCTGCAGCCCCTTTGTATTGCAACTGTAATTAAGTTGTGGACAGTTTTTTGTTGTCGTATATATGCGTACTCAATTTGAATGGACGAGGCGCAACAATGTTGCAGAGACTTCAACAGACGGATTAGAGTTGCGTTGGCGTAGCCAAATCGAGGAAAGCAGAGAAAGCGTATTAGTTTTATAATGTTATATGATTAAATCAAGCTCTACATGAGTGATTGACTGTTAAGTTATTATAGAGTCTATAGCTAATGAGAATTGTAGAGTTGAAGTGCTGACAGCAGCTGCCTTTGCTATGGCAGCGGCGCAGAGAAAATACAAATCAAATCTGAAAATCAACATTTCAGTCGCACTACTATTTTTATGAACACAGCTGCTATGTGAGATCAGACATATATAGATATGTTACATATCATGTGTAGGTTACAAATATTTAATATTTTTTGTGTAGAATTGAGTGCACAGACAGACTGATCAAGTGCATATATATATATATATATATATACATATGCAAGATCAGGCATATAAAGACAGATTTAGTTTAGCTTTCGTTCACTTCAGTTGTCTTCCATGACTGCCGCAGAATCATTACAGCAAGTTGATGGTCTCTTGATGAAAGAGTTAAAGGATTAGCTATTTGATATACTGCTTAATACTATAATGGATTTATATATATATATGTATTCCACAATTGCTTCACAAATCCAATAAGAATTTGATACATCTAATGCCAAGCTTCCAGCTCTAGTGAGATTTGCAAAAAGTGTCCGAGCTGTGATATGGAAATTCATTAAGCTGACTATGCCTGGCTTTGGCCAGCAGCTTGAATGGTAAAGGCCAACAGTTTGGGGCTTAACGCACAGCACCGCAAACAAAGGGACAACTGAAAGTCAAAATGGCGCTGCGGCTATAAAACAATGAAAATTGAAATCCAATAAGAAAATCGCGGCAATAAATCAAATTGAAATTTAATTAAAAGTCGACACGGTTGTCACAAAGGCACAGCAGGTGTTGCCATTGGAGCGAGAGAGCAAGAGAGCGAGAGAGAGAGGGAGTGGGAGTGGGAGTGGGTCGAAAGGATATGCACAGCTGGCCATGTGTTTAGTGGGCGTGGCTGTCTCAATTATGTGAGCGCATATGGAGCACGTGGCAGATGCGACATAATTTCACTTGTAAATATTTAAAATGCTGCAGGAGCGTAAAATTGTGGTCACACACACACGCACACGCACACGCATGCACACACACGCACACACACACATTAGGCTGCGTAATGTATACATGAGAATGTAAATATGTCGAGGTGTTTGCTCGGGCAAAAGAAAATAACTTGAATAATGTGTGCAAACACTTGAACTGCTGTGGGTGTGTGTGTGTGCGTAGGTGTGCGTGGGTGTGCGTAGGTGTGTGTGTGTGCGCGTATGTAATTACTAAGCACACACACACACACACACAATATACAAAACATTGCATAAATATTTATTGTGTATTCGATGTCGTATTGCCAGCGGCAACGGCAACGGCAACGGCAACGGCAACGCGGCGTATGAGTGATTTTTGCTTTGATTCAAACCACAAACAACGCATAAATCATCAAAAGGCAAAAACAAATGCCATAAACATATACATACATATATATATATATACATATATATAAATACATATATATATATATATATATATATATATATATATATATATATATATATATATATATATATATATATATATATATATATATATATATATATATATATATATATATATATATATACATATTTTTTCATATTTATATATGTACATAAATTTAGGTAAATATATCTATTTATACACTTTGCGGTCAGCAGGCATTTCAATTATTGTAATCTATATTTAAATCATATTTTATCTCTGATAGAAAATTTATTCAAATTTAATTTAATTTTTGGTTTTTTCTCTTCTGCTTTTTGATTAGCTTTTGATATGCGCAATTGAATTAGTGCTAGAGAGTTATGCAAGTGCATTCACAATAGACAAATGTTTACAAATAATTGAAATTGTATAGAATAACACTTTGATGAACACATCAGCAAATTGTGTTAGTTTACATTGATTGTGTAATCTTTACAAATGTTAGCTGAGATTATGCCAAATCTGTTAACATGTTAATTATATATTATGTAAACTGCATGAAAATAAATTATGTAAAGTGTATATGAATGTAAGCATGGGTTCTGTTATCTCTCCTAATGTTAACATATTCTATGTAATATCTTTGATGTTAACACTCAACAACAATGTTAACTTAAATTACGTAACATCTTTACAAGTGCTAACATAGATTATTTATTGTCTCTGGAAATGTTAAAGTAGCTTCTGTTATTCGTACAAGTGTTAACTGAGATTATGCAATATCATGTTAACATGTTAACATACATGATGTAATCTGCATGAAATTAAGTTAAGTTATCGTCTCTATAAATGTAAACATAAACTGTATTATCTCTATAAGTGCAAACATATGCCATGTTGTCTCCAACAGTTAACAGTTTATGTTATCTCCAAAAATGTTATATGGCTGCAAACCACTGAACCACTCTGTTCAATGACTTCTTGAGAGTAATATTTTTTTTAAAATGTTTTCAACAGGCAGATGAAGGCGTGAAAGGAACAGCTGAGCTCTACTTGAACCGGATTTTCTTTACCTCCATCCATCAGCTGTCTTGCTGTTTGTCTGACTGCTTAGCTACCCATAAAATTTGTAAATTTTACTTTCTATTCACTTTATATATAAAAAACTTACTTAAAGCAACTTTTCTTTAATTTTTCGATAGCTTATTTCATTTTCATAAATTCAGTTTTGAAATACTCCCATTTTAAAAGAGGAAATTTGTGCCTGGGCATAGATGTTGAATGCATATAGTCATGATAATTTTATGAGCTGAAAATTTCAATTAAATAGAAGAATAAATATGATAAAGTACTCAAGTATTTTTCTTAGTTATTGTAAAGTTGAAGCAGAGCTAATATGTAATATCTAAAGCGAAGCTGTGAGTTCATTTGTATTTATACGTATACGAGTCTACAGATATGTATATATTATGTACAGAAATTAGCTACAAGAACTGCTCAGCATGCAAGTTCCGGGTATATGCTAGTCAGGCACTGCCCACTGCACTAAGCCACTCCTGCTTGTTATTCATTCATATATAGTAAATCAGTTTGATCTCTGGCAGCAAAGTTTAGATTGAAGTGCTCGCATGCTGCTGGAAGTTGAAATGGAATCGTACTTCCTGATGGCCATTAAATATTTAACAGTTTTAACCATTTCATCGTTCGTTTGCTCAGCTCGCATGATGACACCGATCCACATATGGAATTCGAGTTTAATATGCTTAGTAAAATAAAAGTGAATGAATGCTGAGGCACTTTGCTTTATGGGCGGCATAAAGTTGATGCGACTCGGCGGGAATACAAAGGAAAATTAAATAAAGGCCCAAGAAGGAGCCAGTGGGCGCAGGAAGTGGGCGGCCGAGGTGCAGAGGGGGTGCACGAGTTCAGGTGACAGAAACAGGTGAAAGAAACAGATGATGTAGAAAAATGTCAGCGGCGACAAGAAAAAGTTGTAAGTGTCAGTTCAAAAAGCAGTTGTTGGCTGGCTGGCTGGGCGGTTGGGTGGTGCTGTGGGTGGTTTTATACGTTGTCAAAGCATAAAAAAAAATGAACATTTGGCGGCAACATTCGGCGCTGTTTTTGACACCTGCGCTCACAACTTGCCCTTCGAAGACGGGAAATGAGAAAATAAGCAGCAGACGCGAGCGCTGAGCCAAGATAACGGGAATGGCAGCGGCGTGTGGGGTGGGCGATAAAAACCAACTTGGCCAGCATTTAAAATGGCGAAACCTTCCGAAAAATTTCGCCTTTAACGTTTTTTTACGTTTGCGCATCGAGTGAAAGCGTCTCGCAATTGCCCGTCTAATTGGCATGCAGAGGTCGTCTACAGGTCACGCCAAGACCCGTCACGAGCGAGGAGTTTAGGGTAATTGAAGTTGTAATAATATGTATGTATATATACATACATATATATGATATAGATATGTATACATAAAGAGAAGTTGTTAATGTTGACAGCAATGTATTATTGGAATGTAGTTAATTTGCAGAAATTCAAAAGGGGAAAATAAAATAATAAAAATATTAAAATTGAAAGAGATATATAATAAAAATATTATTAAAAAATATTATTAAAATTGAAAAAAGATATACAATAAAAATATTAATTAATCTTATTTTCTATTTCTTTTCTTGTATTTTTTTTAATTTTGTTTACATTTTTTTTATTTATTTTTTTTTGCTTCAGATTTTTATATCAAATTTAATATTTTTCACCTTTCAAGAACTTTCTCTAGAAATAGATATGAGCAATTTTTAATAAAAAAAAATAGTTTGAACTGTTGTCAGTTTATCTAGATTATCAGCAATGCCAAAGTGCAAACATAACTAAATTATATCTTTGAAGAGCTCAGCTTCTATGTACAAGGATGCAGCACTACTATTTTCATGAACGCTAGTGCAAGTAGGGGCTAATGGTTAAATGAAAGTTTTATAAGTCCACAGTACATATGTATATTTGTAAATTACTGTACTGATAGCCAAATAGCTACACACATTTACAAATATACATACGTACTTATCTGTCAGTCGATTACATAAACATTAGATTATTAACTTTTTATAGACTTAAATAGAATCTATGTATGTATATGCATATGCACTTGTCGCACTGGTAAGGGTATTTCATAGTCGTGTAGTACTCTTAGAACATTAATTGAACAGTGAGCTTCAACACACAGCAAGAATTTCAGCCTAATTTTGCTTTACTGTAAAATTCTGCATATTGAAAGAATGTGCAAATCTCTTTTACGTATTTTGCTTCTTCTATAACACACACATCACACACACACGCATATATGTATATATACATATAAACATACCGCCATGCATTGCTGCCCTTGCCTAACTCCTTCATAATGTACCAGCGAAACGAAAACATGTTTGGACCTGTCTAATCTGAGCGCAGGCAAGTGCGCTGAGCACGTGCTGTCGGCTGTGGGGCATCAGCTGTTGGCACGTAAACAAACGCCATATGATGGCGAGTGTCGCAACGAAAGACATAGACAGACAGAGAGATAGAGAGGAGAGAGAGAGAGAATGGCAACTTAATGCTCTCCGGCAAAGCTTTTACGCTCTCTCCATCTCTCAGATAAATTCAACCGTTTCGCTCAGAACCATGCCAAAGCAAAACTTCACTTTCATTTACAGTTACAGCTACAGTTACAGTTACAGTTACAACTATACACAGCTATACAGCTATAGCTATAGCAATTGCTATTGCGACAGCAGCTTTCAGTGTCGACGTCAGTTTGCCGTGGCAAGCCAAAGCTTCAGGTCGTCGTGTCGTCTGTCTGCCCATTTCGCGCTCGTCACACAGCCAGCCGATTGGCAATCGCGGTTTTGTGCTAGCTTCGTGCAGGCAGGTCGCTGACGCGCGCGCTCAGTTCTTGTGCAAACGGCATCAGGATAACATTGTCCGCTTCGCTCCGCACGGCCGACGGCATACGCCATACGCCATACGTCATACATACGTCAAACGTGCTGCCATTTCGTAAGACGCCAAACGTCGCATTGTGTAATAATTTTTGCCTCGCAATGATCAAAATTAAATTTAATGTTATAACGAAGCCCGGAACTGTCTAGCTTTTATCACGGCTCGTGCGGACCCTATACAACTAACAAAAAAAAAAAAAAAAAAAAAACAAAAATAAAAATAAAAATAAAAAATAAATAAATAAAAAAGAGAGCAGCGCTGAGTGTACGTGCCTCGTCCATCAATCGGCAACAGGAAATCCGCCCGCACTCCTGATTTTTGGGGTTTCACTTGACTGGATTTGTTTTATGTTGCCCTTTTCGCCATATGCACAGCCGGTTTTGATTTTTATTGCCGCTTCGACGTTCCACGTTTCGCTTGGAGACCCTGAGCGGGTCTCACTCGACTCTGGGTTCTCCAACTTTTTCCCTTTTTCTTTTTGACTCAACAAAATCTTTTGGCCTTTTTCTTTTTTTTTGAAGCCAGCTGTAATTATGTTTCTTATATTTTGACCACACTCAACTTTGTTTGTTTAAATAACTCCAAAAAAGGCTTAAAAGAGCCTTGGCCAAGAAGGTGTATTTCGTAGAAGTTTAGGGACACTTTTCTGCTAATTGGAATGCTGTTTTTAAAAACAATTTGAATAAAATACATAACTAAAGAACTGAGCTGAACTGAGTATGGCAATTTCATATAAATTTGAATTCAATTTCGATCAAATCAGCAAATTAAATATGAAATATTGCAAGACTAAGCAATTTGTGGCTATAGCTCGTCAAATGTATCTGAGATAATCAGTTATTTGCAATTTATAGTTAACTAAATATTAAAATATTCAAATCAAAAGCACGAAAATATTAAAATGATTAAAATTTTAGTTAGATTATTATCAAAATATCGAGTTCTCTGGCCATACAGACATAGCCTCAGCAGTTCAGAAAGTTTTAGCGTTGTTTTTTAGTTCAGTTATTCATATTTTGTTAAACTGTATCACCATTAGCTGGTTCGATCTTTAGTAAAAGTGTTGCACATAGAAAAGTAGTAAATATGAAAGTAACTGAGAAGACTTAGTCTATATAAACTGTCAGAGTGATAGATAGCATAGGCACAATCAGGCTGCTGATAGTGTTTAGGCATTGATATATATTGTTATACATACATATATATATATATATATATATATATATATATAAATGGGCAGTCAGTTATATATAGCCAAACATCTCTCATATCTTGAACAAGCATAATAATTGTAGGATTAAACTGAAAAATCCTGTATTTGTTGCCTTAAAAAATGATTAAAAAGCTCCTAAATAATTTTTCTGATTCTTAGCATTTATTGTTTTACTGTTTCTACATAGTTAAAAAATAAAAAAAAATGTTTTAAATATATTTTTTTTAAAGAAGAATTGTTATTTTAATGACAAATGTTTTCTACTCAAGATGAGCTAAATCATTTGTTGATCTAGCAAAAAAAAAAAAATGGAAAAAAATGTAAAAAAATGTAAAAAAAATTTAAAAAAAATATATATAAAATATTTTTAAAAAGTTTTTCTCTCAAAGAATTCAAATGCATCAATTTGTTTGTTTTTTTTTTCTAAATTAAAATATATAATACTCTTTATTTTATATATTTTTATTTAAAAAAACCTTTAAAAATAATATAAAATTTTTATTTTTTCTTTATACATTCAACTTTTTTATACTCTATATCTATATATTATATCTATTTGGAAACAAGTCAAAAACTAAATTGCTCAAAACACTTTTGCCAAAGATTATGAATCGCAAAAATTAAATTTGCTCTATCACTCGAGCTCAAAGGAGCTGAAAAATAAATGTTTTAAAATTCTCTTTGAATTGCCAAGAAGTGCCAAAATACTTTCCAAAGGTAACGCTGCAACTTAAGCTTCATAAGCGATCAATTGAAGTAAATTTTTACTTTCTTTAAAAATGAAAAAGAACACAGAAATGTAGCCCGTAGCATGTTGCATAGTGTATAGAGTTAGCCGCGTATTAATTATTAATTAACTTGGCTACATGAAAATGTTCATTTGTGACGCATTGTGGACGTTTGTGGTAAATGTTGTTAATAAATCCAACAACTTGGGTTATTATGTATAATAAAGCATTTCATTGCGAGTCCCTCTCGAGTCGGCCGTCGGCCGTCGGCCGTCGGGAGTGCCGGGACGAGCATGAAAATGACAGCAATTTCTCAGCCGCCGCCGGCTGGAGTCGGACTCGAAGCCAGCCGCATCATTCTTCATTAGAGCGCCGACATGTCAAGGACCATTTTTGGCCGCTTTTCATATTTTCACAAATGCATTTCCATAACAGGAAAACAGGAAGCAAAAAAACACACACACACACACACACACACACACACAACCGAAAAACGAGGAATGCAATGCCAAGCAGCAAACGACCTCAAAAAATGTTTGCAGCACTCGGCTACGAAACGGTGTGCTTTAGAGCCTGAAAAATTGCAGCAATTAGTGTGCCTGGAGGTCAACCAACCAACCAAACAGCCAACCAGCCAGCCAACCAGTCAGCCAGCCAGCCAAACAGTCAGCCAGCCAGCCAGTCAGCCAGCCAACCAAACAGTCAGCCAGCCAGCCAGTGAGTGGAGCGAGCTGGAGCCACAACTGCGTCCAAGAAATATGTGACACCCATTTTTTTGGCTTTTTTTTTTTGGCAGTTTTTAAAGCTTTTCCTCTCTGTTGGCATTCGGCTTGCGACAAGCTCTAAACGTTTTTTAAAGTAAGCACTGCGAATGGAAGTTTGCTGGAGTAAATAGCAATGTGACACAGGTGTCCTCAAGCAGGAGATGTTTCAATGAAAAATTATTATGTTTATGCTCGTTCAGTGTGTGTGTGTGTGTGTGTGTGTGTGTGAGGGGGGTATATTGGTTTTTTGTGTAAGATTTGTTTGTTTCAGATTCTTATGGCTAGAAGTAGAAGTAGAAGATATTTCAATGAAAAATTATAGCTTAATACTCTTGCAGTAAACGTTGAGCGGGCATATTAGTTTCATGAAAGATTTGTCTGCGCTTTAAGGCTAGATTATCAGAGCTAGATTGCTGTAATATGGACAGAGATTTGAATGAATAAATCATAGTTTTATGCTCGTTCAGCATGAGCTAAGAGAGCATATTGGTTTTATGCTCGCTTCATCAATTCATGCATCTGCAGCAACACAAATTATTTTCCACTTATTAATGCTAAGACTTGAGGTCATATATAGAATCTTCTCCATTACTGTCTCAAATGAAAGGATCAAGACTGAATAGCCACGCCACGCATGCAATGCGGAGCGTTCGATGTGCAATGTGAAAAGTGAAACGTGCATCATGAAATGTGGCACGTGCAACGTCAAAAAAAAAAGCGCGAAAAGCTACGCAGCTTTAGACTTAGATTCCCTTAACAGAGGTCATCTAGCAGAGGATTCAACTGGCAAAAAATGATTTTTTATGCTTGTTCAAGATTTTACAAAGGAGTAGATTGGTTTTCATGTAATGAAAGAGATGAACTTTTGAACTGTTTAGACTATCAGCAGTTGAAAATATAAAGATTATAGAGAGAAATATATAAATAGTGATTGAAAACTGAACAGTTTCGAAGCAAGAATCAAAAATAATTTGGATCAACGTCGATCAATGTCTTCTTTTGTAGATTAAACGTATAATTTGCTGAGCCATACTTATGTAGATTTCGCAAAATACTTTACCTAACTCAGTATTTGGTCTACAGCTCTGATATTGATATAGCTACATATAGTCGAGGCAATTTGAATACGGTAAACAGATCAGCTGCATCTCTTTGAAAATCGAGTCAAATGCTTCAGAGTTGACAGTCCTTGCAGTAGAGTAGAGTAGTAAAAGGATACTACGCAGTCATGCTCTATTATTATTTATATTAAAACTGATTTTTATAGATTTCTAGATAAATACTGTTTGCTATAACTTCAACAGTGTAGCAAGGGCTAATTGCAGGCCATATAATAATATAATATTATCAATATTACAAAAAATCTTATTTAAAGTGCATTGGCAACTCGATTCAACGACCTACAACAATTTGCCCATAAAATAACTTAAAATTTAAAGCGACAGCTCGTTAACTGAATTTTTGCAATAATAAATCCATTTAGACAGCTCAACTAAAGCGAGAAACTACAAGAATTTAATAAAAAGAATAAAAATGCCATATATAAAGCTGTGTTCATAAAAATAGTAGTGCGGCTATACAGCTACGTTCATAAAAATAGTAGTGCGACTATAAAGTTGTGTTCATAAAAATAGTAGTGAAATGTTTCAAATCAAATTTTTTAAATGTTAATAAAAATTATTTACAATTAATAATTAAAGTATATTTATCTAATTCTAAATGCTTGTTTTAAATTCTTTTCAAAATATTTTTTTATATATTTATTTATTTTTTATATTTATATTTTTATTAATATTCTTATGTATATTTTTAATTTTATTTATATTTATGTTTTAATTTATATTTTTATTAATAGTTTTATTTATATTTTTATTTATACTTTATTTATATTTTTATTTATATTTTTATTTATATTTTAATTTATATTTTTATTAATATTTTTATTTATATTTTATTCATATTTTATTTATATTTTATTTATCTTTTTATTTTTATTTATATTTTTATTTTTATTTTTATTTATTTATTTATATATTTATCAGCACTTCAGTCGCACTACTATTTTTATGAACACAGCTGCATATATATATATATATATATATATATATATATATATATATATATATATATATATATATATATATATATATATATATATATATATATATATATATATATATTTATATATGCATTTTACATCAAAATATATTGTTAATAACGGTACATAGCGCAGCCATTTATATTATTAATTGCCGCTAAATTAATAACAAATATTGAATAACAAATAAAGTGGGCGGATTATTGAATCGGCTATTTGCATATTTCATATTTCACGTTTATTACAAAATCCAGTTTTATTTTCGTTGCTACAAATTTTAAGCAATTAAAAAATGAAACAATAAAAGAGCGAGCAAGCGAGAGAGAGAGAGAAAGAGTGTGTGAGTGCGAAAGTGCTATATATATTTATAAATATATATATATATTGAAAATATTGTTAAAGAAAATAAAGTGAAAAAAGTGTTTGAGTGCGAAGGCGCGAAATGAGCGAGAGCAAAGGCGCTTTGTATCGCAATCAGCTGCAGAAACAGAATCAACAAGCGAATCGCAGTTCGCATCGCATGAGTTGGAAGCGTCGCGGCGCCAAAGGATCAACAGTCACCCGGCCATCGATGAGGCAGAACAATAGAGGAGCAGCTGTCGCCGGTTTCGGGCTGCTCTTTGGGCTGTTGCTGCTGCTGCAGCTGTTGGCAGCGACACAGTCGACGCCATCGCCCTCAACCATGCCGCAGAAGCGAGGTAAGCAGCTTCTTCTTTTACTTCTTCATCATCATCATCTTCTTCTTGTTCTTCTTGTTCTTCTTCTTATTCGTTGTTCGTGTTGTTGTTGCTGTTTTTATTCGTGTTGCTGGCTGGCGGCAAACGCCATTGTGGTTGGGGGAAATGGCAAATAAATGTCAAATAACAGTGGCTCCCAATGTCGCTCGCACACACACACATGTTTGGATATATTGGCCATTGTTGTGCGCTGTGCGAGTGTGTGTATGTGTGTGTGGCGGGTAAATAGGCAAAAAGACGTCAGCACAAAAGGCGCAGCACGTTGCGTATACGCGCTGTTGCTCTTTGGCCCCCAACCCGCCCCAACTGCCGCTGACATCTTGCGCTTGCCTTTGATATTAACTATAGCCAAGCGGAAGGCGAGGGCGGGCGGCAGTGAGGGGTATATTTTATTAACATTGCATTGCTTCCAACTCGCTGACATAATAGAAAATTGAATTGCAGCAGCAACGGCAGCAGCGGCAGTGGCAGCTGCTGCTGGCAGCGCAAACCTTGTTTACAGCCAATGCAATGCTTGGCAATTAGTTGAACATCGTTGAAGTATACAAAACACAATTAAGACCAGGCTAGTTGAGTGCAGTACAACAGCGCCTAATCACAGCGATGAACAGGTTTCGAAAGAGATTACTGCGCGACAACTGGTTTGGATTGATTGAACAATATTTTGTGTTGAACTAAATTGAGTTTAAATATATATATATATATATATATAAATATAATCTGAGATAGAGATGAGTTTGTGGATAGGCTAGAAGTTTTACTACTTTTTATTTTTACATCAGTTATATTTATATCTAATTCATTTGTTATATAACAAAAGGACTATATAATAGACTATATAATACAATAATCTCTGCATTTGTCTTTCAGTTTAAGGTGAATTTGTCTTTTTATGTTTTTGCTTGCGAATTTTTGTTAATTTTTATTTAAATTAAATTTTTGATTTTTGCTTTTTAAACCATTTTATTTTTGATTATTTATTTATTTAAAAATTAAAAAATTATTAAATAATTTAAATTTAGCCTAAAAATAATTTAATTATTTTATTATTAATTTTAAAAAATATAAATAATCAAAAATGTAATTTAAATATAAATTATTTTGTTATAAAATAATTGTTTTTAAAATAATTTATAATAATAATAATAATTTATAATAATAATAATAATTTATAATAATAATTTATAATACTTTTTTAATTTAAAAAAAAAATAAATAGTAAAAAAGTTAACATGAAAAAATGTAATAAAGTAAAAATTTATCAAAAATTGCCATATCTTCTCTCTTTTTTTTGTATTTGAAAAATCAAAGTCAAGCTATGTGCGTGGTGCCCTTTGACATCACTGATTCCATCGGGCAATAGCCTGATTCCCTCCAGATGTGAACAAACCTGGGAAAAGTAACCTACATATTGATCTAGCTGACAGATGAGTCTTGCTGCATGTCAAATGCCGCTTGGTAAAGGCTCTTTCTCCTTACAACTCTCTTACAATTTCCAGCCCTTTGTACCCCCCCTCTCCCTCGCTCTCTCTCTTTCTTCGCCCACTCTCTCTGCCCTGCCATCTGCTGTTACTGCTGCTAGCATTCAATATGGTCTCAATATAGTCTGAAATCTGTAATATATGGGATTTTTCCACCAAATTGCGTGAGCTGCTGCCTTTTTGTCTATAAGTCTTCATTCCATTCAGCATCTTCAGGCTAAGGCTGTGGCTGTGGCCATGGCTAGCTACTTGTTAGCCAAGCCGTCGCACAGCTGTCGCCGCCGCTTGGATCACCATCAACTTTTGCTTTCATTTCACGCTGGGGAGCAATATTGTGGCATTTCTTTTTCTTTTTTTGTGCTTAGCTTAGCTGAGCTGAGCTGAACTGAACTGAACTGAACTGAGCTGCTGCGTCTTTGAAGTTGACTCCATGACCGGATGCCAAGATGCCGCGATTCGACGCGAGTGCTGCCAGTCCAATCCAACAACATGCTTCATTTTATTATGCAACAAGAGACAGAGAGCAAAGTAAAGAAACTTCCAAAAAAAAAAAAAAAAAACTTACTTGCTTTGTATATATATATGTATTGTATATATGAATTTGGCGAAACAAAAAACTTGACGCGACATTGTCGTAAATAAGAGACAAAAACTTTTCTATCCATGCGTTTCCCAGCTACTATAAATATATATCCCTGTTAGTTATCTGGTGTCAGAGACAAAGCCAAAAAAAAGGGAAGAGAAGAGAAGAGAAGAGAAGAGAAGAGAAGAGAGAAGAATAAGAATAAAACTTGTGAATGAATTTGATAAGTTTGTTGCTGCTTTACGCAATGTTATTGTTTGCGAGCAGTGGGTGGCGGTAGGTGGGGAGTGGCAACTGGGAGCTGCCATAAATTTGTGCTAATCCAATGTGGGCACAGTTTATAGGTGAAGTGAACTTTATGGATACTTGAGCGCCAAGTTGTTGATACTTTATGCTATTTCTCATATGCATGACTGCCACTGTGTATGTGTGTGTGCGCCAATGTGTGTGTGTGTATGTGTGTATATTGCTTGAAAGTTTTATGACTTGTGAAGCATGAAATGTGCAACAAATTGTGGCTGAAAGATGAGCATAGAACAGTAGCGGAACACTATATCATATATGTATATCTATATACTGATATGTATGTATGTGTGTATGTGTGTGTGTGTGTGTATGTATGTATGTGTGTGTGTGTGTGTGTGTGTGTGTGTGTGTGTGTGTGTGTGTGTGTGTGTGTGTGTGTGTGTATCAATGATACGTTAAATATGGCGCAAGTCAATTGACTTGTGTTAAATATGAAAGTTTCTGTTGCTTATGTGTGGGGCTAATAAAGTAGATGGGCCAACCTGGGCAATGTCTGATATGAAATGTGATGAATCAAAGAACTTTCCGTGTATCTATTGAAGTGGCAATTCAGGGTATAATAGGGCAGTGAAAATGTAGGCGTGGCAGAGCTTGTCTACTTCTGTCTTTTACACTTTCTAACTCTATCTTGCTTTCATTTCTCTCGATCTCTTTCTATATTTAACTCTATCTCTCGCTGTCTCTACTTCTCCACCTCTGTTTTTCTCTCTCGCTCTTTTAATAGTTCTCTTTATATGTCTCTATATATCTCTCTATCTCTTTCTATTCGTCTCTCTATCTCTCTATATTTCTCTCTCTCTCTCTCTCTCTCTCTTGCACTCTTTCTCTCTCTCTCTGTCTGGCTCTCACTCTCTCTCTCTTTCTCTCTCTCTCTCATTCTTATTTTCATTCTTTCTGTGTCTAGCTCTGTCTCTTTCTCCATCTCTGTCTCCCACTCTCTCCCTCTCACACTTGTAGTATCTAGTTCTCCCTCTGACATCTCTCTCTAAGTCTCTACCTTCCTATGTCTGGCTTTCTATTTCTTTTTTTTACATATCTCTCTCTCTCTCTCTCTCTCTCTCACTCTACCTCTTTCGTGCCTTGGAGAATCGTTACCCACTAAGTAAAAAGTCTTTAATAAGGACAGCGCATTGTTTAATTTAACTTTTTGCCACATTCTCTCAATATTAAATACAAAAAGAAAAGAAAAACAAAAACATATTCGTGTTCATACCACACGCTTGACCTCAAAGAAACGCTTCAGGTAGTAGATCTCAATGATGGTCAAGCCGAGTAGAAGGGAGGGTCCAAAGATGGACCAGGCCACCAGGCGGAAGTGCACATTGGCGCTGAGCTCCAGGTGTCCTTTGTAGCGCACATGCATGTACTCCTGCTCGTGCTTCATGGCAATCATTTGGCTGGACAAGTCGTTGATGTCCTCCTGCAGCACCGACTGCTCGATAACGTCGTCGGCCCGCTTATGTGGATCGATGTAGTAGCCGAGATCCTTGATAACTATGAAGTGAAACATCACCACTTTCGGTGTGAGCGTCGACTTCGAGTTGTCGAAGCACATCGTGTATTGGCCATCCTTGCTGGCCGCAAACGTATACTTGCCACTCGTCTCGGCCTCGGCATGGTAGAGCTTCTCAGCATCTGGTGCTGAAATGTCCACGGCAATGTCCTTGAAGCCGCCCTCCATCACCTCAAAGCTAATCGTGATCTTGTCCTTCACGTGTGCGCGATCAAAGAAACAAACCGTGTCGTGGGCATCGACTGTGATCAGAAAACCGCGAGCCGTTTGCAACAGCACTAAAATGCCTATTAAAATCAACATTTTGAAATTTTCTTTTGAATTTGTAATTGTTTATTTATGCTTATGGAATGTATATCTCGTTCAGTTCGTTGACTAGCTCAATGTCTACTCGATGCAAATAAGCTCGAGTCGGTTTTTAAGAGAACAAAATTATACAAAAAATGTTTAAAATGAAACAATATGAAAAGTGTATAAAAAAAATGTAATGTATAATATAATCAAATAATAAAATAATTAAAAATGATATTATTTATAATATAAAATAAAGCAAAGTAAATATAATGTAATGATAAAATAATATGAAATAATCTTTAAAGAAATATTTAGCAATAAAATAATTTACATTTAATATGATAATATATTTAAATTATTTAACTTATTTTCTTTCTTTTCATTCCTCGAAAAAAAATTTAATAAAATAATTCTAAAATACTCAATAATTATTTTGGTAATTTTTGTAATTTCTATGCTTTAGCAGCTGATATAAATATATATATAGATATATATAATATAGAAAAATATGTGTGTATCGATTACACTTCTTTTTATATCTTTCAAAATTATATACAAAAATATAAACTTCTTTTAATAAATATATATGAAAACTATATGTTCATAGAAACGTTGACTTCATTTTTAAACAGTTTTTTTTTTCAACAGATATTTGTAAATATATAAATTATATAAATACAAAAATATACAAATAATTAATTGTATAAATATATAAATATAAAAATATATAAATATATAAATATATCAATATATAAATATATAAATATATAAATATAAAAATATATAAATATATAAATATAAAAATATATAAATATATAAATATATATAAAAAAATATAAAAATATACAAATAATTAAATATATAAATATATAAATAAAAAAATATAAAAATATATAAATAATTAAATATGTAAATATAAAAAATTATAAAAATATATAAATAATTAAATATAATAAATATAGAAAAATATGTAAATTTTAATTAAATCGCTTTCCCCTTTTCTGCAAACAATTCTTATATTTATTGATACAAAAATAAAAAAAACTTCCATAAATATATATAAATTCTAATTCACAAAAGCTTTGACCTGCATTTCATTTCCTATATTATTATATACATATTCACAAATATATAAGTTTCTATAAAGATACATAAAAAATACTTCATAAAAACCTGAACCTTCCATTTTATCATAGTATTTAGCAGATATATACAAATACATAGAAAAAGACCTATAAAAACAAAGTTATTATGTTTCTAACTAAATCGCTTTCATAGAAACTTTCGCCTGCATTTTAGCAAAAATTTTATTAACATATATATATATATATATATATATATATATATATATATATATATATATATATATATATATATATATATATATATATATATATATATATATATATATATATATATATATATATATATATATATATATATATATATATATATATATATATATATATATATATATATATATATATATATATATATATATATATTTTTTTAGCAAAAATATTTATTAACATATATATATATATATATATATATATATATATATATATATATATATATATATATATATATATATTTATAAACATTCTATGCCAAATAGTTAGCATTTATTTTAAAGCTAATGTGGTAAAATACAAGGCAAAAATAGAGTTGGACAAACAAAATTAATAAAAGCAATAATTTCACATTTGCATTAAAATAAATTTCGAGTCTGACAGACAAATAAAATTTTGCTCTATTTTTGGTTTAATTTTTTACTTGTGTTTTGTGCAGCGACTGAAAACAGTTGAAATTTATTTGCCACATTTATAAAGTTATAAATTGCAATTGGTTTGCTATTTGTTTAACAATTAAAACTGAGCTTAGTTGGCTGTTAGGGGTGTGGGGCGAGGGGCGATGGGCGATGGGCGATGTGAGATGAGGAAGGAGAAATTAAAAACCTTTTGTTGCTTTTTAGAGAGCACTTCAAAATGCTGCCCCAATGGCATTAAAAATGGATGACATTTTGACAATTGATGGCCGTGCGCCGTGCCAAGGAATCGATAACATAAAATATGCATTACCCAGTGTACATCAGAGCAAGCAGAAGCTGAAAGAATGGAATGGCTGGGGCCGACAAAGCGACACAGCGACAAAGCGACAAAGGGAGTCGAACTGGGCAGATGAGAGCTGGGCAGGCGGATATGGTTGGGGCATGTGCAAAATGCGTTCGTTGCTGGGACAGCTGCCAATTTGCAATTTGCTTTTATCATCTTAATTTGATTTGAATCGTATTTGTGTTCAAATTCTGCAAACCCCATCAAAAGTTCACAATGGAATGCTGCGCAAATTAGCAGAGAAATCAATTATTTATTATGTCATTATTTGATGTGCCTAATTGAAGTCCAATAGCAAAATCTTATTCCCTGCGCCGAGTTCAAACATAAATGTTCAATTCACCAGCACAGCAAAGCACAGCACAGCACAGCACAGCACAGCTCAGAGAGCTGATTTGTCCAGCTGTCCAGCTGTCCAGCTGCAATGTGGATTGGATGAGCTTCGCCTGAGTTGCAAATTTAAATAATTTTATATTTATTTATTTGCATTGGCTAGAGCAATATCAAAGGCTAACTTAGCTCCAAATTGGTATTACCCTGCATAATTAGTCAGACATATATTAGTTTGCATCAATAAAGGAAGTGAAGCTACCTAAAAAACAATCTATTATTTTATTGAAACTCAAATGTATTTTTTAGCTATGTTTTCTCTTTATTTTCTTTTTAAATGTAGCTCGAATTCCACAGTAATTTTAATTAGTTTCTGTGTTTGTTGTTTTCTACAAACCAAATTCATTTAGTTATTTAGTTTAATAAAATATTTATATAAATGAGAGCGTGGTTGATTATAGAAATTAATTAAAATAAATATATATATACATATATACATATACTTATGTTACTTATGTTATATATTAAAAAATTAAGAAAAAATAAATAAATATGTAATGATTTCCATTTCATTTTTAATAGCATTTGCTAAGCATTTTTGAAATTATTGAATAATAAATAAATGAGTTTGGCGTAAAATTATACAAAAAAAAATGTAATAATATAGAGCATTATAGTTTAATAAATAAAAATAAATATGTATATATAAAAATATAAAAATATATAAATATAAAATATAAAATAAAATAAAATAATAAAATATAATATAAAAAAATGTATATATATATATATAAAATATAAATATAACAAAAATATGTAAATATAAAAATATAATAATAAATATATAATTACTAAAATATAAAAATATAAAAAAATAAAAAATGTAATAGTATAAAATTATGAATTTACATAAACATTAAAATGCAAAAAATTAGGAAATGTTAAAAATAATAAATTTTTAAAAATATGCAAATAAAATAAGTATAAAAAATATGTGTATAAAAAATATGTATATATATAAATATTATTTGACTATGAGTAAGAATAAATAGGTAAATTAAATAAAGAATATATAAATATTGTATTTATATCAATATGATTTATATATAAAAAAAAAGATAATTAAAAATAGACATAAATAAATTTACTCTAAGAACTTTATAAACTCAGCTTGGCTTTACATGCATGCGATGAGTTATCTTTTTAAATGATTTCTCTTGCTAAAACCTTTTCAAAATCTTTGCTAGATATTTTTTTTATTTTGCAAAACACAAGTAAACAAGTTAAGCATGAATGTATTGCCCTACAGCTTCGACTGCCTAATATTATAAATGTCAGCGAAGTAATTGTGTTCTATAAAGCATTGCCATAATCTCCAGTAGTGTAGCGTTGGCCACATTTGCGAGGCCTGAAGCCTGAAACCTAAAACATATCCTATTCAATTAAGTGCCATTTGCTGGAATTACAACATTTGTGGATGTTGTGCATGCGTTCGAGCCGAGCTTAATTTGCATAACTTGAATAACTTGCATTCCACTTAAAGCGTTTACATTTTGTTAGCGGCGGCTGCTTCAGACTCGATAGACGTTCAACTATTTCAAACAAAAGCCGAGAGTGTTGGCCATGATGACGATAATGATGATGATGATGATGATGAGTGTAGCCAGCCCGCCGGAGCTTCAACTCGATATGCCAAATGGAAAATGGGTTTTTCTTCGCTTTCGCTTAAACATTTTACAACTATTTGCTGGCTTTTCTATAGTTTTTTTTTTCTAGTTTTTTTGTTTTCTGTGCGCTGTTTGAATATCCTTTATGATATTCAATTTCAAATTGTAATGCTTTAAGCGATTAAGTACACGCTTTACGCCACTTAACTTCATGTCTATGTGGTGTGACGGAGCTGCTTCAACACTATTTTCTTTTTGATTTTTTTTTTTTTTTTTTGTCGCCCTTTTACTTTTGCGACAGCAGAGTTCGGTTTGGTCGCGGTATTTGCACTACTTGAGTTACTTTGAGCAACGCGTGCTGCTCGGCCGACACTTGACTCCTTGGACGACCCGGGCATCAAGCTCATCATCGTCATTCTCATCCACATGCTCATCATCGTGACATCGACGCTCTTAAGTGCTGGTTCAGGCCGAAGCCGAAGCTGAAGCTGATGCTGATGCTGATGCTGATGCCGTCGGCGAGACGGGCGTGTGAAATGTTTTTTGCGTGCTTAAGGACTTTTTTGCTGTGAGCGCGCTGTCGTCGCCTTACATCCGTTGGATATTTCATGTGCGTAGAGCTTAGCGGCTGCCATTGCCAAGTCCCAAAACTCAACTCGAGCGACAGATTTCGTTGCGTTGCGTTGCGTTGCGTTTCGTTTCGTTTCGGTTCATATTTCTGCTACTTCTACTACTGCAGCTGTTCATGCCGGCTGGCTTTAAGCGGCTTAAATTGCGTATACGCCCCATGGTGGGTGTGTGTGTGTGTGTGCGTGGGTGTGTGTCTCTGTCTCCCTCTCTGTCTCTCTGTCTCTCTGTCTGTCTGTCCATAATGGCTTGGCAGTACTCAGCCTCAGTAGGCTCTTATTTTGCATTTCTAGTAGCAGCCAGCCAACATGACCAGAAAACTTTGGCAGGGCACTCACTCGCCTCGCCTGCCAGCTACTCAATTATTATTATGCCGCCTTGGACAAACCCAGCAGAAAAAGTTTCATTTGCGATGACGTGCGTGCTATAGCTCTAGCTACCTGCCTGCCTCCTTTTTCTATTTGGACTCACACTCTTTTCTAGTTCTGTTTGCCGCTGCCGCTGCCGCTGCCGTTGCTGGGCTTCATCAAATCATTTTTGTGGCCAATGCATTCGTGCGTGCTCTAATTTGCCTTGGGCTCACAGGAGTCGCTCTCTGTGTGTAGCGTTGATTGCTTCTCCTAGTCGTCCTAGTCCTAGTCGCATTTTAATGCCTTTTTAAAGGTGCAAATGATTTCGCCCCTGTCCCTGTTCCAGTCCAAGTCCCTCACAACTTTTTTCTTTTCTTTTCCTTTCTTTTTATTTCTCCAACTGCCAGCCGACAAAATCTCGCATTAGCCTAATTTTTACATTGTCGAACGAGGCGACACGTGGAGCGTGAGGCCCGCAGGCGTTTCGCACTTACCAGTAGCTGCTATGAAAATTAAGAAATTACCATAAATGGCCAAGTTTGGTGCCAAGCGAGGCAAATAATAAAATGTGTTGCCTACTTATTTGGGCGGCATTTTAAATTGATTTCTTTTTTCGCTTCTTCATTAAATTGTGCAACAAAGAAATTGAAACAATTGCAGAAGCAACTTCTTCGAATGTAGCCAAACATTACTCCTCCTCTTCTTCTTCTTCTTCTTCTTCTTCTTCTTCTTTTCAACTTGTTTTTGTTGCTGTCTTTGGGGGCCAAGAAAACTCTTTTCGCAGTGCAGCAATAAAGCGCATAGTCTGTCGCATGACAGCCAAGGACAGCCAACATTAGCTGCAAAATCTTGCTAATCTTACTTGAGTAAAGCACTTGAGAGAAACAGAGCAGAAGAAAGAGAGAGAGCGAGAGAGAAAGATGTGTGTGCGGGGGCGCAATGAAAGTGAATCGAGAATTGAGGCAAACAAACGCTGAGAATGAGCTGTAAAAAGGCTCAAGTATTGACAATGGCATCAAGGATATCGTCGTAGCAATATGGGCGTCTCGCTTGGGATGATGTGTGTAATGCGGCAATGGGCGGGCCCCATTGCCCCCGCCTTAACAACAAATTGGCAAATTTTGTGTAAAGATTTATTTCAATTGAAAGTGCCCGCCATGAGCTGTCAACAAGCATGCCAGCTTCCAGCTTCCAGCTTCCAGCTTTCAGCTACCCAAAGAAAGCCAGAATGTCAGCTAACGAGCTTCAATGAGGCATGCCAAGTACTTCCGCTATATGAATAGATATATACATAGTGTGTATATGTGTGTAGGCAGTCGAACTCTGCCTGACAGTGTAGCATTTAAGTTATGCCAGTGCAAAACATTTTCCTGTCCTGTTTTGCAACATTTTGTTATGTGTTGCCATAAAATGCACATTAGAATTTCCGCTCTTTCCTGCAACAAATTTCACTTATTTGCGCCAAGTCTAAGTAAATTTACGAATGCTGCCAAAAAGCAATAAGTTGCGAGACTTTTTAAATATACATATATATATATATATATATATATATATATATATATATATATATATATATATATATATATATATATATATATATATATATATCTATATATATGTATATATAAATAAATAAATATAAATAAAATATGTATTCAAGTATTTGAATGTTCATAGTGGAGCGCCTTAAGCTTGTTTGGCCAACTGCTGCCGCGCTGGGCATGCTAGAGACTTTGCTATAATTTTGAATAAAAGAACATTTAATTCATGTTAGGCAGCAGTAAATAAAATAATTAACAACATTTTTTTAGTATTTAAAGAAATTGTTTAACAAAAAAAGGAGCCAAAGTTCGATTTTGCAGTTTTGCGCTGCTAGCTGAGCATAACTTTATACAGCTGTTGAGCTACTGGCATTTTTTTCTGTATAATCTCTTTATTTATGTAGAGATTTCAACAATTTTAATGTGATGCAACTTTGATTATTATTTTGACATATGCGTTTTCTATTATCAAGTCAAAAAGTTGACATGGAAATGCGAATCGAATTGGTTTTTATGCTGAGCTTGGACTAATTTGTATCTAGATATGTATGTTGCGCATATAATATACATATATAAAACAATTAAAATAGCGAAATAAAGTGTTAAATGAAATAAAAATAAATAAACGTCGTTGCTTGGGCAGCAAGTGACGGACTAGCGATACCCTGTGCTAGAGACGAGACAACAAATGAGTACAATCTAATGGGCTGCTCTTGCTCTTAAATGAAACTGCTGCTCGTTTCTCTCCTTCTGCACCTTTATTATTATTATTATTTTTGAGAGATTTTATTAATTTTGAAATATTTTAAAAATAAATTCCTTTTTTTTATATTTTCCCTAATTGCCTGCTTTGCTTAGCAACTGTTCGCCTTGTCAGCTTTTGTTAGCTTGCGATTAAAGGGTGTTCCTCAAGCTGGGCGCACTTGACTTCAACTTCTACACACACAATCACACACCCACACACACACACACACTCGCACACACACACACTCTGTAGCACATTGATTTGAAATTTGAGATATTCGTCTTTGGCCGATCGCTCAGCTATTAAGAATTTTTGCGGCTTTTGTGACGGCAAACATTGTTCTAGACATTTGGTCATTGCCAATTGATCGCCTTTGACTGAATCGAAATTTAAATGCTGCACTGTGTGCCCAATGGTCCGTTTTATTTCTGTATGCATATATATATATATATATATATAGTGGTGTGCCTGTCAATTAACCAAGTCTGTATTTGAAAAGCTGGCAAATGAATCTCTGATAGCTGACATCAAAGCACAAGTTGAGTTTGTCAGTTGTGCGCAAAGCAACATGCATGTGTTGCATGTTGCATCAAATACGATTGAAATGTGAGCGCTTCAAATAAGTAAAACAAAAATAAATGATAAATATATTAATATGTAGTATATCAAATATATATATATATGAAGAAACTAAAAACAAATATCAAATATTTAATTTTCTTAAAAAACCGTTTGAGTTTATTATAGAAGTCTCAAAATCAGCTGGATCTAGGGCGACGCTTCATAGAAATTTAGCAGATTTCTTAGTATATGCGAAATAAGAGATTAAGATAAACTTAGTGAATTTAGTATATCCTAGTAGTAGGTAATCTAGGATTCAATGTCTAGAAAGCTAATGCTCTGAGGGAGAGTTGAGGGCTTAAAGAGAATGCTGAATGATTTCATTGAAGGCTTAGCGTTTTGAAAGAGAGAAAGAGACTATTAGATTAAGATAGACAAAGGAATGAGAGAAAGAGAGAAAGAGAAAGAGAGTATGTGAGTGAGAGAGAGAGAGACAGTACGAGATCAGTCTGTTAGAGACAATTTTGTGAAGAGAGAGAGAGAGAGAGAAAGAGATCATTATGTTTGATGCTATTTGCTCAACTACTCCATCAAAATATTTATTATATTATAAATTATATCAGCTTAGGTTCCTACTCTGCCTTGTTTCTATGATTCGCAGCTCGAATTTGTCATTGAACTTGAAGTTTTCGTTTCTAACCATTAAGCTTTGACACTAGATATCTGCTTTTTAGACTGACTTTGAGCAGTAGAGCAGCTAAGTATCTCGATTGTCAGCAGAGAATCATTAGTTCCTCTTAGATTCTCTATCAGCTTCTAGCTGTTGCTAAGCTTTTTGAGAGTCAAGTCTATGCTCCTCAGATACGACAGTGGAACATCAAAGCGCATCAACTGGCAGTTAGGTTAGACATTAATGCTGATCAGATGCTAGCGAACTTCATAACAGTCCTCAGATTTAGTAGTAGAGCCAAGAAGTTCCTCGATTGGCAATTGGCAAAAGAAACTTGCTCAGATTTGTTAACAATTTGAAACTCTTGTTGAGCTGCCTCAAAGTGGAGACCGTTCCTTGAACTACAAATGTGAATGCGTATTAGTTTTAAAATTTATGAGTAATCCCATCGCCTCAGGCTAATTGAAATTTTTAATGCCCTTAGAGCAGTATTCCATCCTCTCTATGCTGCTAATTCCATATGAATTGTGCATACAAAGGCAATTTCTGCAACTAGCTTAACAATTACTAAGGATTGAGCTGCTAGCACCTGCAGTTTGATGGGCGCACAAACTCTGCTGCGTCACATATTCAACATGATTTCAATTACATTTAACTTTCTAATTACATCGAGACAAAAGACATTTGTGGACTTTAAGCCGGAGAACCCGTTTCATTATCTCTAATTAGCTTTCAGCTGTGACACAAGCAATCAGAGCTAAATTCATGCGACGCATATTCAGGCAGTCGATGCTTATCCCATGGGCTTTGCTTAGCTTCAGTCGGCGCTGTGGCTCTATGTCTCTCGCAATTTCACGCTGGCGCATTTGTCAGTTGTCTACTGGAAATCGGGCTCAAATAAATTAAATGACAAATTCAATGATAATCATTTTGCATGCAAATTCAATTAACAAAATGTGCTTAGCAGCGGCAGCGGCAGCGGCAGTGGCAGCCCGAGCTTCGCCTTAGCAAATGCCAAAAATTTAATAGAAAGTTGAGAGTCGTGCGAATTTAAGCAGGTTTTATTTTTTAAGCGAGGGCGGGGCTTACACATAACACCAAATTGTAAGCGTCTGAATAATCCACAAGAACTCATACACACACTCACGCACACACACACACACACGCACACACACACGCACACCCACATTTGTGTGAGCCACGAAAAATTTAATTTTCTCACATTACTTGTGCATACTTGCAAAGGCCTGAGGCAGCTAACCCCAGCTCATACCAAAAAGCCAGACAGAGCGCTGCATGTGTGTGTGTGTGTGTCGTTTATATATATATTTATATATATATATATATATATGTGTGTGTGTGTGTGTGTGTAGCACCCGCAAACTCTGTGCAGAGTATTTAATGTATGTGTAGTATTGAAACAATGTGAAAATTGCGCATACGCACAGTTGTGCCACACTTTTAGTCCCCTTAGCCACACCCACACCCACACCCACTCACACCTCACATTTTGTTTTTACTTTATTTGATAAGCACGTCATTTGCATATGGCAAGTTAACAGCAGCAGCAGCAGCAGCAACAGCAGCAGCAGCAGCGCAGGGTATATGCCAAAAGAGGTCATAACTTAAATCAGCGTCGTGTCAAATATGTTGCCAGTTTGCACTGACAATAAACGGGCGAAGCAAAGGAAAACAGCCAGCAGCAGCAGCAGCAGCAGTGGAGAGAGGTATATGTAGAGTCACGCAAGACTCTGAGTCTGTAAAGCTCATTGAACTGTCAGAGTTCGAACCAACTCTAGTGTCTATAATTTATTATTTTATTTGCCTAAAATAGAAAAAGTTGAGAATATTATATATAAACATGTTTGTCTTTATATATATTCACATCTGAAACTTTAGCTCACCTGCAATATCAGTTTGCTTTGACTATGAGCTGGCTAAGCCTCTGGCGACAAGCGCCTTTCTCAGTAATTCTCTTTCAATTTTGGAGTCAACTCTAAGCCTGCTGTCGCCGCTCTCAGTGATTCTCATTGAATTATTGATATAAAATTACAATCTGACCACTTAGTTGTGTACATTCCAAAGACCAGTTCCAAATATAATAAAAAATTTGTAAAAAAATCAATATGTATCAAAGTTTATAACTAATAGAACTATGAAGACTTATTCTTTTCCGATATTTGATTACAAATACTAAGCAAAATTTGTTAAATAATATGTTAACAGTTTACATAAAAGGTGCATGCCGTCAGCAGGATCTCTCAATCACAGCTGTTTGGCCTCTCTGATTGACAGCAGATATATTGATTTTGGCATTCTTGTACCTGAAACTTTTACTTCTTTAAGACACTTTCAGCTCAGCGAATGTAAAGTTTCCTAAGGAAGTAAAAACTTCAGGTACAAAGATGACAAAATCAACATCTCTCAAGCTTCACATGCAATCGTCTTTCTTACTCAGTCACATTGCGTTGAGTTAAGTCCAGCGCTTACGCTGACTAAATTGCCATGTAAATTCTTCATAATGAAAAGTGACAACAGGAAAAATCTTTATTTATATACAATTTATAACTATGAAAAGTTTCATGCAACAAAGGCAAAGCAGCTGCCCTTTCAGATATTTTACAGCTTTTTATTAAGTCTCTAACATGAAATCAGCGTAAGAGTGTGGGGGTATTCTAATGCATAAGAGTGAAGGGTATTGTTATAGGAATGGCCACAGCTTCTATAAGTTGCTATGCCTTCTCTGCGATTCTCATTGGCACATGCTCTTGTCTGAGTTAGAGCTACAGCCCTGCTTTTAACAACTTTAAGCCAGGCAAACGCCTTTCTCAGCGTTTCTCTCTCAATAGTTAGGGCCAGAATTCTCTCTAGCACTTGCAAATCCCATTAAACACATCTCACTTTTTATCTAGAGCAAATAAAGTCGGAGAACATGTAAAGGATTTAAGAACTGTGCCAGTTTCACATGCATATATATTGGCATTCAGGCAGCAACTGTTTGTGCCTTTTTAAGATGTTGTAGTAGTTTATGGCCAGAAAGTTGAAGCAAAAGCTTCGTTTGTTGGCCATATGTTTATGAACGCGCCTGGAAATTGGCCATGCGAAAGGCGAACATAATTCTGGAAAAGAACAATTTGTTTGGCTGGCTGCAGGCGAGAAGTTTTTGGTGCCTTCGCCTTCATTTGCCGTCGGTGTATAAAATTACAATAAATCCTTGCATTTTAGCTGCAAATAAACAAAGATTTGCAGCAAACGAAACGAAACAGGGCGCTAAAACAAAACAGCTGCCGGGCCAAAGTGCATGCAAAGTGGCATTTGAAGAGAGAATCGGGAGAAACGGAAGCAGTGGGAGCAGTGGGAGCAGTGGGAGAAACGTGAGCTAAGGCAAAAAGGGATTTCGTGTAGGAGTTAGAGTCGAAGAGAAACGAATCCTTGTTCTGCTTTGGCTTGGCTGTTAAATCAACATGTAAGCATTTAATGCGGCGCCCCCAGAAGCTGAAAAAGCGTAAAATTCCCCAAATGACCATAAATTTTAGTGTTTGCCATTGTTGTTGCTGCTCCTTCCTTTAACATACATACTATATATATATATATATATATATTTTATATATATATTTCTGTTCTTTATTTTTGTTGCCGGGGCTAAAAAGGCAGCAGCAGCAGCAACAGCCGCAGTGCCAAGCGTGGCAAACTTCAGCAAACACTTGAAAAAATAAATGGCATTTCGGGTTATGTGCAATAATAAAATGGAAATTGTGCAAAAATATGTTCTTGCTCGCATGTGTCTATATGTGTGTGCGTGTGTGTGCGTGTGTGTGCGTGTGTGTGCGTGTGTGTGTCTGTTGAAAATAACTTCCATGCTAACTGGAACTGGTTTGATATAATGGCCTCGTGTGGTAGTTGCTTTTTATCAGCTTAGAGAGCGGTTCATGAACTGTTGACAGCGACTGTTTAGAGCAAACATTGCCCGATCGAGAATCTAATCAAACTAAATTTATGAATGAATTATGGGCGTAAATGAAACAGCGCTCAAATGCGTAGAAACTGTTTTGTCTTTGGTCTGCTGAAGTTGGCTATTTAATGGCATTAATGGACTCATCTCACGCAGACTTCACTCACTTGACATACGCATAAGGCTGAGTTGCTGCCACACTTATTAAGTTGTATTCACTTTAAGCCAATTTCCAACTAAATAGAGACACTGCCAAAAATTGTTTATTTGAGATTTGCCAAGTTGCCTTTCAGTTGACTACATTTTCCTGCTGACTTTTGTTTTGCTTGGCATTGAGTGAGTTGAAAGTTCTATTTTTGAGGGCAAGTTTCAAGTTTCACAATTAAAAAGGAAATGAAAATTTGTTTTTCCTTAAGCAAACAAAGCTATAATAAATAAACTAAATAGCAGATAAATATGCTTTTCTTTATGTAAATGATTGAGTTTGTGTTAAAACTAGTCAAATCTAACATTATAATTATTTTTTTTTATTTTTTTACATTTATTTTATAAATGAATTTCAGGTCTTCTAGTATTACGTGCATGGTTTTCAGTAGATTAAGCCAGATTTCCACAGACACAGTCTAAAATCAATTTGATTGCGTTGGTTAATGTTGGCTAAAAGCAACTCATGAATGCTGCTCATGAATATCACAATTAAATTTTATTTTTAAAATATTAAAAATATAGAAAAAATTGAAAATAAAATGAAAAACAGAACTTTGAATACTCTCAGAAAAAACTTTGCATACTCTGAAAGAAAAATACTTCGAACACTCTAAAAATCGCTTGAAAAATCAAAGTTAATCGACTCTCTAGAGCAAGTGCATCCAATTATTTGCATCGTAGCAATTCTTATAGCTTTGTATACTCCGATCAAACATGCGTGTAGAGTAGATTAGTTTTAAGGCAAACTTGTGTGGCAGGCAGAAGGAAAACTAAGCCGACGTGAGGGCTCGCTAGGCAGAGCTGAGTCTGTCGTCTGTCTAGTCTATGGCTAGCCATAAGTGCAGCTAACTATTCACTTGTTTAGTGATTTGATGTCAGACATACAGTATATACCAATATAGGAAATATGGTATATACTAGCATACCAAATTTAGTATATACTAGCATAGCAAAGGAGCAAAGGCAAAAGCAGCTCATTCAACTACATTCCACTCTATATAGTTATATTACAGCATATCTTGTAGTTGCGCACACCCACTTTGGCTACACTTTCCTTAGCTGCTTTATTGTCTTGTGGCAGTTGAAAGTTCAAGAATTCTTAGCGTGACTGCATTTCGTCGAAACCTAAAATCGATGCCAGCCAGCAGCAACCAAAGAGGAAATTGCGATTTTACTGCTTTTGCTCGGCGGCGTTGTTGTGTGCATTGATGTTGATTTGGAAGCTGGTAGCTCGTAGCTGGTAGCTGGAAGCTGGAGGAAGGGAATTTTGCTTTTTTAAAAGAAAATACTATACAGCTGAGCAGAAAGCAACTCAGCCAAGAGGTCCATAGAGAAACCTACAATGTGCCTGTCTCACTCACTCTTTCTTTGGCTATCTCGCCCTCGCTCGCGCCTCTCTCTCTCTCTCTCTCTCTCTCTCTCTCTCTCTGTCTCATTTGTTTCGAAGTGTGTGCGCGTTGAGTGTGTTTAGTTGCGCGTATGCAGCTATTTTTTGTAGCTAAAAAGCGAACACACACGCACACACACACACACACACACACACATCGTGCAGCGTGGATAAGGACTAAAAGGGGCGACTTTTGGGATTCCCCTGCTTTTGCCGCCTTTTCATATGCATTTCGAGTGCCCGGCGGCGGTCAAAGTAAAAGCGCCTGGCTGAGGCTCCAGCTCTGGCTTTTGCTCTCAACTATGTTGCTTTGTTTTTTTCTCTCTATGAATATATTGGTGTGTGTGGGTGTGTGAGTGTGTGGGTGTGTGTGTGTGTGGGTGTTTGTGTTATGTCAAAGTAAAAGTTTGCTGCGCTCCTTTGGGCGCCTGAACTGAACTGAACTGAACTGAACTGAACCGAGCTGAACTGTAATCTCGTGCCGCTGTTTTGCATTTCGCCTGCTGCTCGCTGCTCGCTGCGCGCTGCCATTGAATGTCAGCGGCGTCGCTTCTGATTTTCAGTTTCAGTTTGCTGCTTGCCCGAGGGCCAGGTTTTTGACTATAGCATATTGTGCTCGCTATTTGTCCCAAATGTGCGCCGCTTTTTCCTTTTCGTTGTTGTTGTCGTTGTTGTTGTTGTTGTCGTTGTCATTGTTGTTAAGCCAAAAAATTAAAACGTGCACAGCCAAAGAGATATATACATTTCTTTCTTTTTTTATTTTTGATGATGGGTCCCGAGAGTTCGAGCAAGCGAATCTATGAGATAAAACTTTTTTTACTCGCCTTTGCCTGGGTGCTTTTTTTTTTTGTTTGTGGTTATTTAACGTAGCTGTGTTAATGTTGGCTTACGTTTGTTGAAGGCGCTTAAATAGTTATTGAAATCGTCCAAGTATGAGTTGAATTCATATTAATTAATAGATCAGGCTGCAGGATTGTACTTATATATGTAAAATAAAGAAATATATAGTATGCTGGTAATAATTTAAGTAGCTTATAATGATGCATACATTATATGCTTTGTATATTTGCATAATTTTAGTTAACAATTTGTTTGTGGTAAACTAGAAAAAGAGAGATTTCAATTAGTTGATAGGGCGATTGCTGAATATCAGACATATGTATATTGTTTTTAAAAGTATGGAAATCATTTTGCAAATATAATTTTGAGTTGTTGGCCAAATATTTGACTCAGTAAAACACAAAGTAAACTAGCCTGACAAATCAAATAGACCTTAGCCTTAATAGTAATAGTAAGCCAGTCTTCGCTTATCAAAAAGTTAGTGAAATCAATGTCTTAACACCTGCTTAAGCATTCATGAATCTACTTCAATTTATGCTTTTGCTTTATGAATTGAGCCAGTTTATATGAACTATATCTAGCTAAAAAAGCAGCAATTTTTTTCATTTAGTGTAGAACTTGTACATCAAAATTTAGTACCTGTACAACACATGGATGGATAATTTGTTTAGAGCCAAGCCCCATAGCGCAGTTTGAGGTTTTTAAATGAAGATAGTCTTACTGACGTCCAATCGTCTTGATAATATCTTGCCCTTTTAGCCGCTTTAAAGGCCTGGCAGGAAGTAGTCCACTAGGCTAAGCACAGTAATTGGCATTTACATTAACAACAACAGCAGCATCACCCGCCGTCCAAAGAGATATCAACACCTGACCACTATACCTCTGTTATTAAATATAGATATAGTTATTAGGTATAACAAATGTAAATATCAATGTTAAGTTACCAAAAGTTGCTGATTGTGCCCGTCTAAAAGAAATATTATTATTATATATTTATATGTTTACAAATTAATAACATGAATGCCAACTGCTGCTTCTTTAAAAACTAATAGAATACAAGATGACAGTAGTCTGTGCTGCGCAACAGTTAATTAAACGATTCTATTTTATTTATATAAATATCTGAATACTTAATACTTAATATAAATACTTATTTATTTATATAAATATCTTAATATTCCTAGCTCCCGTGCATCATTTGGCATATATCATGCACGTCTTGAATCCCACTTTTCTAATTTAGTTCTAAATAAATTTGCTTAAATTATAATCCAATTATATTTTATATAAGTTTCACAGCAAACTAAAAGCGTTTAACTAGCAATGCCAGCATATTTAACTATTAATATTAATAAACAGAAAAGAAAAACAAGCCAAACTATTTTTGCGCAATTTGAGAATTGTTTAGCCGTTAAGTACTCTCGCACACATTTAAGTGGAATTTCAACTTGGAGCAATATCGTGCAGCTGGCTATGTGAAAACTTTAAGCAAATTATGACGTTTATTAAAAAGCTTTAAATGTTATCTCTCTGTATGTGTGAGCGAGAGAGAGAGAGAGAGACAGAGAGAGAGAGAGAGAGAGAGAGAGAGAGAGAGGAGGGTGGTGGAAGCGGAGGGAGCGAGAGGGGCAGACTGAGTGCGTGCGGCTATTCATCTAGTTGCATGAGAGAACACGTCTCAGGCTCGAGGCACATGCAAAAACTTTAATGGCACACGCACTCACACACACACACACACACACACACACACACACACACACACACACACACACACACACACACACACACACACACGCAAGCACACACTCATGTGCGTTGTCCATAGCTTGAAAAAGTTAGTTTTTGGGTAAAACTTGAAGTAATTTGCACAGTAATTGGGTATTAACCTAGCAGAACAAGCCAAATAAATGGCTAGAGTTTAGGGCACGTTTGCCAGCCAGCCAGCCAGCCAGCCAACCAGCCAGCCAGCTAGATAGCTAGATAACCAGTACGCACATTCTAAAACTGACTCCAAAGTACTCAACCATTTTTCACACTGACACGTGAGCAGCCAAGAGTTGAGTTCACTTCGTCGTCCGTTGCGGTCAATTTTGATGGATTCGTTTGTGGCCTGAAGTCGACGGGCAGCGCCACTAGCAGCAGCTCTTATTCAAAACTCACTCAGCTTGCGGCCAGTTGGTTATCCAGTTTTACATTCGCCTTTCGCCATTTAGCCATTTTCAATTCCGTTGACCGTTGGCGCTTTTTTCCACCAGCATTTTACGCCGCATTCGGCCGTTATTTGATATTAAATATTAACAAAATGGCCTCAATGTGCAGCACAGCGTGTGAGTGAGTGTAAACTTTGCGCTTTATCCTTAAACATACTTGCACACACACACACATACACACACACGTAAACAGGCACACACACACACACACACACACAGGCACACATATGCTGCATGTGTGTTTCGTTTATAAATTTATATAGAAACAAAGTTACGTCTGACGTCGTTGTTTGCTTCGCAAATTTCCCGTTCCTCTCCGCCCCCTCGTTTTTGGCTGTTGATGTTGTTTATTTGCTTCACTGACGCAGTTGCTGCTGCTGCTCCTCCTCCTCTTCCTTTTCTTCGCCTTCATGTTGGGTTAGCACACTGAATACCCTAGACAGTCGGCTGTACGCTATGCACAAATAAGAAGAAACTGCTTAATTATGGGCTATATTATTTAATTTAACAGTATTTTAACTTATAGGAATTTAATCAGTTTTAGTATCAACTCTGTAAAACACTTAAAGTCATACATACATTTGTGTTCATGAAAATAGTAGTGAAAGCTCGCACTACTATTTCAATGAACACAGTTGTATGTTATAGAAACAATTCAGTTTTGAATACATTATTATTATCATTAGCGTAGCTTTTGGGCAAAGCTTAAATATTTTACCTAATCTATAAGCTCAAAAGCCACTTGAAGCTACTCTCATCTTCTCTATAATATTTTGCTTAAGTTTTCATTCATTTTCATTTCATTTATTTCATTGTTATTCTCTAGAAATTACCTAAGCAAACAGCAGACTTGAAATCTAGTTCAACTGAGCCATTTTCTGAACTGTTCTTATGGTAAATTAAAGATCTTCAAGTAGTTTATTTCTGATAATAACCAAATCTCTTAAGAAAATAATTCATTTTGATCATTAAATCTGGCTTAACTCAACTGTTGGCAGACGTTAACAAATAGTTGTTGCTTTTCATATATGCCCATTCAATAATCAGTTATGGCCAGCGGCTGCTTAAGACTAAAATGTGTTCAGACTGTCGATTCCTCTAGCTCAGTCATTGTTATGTTAATTAGTATGCGAAGTGCATTGACAGAGTCTTAATTGCTGCTGACTGCAAAGTCTCAAATTGAAGTCTGCTCCAAGGCGCTGATTGGCGCTGTCGACGGCAAAACTTTTCGCCTAAAGTTCACAATGTCAATGCTTCTGCGAGGCACTTGAATATTTGACTAGTTTAATATTTGGCAGCTGCTTAATCTTCAAGCTGACTTTTAAGACAAAGACAAGGATTGTGTTGCTACAACTTTTAAAATATTTTAATAAATATTTTTAGTTGTTAAAAACTTATTTTTTGTCTCTCTTTTTTTATTTGAAAACAATTTTCGTACATAAATTATATTGCACAAATTGTTCATATGTTAATTTTTTAGTTTTTAAAATGAAAATTGTAATTAAAACAGACATTTCAATTTTAGTTACTGTTTTTATGGCCTTAATCAAACTCTTTCAAGCCAACGTAAATTAAACAAAATATTTTTTTTATAAAGTTGGCAGCTGGCTACGTTTATTTGTTTTATAAACATTAACTGGGCATATGCACGTGCATAAATGCACACAGACACACGCACACACACACTCACACACACACACACACACACACGCACACACATAGTCAAGCCACTTTATTGAGCAGCTGCTGGCATTTGTGCATCCTTCTCACTTCGCGCTGATAATCACATTTCGCGAATGCTTTTTGCTATACAAACTTGCACACACTCACACCCACACACACATACACACACACACACACACATATACCGACGCATACCCTCTCACATGGAAATTAAGTTAATGTTTGCTTATGAATAAGCAAATAAGCGCCTACAGAGTTGCCAAACGGCGGATATGGCAGCGGATTTTGGTATCTGAAAATCTGGAAACTGTAATCTGGATCCCATGATGGACTCACGCTCCCGCTCTCTGTGTCCTTCTCTGTCTCACTCGTGTTTCACACTAACGTTTACATTTTGAAATGGCCAACACGTGTGGATGGCCAAAAAAAAAAAAACCCCAGCCATGCCCACCGCGCCCCCTCGAGAGCTCGCTCATTTCAATTTGTGTGCATTTCAATGCAGACGGCGCTCAAACTTTTTCCATTTCGGCTTCAGCGTCCTGTCGCTACGTCCTTGTTGCTGCTGCTGCTGCTGTTGTTGTTGTTGTTGTTGTTGTTGTTGTTGTTGTTGTAGCTGCTGTTGTTGTTGTTGTTGTTGTTATGTTATGCATGCGCTGAGCATTTCTTGTGCGCACGTTTCATATGATTGTGTGCAAAATACTTTGCCTGCCTTCATTTTGTTTTCATTTTCCATATAACTCTCTCTCTCTCTTTCCCACTCTCTCCCACTCTCTCTCTCTCTTTCTCTTTGTCTCTTCCTGTCCGTGTGTGTGTGCTGATAATTAGCATTCGCTGCGCATTAATATTAATTAGTTAGTTATGCGCCGTCTGTTAAGTCCTTTCACTGGCATCGGCCAGTTTAGTCAATGGCTGCCGCGTCGAGCTTTTAACTCCACTTTGAGCCCAGCCATTGTCCATGCATTTTGATTAACTTTTATTAAATGCTCGTTCTGGCCATGCAGCCGGCAGCGGCGTGGGCGGCTTTAATGGCAATTGCCTGTTTATTGAACTAATTGCCAAATTTATTTGCATTTGCCTAAGTAAACACGTTTTGCGAACAGCAACAAATGGACGCACTAAGTGCTTCAGTTTTCCTGTGTGTTTATGTGTGTGTGTGTGTGTGTGTGTGTGCCGAAAGGTTTGGCTAACTGCATTAGGGCCATTAGCGATCGAGCTAAATGCAATCAAACTGATATGCCTCACAGGAGTATATATTTAGACACATTAGCTACGATTCATATGCTAATCAAGTTGATCGAAAGTTCTTGCCTGATTTTTTATATATGCGAATTGTCTCTGCTTGAAAATTATATATGTAAAAATATGAATTTTCAATTTTTCCTTTTGTTTTACAAATCTTTAAAATTCTTAAAAAATAAACAAACTTTTGTTAAATATCAAATATTTTTATTTATAGCCAAGAGCTCGCATGAGTCCACGCTCTTCAGCTCTTAACTAAGTTAATCAAGTTTACAAAAGTATGTGAATATATTCAAGCATTTCCCATTAATGTTGAGCAATTCTGACAATTCACTCACTCGGGAAAAACTGCTGCTCACATTCATTTTTAATAATCTTGTCCGAGTAACTTGCTTAATAATTGAAATATTTCAAGCTGCAATTCGACTCGTTGAAGTTTCAGAGTGGTTTGCTCTCAAGCGAATGCAGTTTGGAGCATTTCACATTTGAGCTGTGCTCGTCTTACATTCAAGAGACAATGAAACTAACGTTTAATGTGCTTTGCTGGTCGAGCAAAATATCTCACTGGTCGCATGTAAGCTGCCGGTCATTAGGTGCCACAAAGTAGCCAAACTAACAGCCAGGACAAGTTAAAGCAAACAGCAGAAACTTGGCCAAGGCCTCAGCTAGGGCGAATGAAAAGCCGCTTAGACATGTCTACAGCTTCCGGTGGCTGCTCGGGCTGTTGGCTAAAACGAGAAAAACAAGAAAAGCTTTTTCCTCTAATGAAAATGGAAAACTAATAAATATGAATGTAAATTTTATGCTTACGCAAATAAAATAATTTGCTGTGACAGTTTCTTTTTTTCTTTTTTTTTTCCTTCATTTTTTGGGTAACAGAAAACAGCAAAAGAAATACAAGTGAAAATCGGATACGTTTTAAATAAATAACAAGAAAAAGTGGAAAGTGAGCGTGAAAGAGAGAGGGAGAGGGAGAGACAAGCTGGGCGTATGAGTGATGTGTTATTTAACTGTTTTGCTTAAACGGTTTCTGCCATTGGCCTGCCGGATTGAAGCTCAATTTTAATTTATGCCATTGCCTGGTAAACTGAATCAGGCCAATCAAGTGCAATTTATATAGACATTTGATGTTGAAACCGTTTCACAGTTACAGAGCACAATTTGCAATTGTCAATTTATTATTTACAGTCGTGCGAGGGTCGCTCGAAAGGCCAGTGGAAATTGAAATTGTAAGCAAGGCATATGAATATAGGAAATTTGTTGTAGTTGGCGAAATGAGAAGTGAATGAAGGGAGACAAGTTTTGTTGATTTGACGATGTCATAGAATGGAGATAAGAATCTATTTGTTGCTAAGAAGAAGAGTTGTATGGAAATATATATTTACATATATTAAATTCTAATCTGGATAAGTAGACGTTGCCAGATTTCTAGATTTCTCACAAAGACTAATTGATATTATTTTAAATTGAATTATTTTCTATATATCATATATTGAAAAGGTTAACTATAACCTATAGTAATATGATATGATATCAGTAACTTTCTTATAATCTAAGAACACTCTTAAACTCCTGAGACTGGGACTGCCCTTACTTTATATACATACTATATTGCTAAAGTTAACTGGAAGATATCAATCATCTTTAGGAAATGGTACTTTATAATCTTTATCATTTGCTAATCAAGAACCAAAAGCATTCTACTTATAAGAAGAAGAAACATACTATTACTATATTCTTTACAAATCTGTCTAAATTCTTATAAAAATAAGTAAAAAATTATTTTTCTTTCAATGATATTTAGAATTCTATAGAAAACAAGCTATTCTCCATTATGCTTGTCATACTCTTTTTACTTTTTCATAAATAATATTCAAAGTGCACAGAAATGCACTTTAAAATTCTTGTAAGAAATATTTATTTGATAGTTTCATGTTCACATGTCAATTTGCATTGTTTTCTTTTAGTTTTGGTTTTAGTTTTAGTTTTAGTTTTAGTTTTTTTTTTTCGGGCTTAATAACCCTTTAAGCCCACCCAGCCAACGTGAATGGGTTTAATGGCATTCTGACATGAAGCTAAAAACAAATATGCAAATGGCTGGCAAGCAGCTAGAATAGTTTGTAGCTGCTGTTCAATGAAAATTCAATGGCAAATGGCATATTGTAGTGGCAAGCTAATGGCAGCACGTTTCAGCTACAGCTACCAACTTGCAAACGGCACAAAAACCATCCAGAAAACCGACACATAGACAGAGGGAGGGAGCGAGAGAGAGAGTGAGAGACTGAGAGAGATATTCAAAGCTTGAGTCGTACAGCTGGAATGTTACGACAACTGTGCATGGGACAATGGCAACAATATCTAATCAAGTCGCATGCCATTGAAAGGATGCCTCCCTCACCCTGTCTCTGTCTCTGTCTCGCTCTCGCTCTCGCTCTCACTCTCTGTCTCTTGGTCTGTCTGTCTCATTTTGGTTTTGTTTGCATTGACATTTGGTTGTCGAGACCGTTGGTCCATTGGCACGTTACCTTTGCCTTTGCATTTGAATTAACAGTTATTTTTGGCGCCGTCATTGTCAGCCCGCCACACACACACACACACACACACACACCTGACTAACAAAACATTTCTGAACACCTGACAATGGCAGCCAACTGAGCTGGAATTTGGCTTCGCCTGGCACTCGAGGTTCGAGTTGGGTTTGCTGCTAATCTCATCTATTCAAATTGGGGGCAGCTCAAAGTGGGCAGTCGCCGTCCCCATCGCCATCGCCGTCGCCGCCCACGTCACATGCATGAATTCTTGAGCTTGAATTGTTCGATGCTTGAATTTGTTTGTCGCTGGCATTATGAAGTTAGACAATGATATATCAAGTAGCAGGCAGCTTTTCGATAATAATAATAATTTAATGTTTTACATAAATGAATTGTGCCTAAATAAGTTAATTTTCTGGTTGATTTTAGTTGAGCTTATGGAACTGTTAAGAGTTGTGGCTTGACTTGAAATACAAGTTGATGTGGGCGTGGCTTTTCGAGGATTTCCTATGGACAGCTTGAACTTGTAGATTGTTTGCTGAGTGCAAACTGAATTTTTAATTTGAATTCAGTGAAATCAAATTGTATAAAACAGAATTAACATTTTCTTAAATTAATAAAATTTTAGATGCATACAAATACTTTTGTATTCAAATCTATACATAATACTTTTATTAAATTATTTTTAAATATGAATAAACTTATTAGAGTTATATAAAAATATTTTTATATTTATATAAATGCATATTAATTTTATTAAATTATTTAAAAACTTAAAAGAATTATTAGTGATGAATATAAATATTTTTTTATATATATTTGTATATTTAAATATTTGTATATTTATATACATGCATAATAATTTAATTAAATTATCTAAAACTTTAATAAAATTATTAAAGATGAATGTAAATATTTTTTTATATATATTTGTATATTTAAATATTTGCATATTTATATAAATGCATAATAATTTTATTTAATTTAAGTAAAATTATTAAATAAAACAATTATAGAAATACAATAAATATTTTATTTATATATATATGCATAATAATTTTATTTAATTATTTAAAACTTTAATAAAAATTATTAGAGATACATAAAAATATTTTTTATATATATTTGTATATTTAAAAATTTGCATATTTATATAAATGCATAATAATTTTATTTAATTTAAGTAAAATTATTAAAAAAAACAATTATAGAAATACAATAAATATTTTATTTATATATATATGCATAATAATTTTATTTAATTATTTAAAACTTTAATAAAAATTATTAGAGATACATAAAAATATTTTTTTTATATATATTTGTATATTTAAAAATTTGTATATTTATATAAATGCATAATAATTTAATTAAATTATTTAAAACTTTAATAAAATTATTAAAGATGAATGTAAATATGTTTTTATATATATTTGTATATTTAAATATTTGCATATTTATATAAATGCATAATAATTTTATTTAATTTAAGTAAAATTATTAAATAAAACAATTATAGAAATACAATAAATATTTTATTTATATATATATGCATAATAATATTATTAATATTATTATTTGCATATTTATATAAATGCATAATAATTTAATTAAATTATTTAAAAACTTAAATAAAACTATATGTATATACAGATATTACTATTTTATATATCCTATAGTTTCAAGTTGGCCAAATGCTCTACGTATTTTGAAGCTCTATTGAAAATTAAGATATATTAAATTAAATCAATTTTTTTATTTGGTTTTTGCTTTAAAAACTTCTCTAAATAATTCCATTCGAATGAGAACAAAGCAAATTTCTTAGATCTATTTCCAATGTTATTTCTTTTGGGGAGGGGGCAAACGCGCTTGCCGCAAAACTGAATCTGAGTCCATTAAGAGAAAACAGCAAAAAAGAAAGAAAAAAAAAAACAAGAAGAAAAATAGTGAGCCAGAGGTGAGGCCAAAAACGGAGCTTTGGCATGCTTTGTGGCTTATGGCATAGACATTAGACATTGGAAACATAGAAATGGCATTCGTAGCGCTTAATCGGCAGAGCGATGCAGCAGGATGTTGTATAATGGATGTCTTTGCTTGAGGCGGGCAGCAAGATGGAGAATTAACAAAAGGTCAAGCAAGTATCGAGCAAACAAATTGCCAAACAAAACATTTTTGCGCATCGAGTACAATTTTTTAATTAACAAACCAATTAGTTTTGCGTGATTTCGATGAGCTCATTGCAAAGGGCAGACAGCAAAAATCAACTTGGACTCGGCTATAAAAACAAACAGCAGCATTGACCCAAATCAACCTTACCTCCAGCTGCAACTTACGGATACAAAATACGAGAAGAAAAACAAGAAGAACAAGAAGAAGAAGAAGCAGAAGCAGAAGCAGAAGCAGCAACAGTAGGAGCAGGAGGAAGCAGATGGAAATAAAAAAGAAAACATTGAAAAAGTAAATAGAAACCATCGAGCGGACAAAAGATACCGAATGGGAGCTGGAGGGACTCGGCCACAGCTTAAAGTACTCCTGGACTACGGCTTTTGGGCCAACTCGTTCTACCAATTTAGATAAACTTGTTCGTGTTCATGTTCATGTTCCATGTTCATGTTGTTGTTGTTATTACTCATGTTGCTGTTGTTGTTGTTGTTGTTATTATTGTTGTTGTTGTTGTTATTGTTAGCTTTGACCATCAGCTCACCGCAAAAAGGCAAAAGTCATTTCTGACCAAAAGACTCGACCAAAGGGTGGCCTTAACCAGTAATAAAATGTTGCTGTGTGTGTGTGTGTGTGTGTTTGTGTGTGTGTGTAAAGGCGTGTCCTTGCCTTTAGTTCATAAAATGACAACGTACCATAAGGTTAAGGCACTGATTTCCACAGTAGTCGACTTCCCAATATCCAAGCATTCACTGTAGCGGCTGCATGTCAATCTGAAGCAATTAATAAATATATTTTTAATAATAAACAATTTGTCTATTTACAAATTTTTAAAAATTTATTTATAATTTATTATATTATAATAATAATTATAATATTAATTTAATAGGTGAATTTGCTATACCTTTACGTGTCTGATGGTGCTAGGTCCATCACTCTAAGTACTCTGACCAGCGCATTCTCTATTGCTGCTTACTGACTCAAAATTCTGCTCTCTCTCTCTCTCTCTCTCACTCTCTCTCTCTCTCACTCTCTCTAAGGCTGTCGTCTTATTTTGAACTGGGCGTTATTAGCCTGCAAGTTGGCGCTGCTCTAAGCGCTCTTACAGTGCACTGTCCTCTATGTTGTTGTATTCAGGTTCCACTCTTTTCATCGCATTAACTTTTCTGCGAAATCACAGACTGCCCTATAAGCATCTTTGCCTTTGCAGTTTTGCCAGATTCTTGTTTGTAGTTTAACTTCACTCATAGCTTCTGCCAGTTCTACTTGTTGCTGTAGCAGAAAGTCTGCTCTGTGTCGTCTGCAGTAGGCGCAGCTGAATCAACTTTAATGAAAATTATTTTAAAATAATAAAAATAATAATATAAATATTTAAGTTTTTTAATTTTTAAATTTTATATGTAAAAATTTTAATTTATAATAATCATAAAAGCAATGATAATAATGATAACAAATACAAAACTCTCAGCTGGAAGTATAAATTTCTATGCAAAATGAAAACAAAGCTGTTCTTATCTATTTGCATTATATTTATTTGCATATGTACAAAATTTGAAGTATTCTAGCCTTTTTCTTACGTAACCTCAATAAATTGAATTGATGTGTGTTTAAGTGGCAGACCAACAAATACCCTGTACTTAGGCACGAACTGCTTGCCCAGACAAACAGACATCAGCCAAGTTCTGTCGCTGCTTTCATAGAGTCCTTAGCAGAGCTTTAAGAAAACTCTCACTTTGTCGCTCCACTAAAGTCTCAAGTATGAAGCGAGAGTCTTCTATAAACATGCCGTCTTATAGATTCTACATGCTCAGCTTATTGTTAGGGTATTTTGAGCAATAATCGAAAACAAACTGAAGTGGAATCAATAATGAAGCAGTTAGGGCAGTGCCTTGCAGTTTCGTCTCGCCCTTTGACTGAGTCGAAAGTGAGTTGCAGTTTGTCATTTGATTTCGATTTCGATTTCGATTCCGATTTGTTGCTACCAACTGAAATTTCATACAATTCGCTTTGAAGCGCATTGCCAATAAGAAAACTGAGTTCATTTGTGAATACTTTTTGCATTCACGTTTATCCTTTTGCATTTAAGCAATGCAAATAGAGACACACACACACACACACACACACACACACATCGACAGAAATGAAGTTAAATACAAATCCCAGCATATACAATTTTTATAGAGACCTCAGCATCTCTCTCTCTCGCTCTTTCTCTGGTGTTTGTTTTGGTTATTGAGAGCTTTTTCGGTTTTAAGGCCATTTTCGCTCTTTGCTTTACTTTGTTAAAGTTCATTGATTTCTGCATTGCTTCATTTGTTTGCCTTGGCTAACGAAATAGCAAATATTTTGCCATTTCCCATTTGAAAACTGTGTTCTCTGTCTGCCCGCTCTTGGTTTGGAGACTTTGTTTTAGGCAATTGCTTTTGGCTTTTATCTTAAATTGAATGAACTTTGCCAGTATTTGTTGAGGACTTTAAAACAGCAATAGAAATGGCTTAAGATTGCTATGCACATCTCGTTACACAGGTCAGCGGCATTAAATAACTAGATTAGTGGATTATACGATTTAGAACATATTTTGATTGGGTGAATCTGAATTTGAAAGGTATTGCGAGATGTCGTTAGAGGGGTTCATCTTAAGACGACAGATTGTACTGTACTTGAACTCTGCATCTCTCTCTCTCTCACACCAATCCCTTTCTCTTTTACAACAAAGTTTCTTTAAAGAGACGATCTCTTAAACATAGAAAATTAATTTGCTTACAAATTTAAAAGGAGTTTTGCAGGGCAGGAATCTGAAACCTACTCGAAATCTTCATCTTTCAAAATGAATATTTTATTGCTTCATTTCATCAAATTATGTTAGCCTGAGTTATTAATTTTGTGTTATGCCTAGGCTTTTCGTGGAAAGCCATTCAAATTTTTGATAAATTTTATAACATTTTCAGAGTTTTTTTAGCGCGAAAATGGCGAAAGGCGCTCAGTCTGCGATTGTTTCATCAATTTTGAATTTCTGTACTTTGGCATTTGAGACGAACTTGAATAAAACATGAACTTAGCTTTGTTAATGAATATGAGAATGAGTATTGATGACAAATAGGAATTTCTTAGAATATAAAAACAAATATATATATATATTTATTTAAATTTAACTTAACGAATTCATAAGGCTCCAATAGCCTCGCTCTAGGAAAGCTCAAGCAGAAGGCCTTAGCAGCCAGTGCTTTAATCTTAAGTTAGTAATAATTTCAATTATAGCCAAATTCTAAAAATTAAATAAATTTATTAAACAATTAATTAGACAGACGTCTGATATGTGAGTTGATGTGTGACATTAAAGATGAAGACATGATGGAAGATTATGATACAAAGTTGAGCATAATCGTTATACAGCTCCATTTCTAAAGCTTATTATATATTGAAAAAAGTGCATTAAGTTGTTATACAATGCCACAGATGCTCAGAAGAGAAAGAAAAAGAAAAATTATTCTCCCATTTCAAAGGAAAATATCCTAACTACAAAGAAAAACTCCAAGATCTTACGCCAACTTGCCTCAAGTTGACTTCCACTTGCCAGTGAGTGCAGTTAGTTGGCCGGATCACTCTGTCTATCCACAGATTTGATTTAAAGACTTCATCGTCTTCGCATGAAGAGCAAACTTGTGTGCTTCATTCATATTTGTGAAACATGAGCTTAAAGTGAACTCAGTTCGTAGCGAGCCGTGTCTCGTGCTGATGAGGCCGTGGATTGCATATGAAATTCGCAAATTATGCAATTAACCCATTTTCATGACGCCTGCAATGGCTGCAACATAAAGGTAAACTGCCGGCTCCTGTTGCAGCTGCACGGGAACGGTAATCAACAACGGCAACAACAATGGCAGGGCAGAGGCTCGACTGTATCCTGGCCGACTGTATCGCGGCGGCAACGGCAGCCAAATGATGTGTGTACACAAAAATCGTGCGCTTTTTAACTTTAAATGCCCGCAAGCATGCAAATCTTTTTCATAAATTCACACGAAGACTCGACACGCCACGGCGCGACCGCAAGCTGCCTGGCCCGCCTCCTGCGCCAAAAAAAAAAGGATTTTTTAAGCGCTTGCCAGAGGATGGCAAAAGCACAGGCAAAGGCACAGGCAAACGCAAAGCCAAAGGCAAAGGCAAACGTAAGGCGAATCTCGCTTAAATTCAAACTGACGCTGCAATTAAGTATAATGTCCTTGCAAGGATAACGTTAAGTGGCGCGTGAAATTACATTAATCATTAAAGGGATTTACATGCAGCTGCAACTGCCAGCCAGCCGCCACAGCTTCGTGTTGCCAATGCTTTTACCTTCGTCTTTCTTCTGTTTTTTTTTTGGCCTGCGCTTACCTTGCGGCAGGTGCGCGCTGCGGCGCTGCAGCGCTGCTTTACCTTTGCTTTGTGACGCTGTCTACCAGCAGAGATATCATTTAAGTATAACTTTTACAATATATAAGCCATAATATTGGCTATCAGAAAATGTTGGTATCCAACCTGCACTACTATTTCTATGAACACATTTTCATTTCAATATTTTAAAGTTTAAGTTCACAATTTACTATAAGCCGCTGTCCCGTTGGCTATCTTAGGCATCTTCTAGTCAAGTCCACTCGTGTATGCTTGATTCAGCTAAATAATGTGATTCACACATTTATAATGAAACACGATGCCAAAGTAATTTGATTGAAACTGACAGTGCTTACCTCTCGGATTTGCGCCATTCAGATGAATTTCTAACAACACACACATACACACACACACACACACACACACACACACACACACACGCACACACACACACACCTCTTTCACACACCCACACACTCGCATTGTAAATAATCAAATTTGGTAGCCTGCAACAAATTTGATTTCGTGTCGGTTGCCGCGACCAAGTCGAGAGTCAAAAGGCGAAAGTCGAAAGTGTTGCCAGGTTTTCTCTTCTTTTTTTCCCTGACTGTTTTTTGGGGCAAATTTTGGTTTTTTTTTGGTTTTTTCTCTCTCCCTCTCTGGTTGGGGTCGCTGCCAAGTGGCAATGGCAACGTTTGCTAAACTGAGTTAGAGCCGCATCGCCCATCGCCCATCGCCCAACGCCCAACGCCCAACGCCCATCGAGAAGCCCTTGAACTATGCAAATTGCCAAATGAAAAACGGCAACGAAGTTGAAAGCTTCGCAGCGACTAGAACAGCGGGCAAATGCTTTGAAGGTTGCGCTGCCAAAGATTTCAATGAGATTGAATGAAAAAGAGACATTTAAATACAGATGCAGCCACTGAGAAAGAGAGAGAGAGAGAGAGAGAGAGAGGGGGGGGGAGCGTATAGGCTGCGTGGCCTAAAGGGAAAGTCTTTTGCCCTTTCATAATTGCCGCGAATTTCCTTGTGTCGAGCGATTCATATTCGCCGACGCAATCAAAAAACGAAATAAAACAGAAATTTCAATTAGTGGCGTGGCGTGGCAGGCAGCAGCAGCAGCAGCGGCAGGCAGCAGCGGCAGCAGTGCAACATTGATGAAATATGCTTAATGAAAATGCGCCCTCAAAGTTATCCAAGTTTTTTGTTTTTCTGTTTTTTTTTTTTGTTGCCTAGCATATGCAGTTTTACAACTCGCAGATCAAGCCAAACATGTGTGGGGCTAAACTAGCGCCCAGCTAACGATGCGAACAAAGCATTTTGCGTTGATTGGAATTTTCCAAAAAAAGAAAAAAAAAACTGACGGCAAAAACTAACTGAAAATTGGGCATATAAATCTGTGGCAGAAAATGTGTACTGCATGTAAGTGAAGCCATAAATATGGAATATTGCTGAACTATGAAGAGCTCTAAGCTATGTAGAGCTAGCTACAGATATATTATAAATATAACTACGATTTATGTATATATATAAATATTATGAAGAGCTATTGCTTATCTTTTGATAGCTTTAAGACAGCAAGCAAATGGCTTCCACACTCCAATATTTGTATAGCTCAAGAATCAACTCAATTCATGTGTAGTAAGGGACTAACTGAAAGAAATGTTGGAGTTTAGCTATATTCAAAAGCTACAAATAGCTGAAATTGCGAAATCTTTGAATAACTTTTGCTATTTTTATATGTTACTGAACTGTTTATATAGCCACAACTGAACCTATGAATTGAAATAAACCTTTGGATTGAATTCCAGCCTTTAATACATGCAAATGTCGTGAGCGACTGCCAGTCATTGGCAGCATCTTGCTGCAGGTAGCCCCTATATGCATATGCTGTCTCAGCGCACATGTCAAAACTCTTATTCAGTTAATCAGCACATTGTTATGTTACTGCTTGAGCCATGTCTATTTTTTATTTCATTTTATAAAACTAAAGTCTATATGCAATTTGCATGTCGATGCTTCTCTAGTTTCCTTTTAGCCATGTGGCGACTTCAGCTAGAGTATTGAATGAGAAGATGTAAAACTAGTCGTGACGAGGTGAGGGATCATTTGAATATTGAGCTGACAATTGATTGAGGTAACACTAAAAGGGTAATGGGCACAGCCTCTTGAGGCTTCTGCGTCTGTTTCTGTGTCAAATTAAATATTATAATTTCCAAAATGAAAAAGTCTTTCATAGTCGTATCAAGAAATCTTGCTGTTTCGCTTGCCCCACAGCAGTCGCCACTGAACTGAATAAGCTTTATCTTTATTTTATCTATATTTAGATTCTTTCACCAAGCCGTAACATAGAGAGAAAGTAGGCAAAAACCTTAAATTAACCGCATTTTCTTCTTTCTTTAATGCCTAACAACAATTTCCTCTCAACTTGCTGCCCTGCCCTCCCCCCTCCCCTGTGAAGGCTGGGCATAGTTCGAGCGTAATTGCCAACGGCTTCGCATAGACAGAGAAGCAATCACATTTGGGCAACAGTCAATGTACAGGGAGCGCCCACAAATGGTGGGCGTGGCATTCATAATGGACTCTTGTTGCTTGGCAGTTGCTCAAGTGCAGCGACTTGAACGCGCAGGCACACCTGGAACCAGTCTGATATGGTGGTGCAGCCTTTAAGTTGGTATACCCTGCGAATGGGCATGTAGAAGGTATAGGGTATATTGGACTATGCATATGCAGAGGTGTTTTCGCCTTTGCTTTTATACGCCAGTACAAAGACCTTCTGTTTTCTTTAAGTTTAAATACCCTATATAAAATGTAATCAAATGAAAGGGCATATGGACACTGTGACTTTAAACTGCAAATTGGTTTAGACTGCATATGAAAATATACAAAAAATTTCATTGCAGGGTATATTGCATTTTTACAATAACTCTTAAGATGGCAAACCCTGTATTAAGAATGTAAAGAAAGGGTATATTGGCAGCAGCTCTAGAAATGTTTTAAGACATCAGAAAATCAATAACAAAAAGTTCTCAAAGCAGACTTAGCTACAAACAGATAGAGAATGGCGGCTCTAGTGTACCTAGGTCTAAATATAGATAATTATATATACTTTTATTAACTCATTTATATAAATTAATTAGCAATTTCAAATCAACAGAAGTTTTATTATTAAAAGTGTAGGAAATATTGATGTTATTTAATTCCATTATAGGGTATTTTCACGTCGACTCTTTCCGTTTGCGCTGCACTCTTAAAAAGTTTGTTCTTTATTATTTTTTAGCCTCAACCTCAACTAGGGAGTTGTGCGTGTTGTGTGTGTGTGTGTGTGTGTGTGTGTCATAGGAAGCACTTGTGTGACATAATAAAAAGTCTGCCCGGCTGGCAGCCTTTTATGCATGAGTCGAGCTCCCTTTTGAATGACTGGGGCCATGTAAACAGTGGACCCACCTGTTCTACAAAAGCAACTGCAGCACTTTGTGCAGCACTTTGTGCAGCAGGCAACAGCAGGCAGCAGCAGGCAACAACAACATCATCAACTGGAAGCCCGCAAATGTTTTCATTTTCCAAGCCAAGACTAGAAGAAGCAGAAGGAGCAGAAGAAGCAGAAGGAGCAGAAGAAGCAGAAGCCTTCATATACATATACACTACGTACATACACACATACATACATATATGCATATGCTGAAAGAAAGGGAAGTGCATTTAGAAATCAGCTCAGCCTCCTCAACGGCCATGTATTTGCTCGACGCTCGCCAGTCCATCAACACAGCAGAAAAAACAGCAACAACAACAATAGCAACAAAAAAATTTGTTTACTAAAAGTTTTTGCCATTGCAAATATGCATATGTCCATTCGACTGGATGTTGGAAAGTTTCTGCTGCTGTTGCTGCTGTTGCTGCTGTTGTTGCTGTTGTTGCTGTTGTTTATGAATATTTGTTTGTATATTGCTGCAGGAAATAAGACAAATTGCCGCAAGGTCCGTCATGATAAAGTTTGCATTTTGCTTTTGTAATGATATTTACACTAATTTGGCAGCGGGTATGTCCATTGACAGAGCAGCTATGCGACGTCTCAGTGAGGAAGGGTTCTAGGTCTGCTGCTGAGTTGTGTCAGTCAGTTAGCCTAGGATATCAATAAAAAAGCTATTTGTTTGTTACTCGAATACCAAACGGTTTGAGTGTTGTAAGTTACCCGGCGTTGCTCGTTTCAGGCATTTGGCATAAATCAAATAAACACGCCTGCACAGCGCATAAATCCTAATGAGCTGCTTTGCAGTGCTGCAGATTATGCCAGTTTTTTTTCCATAGACTGACTTTGATTAGACGTTTATCGCTAGGAACTTGAGTTGGCAGGCCAGGCACATGGCTTAGAAAACCAAGAATCTAATGCAAATGAAGCAGATTCTTCATACTGCGCTCACAGCGCTCGAGCAACAGCGACTACTACTTCAAATTAGCTTTTTTTAAATATAAAATTAAGTACAAAGAACTCTTCAATTTGCATAACAACTTTGCTTTCTTTAACGATTGATATAGTTGCGCCAACAGCTTTGCTCTTCGGCAACTTCTGTTAACTGTTGCCTACTACGCGTCCTACTTGAGTCAGTGTAGCTGTTAGACATAAACTTCTCTAGGTTAAATAAGTATAAATAGCGAAGCTTTCACTTTGACCAGCCAACTCTATTGTGTAAGTACTCAGAAAACATCTCTAAGACTTTGACCAATGCCATTCCCTGTACTTTCAGCCTTGGTTGAGTAGACAATATGAAAAATATATATATATTTATAAACAAGGCTAAACAAAACAGTTTTTCCTTTTAGTTCTTAAAAACTCAATAAATACAAAACTAACTTAAAGCTCATATATTTTATAGCGTATTCAAGCAAGCATATTTCGTATGATATCTAAGCTAAACTAAGGCAAACAAAATAGAATTTAAATATTTAAAGCTGAATGCACCTGTTTGACTGCTGCAGCTGCCGCTGCCAACAAATACAAATATCTTAAAGAAAAAAGGTTCACTAAACAAAAAACCAAAAAAAAATAATTTAAAAATTGCAAACAATTCTCCTTGAGCATTTCTTGCCCTAAGACTCTTAACATTTCCACTCGCCCTCTCTCTCTCTCTCTCTCCCTTTCTATATTCTTAATACATTTGCCTTAGGATTATTGATTTTATACACACACACACACACACACATATGTATATGGCTACATTAAGTAAAGTTTCTGAAAGTTAAATTGGCATTAGTTGGAGGCAGCCACAGTCATGCAAGCAGTTGATGCTCAACGTTGCGTATACTTGTTAACCAGCTCAAGTGCCTACAAGAAGCTTTATCACACCCACTCAAGCACTTACACACTCACTCACGCACACACATACACACACACACACAAGGACACTGCACATTCAGCGACCACATGAAATTCGAAACATTTTTAGCTGCTAGTTACATAATTGCAGACTGGCCTCGCCCTTCCCGCCTTTCATTGCCACGCCTCCCCTGCCCAACGGGCCCCTCGCCTCGCGCCTCGCGCAACTGTTGCGAAATTCACGCCGAACTTCATCAAAATTCCAATTAGCGCTTACACTCAATTACAAGGCGAAAAAGGGCGCCTGGGCTGGCACGCCCACTCGCCCACAAGCCCACACACACACGCGCCTCGCCTCGCCTCGCCTCGCCGAAGACAAAACAAATACAAATACAAATACAAATACAGCCACAGAACTGCTCGAGTACATTAAAAGTTTTTGGCCAAATTACGCGCAGAGTCTCAGCCAACTCAGGCATTGGCAGACGCAGAAAGGCTTGAGTGGCAGCGCACAAAACAAATACAAGTGCAAATAGAAGATGGCAAATAGCAGGGCGAAATCTATAGAGAATCACTCCCACTCGCCCACTCCACCTAACATTCTCATTAAAGTTTTAAATTTGTCTCGGAATATGGCAAATGGCAGCCATAAAGCCAAAAAGCAAAGTTGTTGGCCTAAAGCAAATAGAATAACTGTGAAGCGGCTGGCTGGCTGGCTGGCTGGCTGGCAGCCGCAGGATATTGAAATTCATGTGTAATTATATAGAATATACAGAAATATATATAAATATATGTATATCTCTGTGTGTGTGAGTGTGTGTGTGTGTGTGTGTGTGTGTGTGTGTGTGTGTGTGTGTGTGTGTGTGTGTGTGTGTGTGTGTGTGTGTGTACAGTACACAAAGCCAGAAAACAGTTAGTCTCACTCCCCTTGCAGCTCTTCTTCAATTGCAATTGTTGCGCGCGCGCGCGCCACATGAAACAATGCCAAGCCACAAAAGACACGCACACACACACACACACACACACACACACACACACACACACTAGCACACACACAGAGATACACAGTTATAGAGCCATAGCTAGAGCCTCAGTGCAGCCAATGGGGAAATTACCGCGCGCCGCGCAGCCAGCGGCAACAACCTTCAAATGATTTCATCAACGTAATACGATAAATTTCATAATGAAACGACGCGGTAATTGCCCCCTCTCTTTCTTACCCCCCCCACACACACACACGCACACACACACAGCACACACATACGCGCGCTTATTGTGCATAATTTTTGGCATTATATTGACCTGGCTTTGAGTCTTGCAACAATTGCGTTTTGTTTTTCGCTGCCAATTAAAAGGAATTTTTTTCATGCCTCTGAAACCCTTTAACAATTTCTCTCTTTTTTTTTTAAAATTTTTTTTAAGCCTTTTAGAAACACGGCAGGTGCAAAGATTAAATTTGCAGGCTTATGCTTACGTGTAATAAGGTTTTCTTTTGCCTTTAAGCCACTAAAAGCGGGCAGTTAATATAAATTGTTAATCAAGTTGGCAGGCGCAAAGGTAGCAAAGGTCTGTATAAATGTTACTTTCGATATGTATATATATATATATATATATATATATATATATATATATATATATATATATATATAAAGATATAAAGATATGTGTATATACAGAAAGTTGGTATTTTTCATTGAAAAAAAGAACCAATTGACAAAAAATCGCATAGAGAAAAGCGTAAAACTCATTTGGCTTAAGTGTCTGAGCTGCGCATTTGAACTTCTATTTGGAGCAAAGCGTTTGAGGCTTGGCAGCTCGCGTTCAATTTGATTTTCTTGTATTTATTGTGCTATATATATAAATATATATATAAACATATATACATATATATGTTATGCACATCAAGACTGTCAATAGTGGCGGCTATAAAAGAAAAGTTGAGCTATAAAAATAACGAGTAAAAGTTTAAAGTTTTGCATTGATTTGGCCATTTGGGCAACTACAATGATATCACATATGTATGTATTATATACTATATATATATATACGCGTATAATTCTGAATATTTATACATATTATGATACATCCATCAACATAGCTGTATATGCATATATATATATATATATATATATGCCCATATACATGTATATTTGCAATTTTTTCGCTGTACATTTTTAAAGTACAACTTAAGCACTCGACCACATTTGTGCGCACGAAATGCGAATTTATCAGATTTAAAGTGGCAGCAGAAATTTTCTGCTTTCGGCCTTTTTTTATGCCCACTCTCCCCCTCTCTCTCTCTCTCTCCCTCCCTCTCTCTCTCTCTCTCTCTCCCTCCCTCTCTCTCTCTCTCTCTCTCTCTGTATGTTAAATTTTGTATGGATTGGCGTGATATTTGTTTTCATTTCATTTATTACGACTGAAAGAAAAACAAAGAGAAAAAAAAAACCAAAAAGAGCGAAGAGAAAACATTTTATAGTAATTGTTTTATGCACGCTCATCACGCTCGAAACGTTTTGTTTATGGAACGGTTTGTCGACTTTTCCCCGTTTGTCCTTTTTTCCGTGCACCCACTCGCCCCCCCCCCCTCCCCTCCAGCTTGCCCTCAGCTGTTCAGCTACAAAAATGTGCGACAAATTCAAATGCAATAAATTGTTGTTTTGTTTTCCAGCACAAATTTATTGTAAGCCCCGAAACGCATCGAAATTGAAACATTTGAGGTATATTGTTTCTGTTAATAGATATGTAACAGGCGGGGGCAGTTAAGTCTGACCTCATAGGGTATATGGGTTTTTGCATTGGGTCAGATGAACCATAGACTTGTTGCCTAGCTCAGTCAGCAATGGGCTGACTGAGAGATCTAGCCTCACGTAGAAATGGATGGCATAACGCAATAGAAGCAACCTCAGCGCTGGTTGAGGCTTTCGCGATACAATTTATACAGTTCTTATAGAGTTCTCTTCTTGCTTGGCTTCACAAACCTCGTTCTCAATTCCAAATAGCTCTAAACAGTTCAACATATCTATAGATAAGAGCTGAAATGAATGGGCAAAAGGTGCTCAATACATAGCTAAGAGTATTTGATAATAAAGAATTCACATCTGTTTGTATAGATAAGACATGAAATGAATTGTCAGCTGCTGCTTGCCATGAAATGCAGGGTATTTGCTAGTATGATAGCATAGTGTATATTCAGAAAAGCTGAACTGAACTGACAGGCAACAGCTGTACGTCACACAGTTCAGGGTATCTGCTAGTCGAGCACAATTTACTAAACCTGCAGATACATTTTGCAATGCAGCATTGCCAACACTTGCTCATTACACAGTTCAGAGTATTACTCAGTCGAGCATGCCTTACTCAATATATCCAAAAGAGCTGAAATTGAATTTACAACATCAGTTCAGGGTATCGCTTAGTCGCGCACACCCCAGCATATAACACTTCTTTGTTCACTTTTGTTTGGTGCATCGGTCGTGATTTTAAGCAATTTGTTAAAGCAAATATCGAGAAATATATATGTTGATGCTGTCGATGCTGCCATGTTTGCTCGCTGCAATATGCAGCTGCTGCTTCTATTTGCATATTTATTTACTTTTCTGATTATGCGGCGTTGAGATTTAATTTGATTTATTTGCACTGACAAATTTATGCAACTGTTTGCAATTATATGTGATAGATGTGATAGATGTGTGTGCATGTGCATGTGTGTGTGTGTGTGTGTGTAACATGTGGCTAAATGCTTTGGCATAGAAATTAATGTTGCATACTTTTGAGGGCAGCTGTGAAATCTGCTTCAGATCTAAGATATTTACGTTGATAATTGAATGTAGTGAAATTTTAATTAAACTTACTTAATTTCAGTTATTAACGGCACTCTGTGTGTGCGCCGGCCAGGAGTGGCTTGGCAAAAGTATTATGAAACACTCACAAGTTTGCCATGCGGTTATTTTGCTGTCAAAGTTTTGCATTGTAATTGAGCGTAAAAGCAAAACTTTGACTGCGTTTTTCTCTCTTTCCCTCTCTCTCTCTCTCTCTCTCTCTCTCTCTTTTTTTTTGTTATTTTTTGGTTTATCCTAGGCAATCGCCTGGCAAGTTAAGAACTTGGCGGCTGCTCGCAACTTGAGGAAGCTACTCAAAAAATAAGTTGCACATAAACTGTAAACACACAACAAGTGAACGAAGGGGGCGGGATGGGTAAGGGTAAGGGGAGTGGCAGTGGCAGTGGCAGTGGCAGTGGTTTGCCAGCGCTGCAGGAAGTACTCCTCCATAAAGTTCAAGAGCAACATATGTTGTGGCATAAATTTTATAAAGTCCTTGGGCTTCCCAGCTGCCTTAGCATCCATAGCAGCCTTAGCTGCCATGGTTTCCTTCAACCGCCTTGTTTACTTTCATGTTGCCCAAAAGCAACAAAAAACCAAAAAAAAAAAAAAAAAACAAAATACAAAATACAATAACAACAACAACAGGCAACCAAATTATGGTTAGACTTTTAACTTGTTTATTACGCCCAGCTACACGCGACGCTAGAATCTAAAGTTTTTTAATTTAATTTTAATGAAAATTTATGATTATTTCTTTCACACGCCAAAATTCTCCAAACTTTTCTTTCATTCATTCATGCTTATATGGAGTAAGCAGCAAAAAGATCTCTTCTTTATATGTCTCACAGTTTTCACATAATCTGCATAATTAACCAAAGCTCTTGAGCTGTTAACTTTTTTATTAAAACTTGTGAAAGTCTGACGGAATATTATGTTCCCAAAAGGATTAATTTTATTATAATGAACGATAGTTTTTGCTGATATTCAAGTTTTTTGTTCATATCAAAGTTAAGGATTATACAAGCCCATTACGTTTATATATATATATATATATACTATATATATATATATATATATATATATATATATATATATATATATATATATATGTATTTAAATATTTAAGTATTTAGTAATATCTTCATTTCTTTCGATATATTTTCTAAATTTCTCCCATAGTTTAAAAATGAATATATAAATATTTAAATATAAATATAAAAATATAAATAGTTTTTTGTTTAGGATATCCCACAGATACAATTTGTAATATTAATTGTTATTAATTATTCATATATATTGATCATACCACACACCTAGTATAGCTTTGGTCTTTATATATATATCTGATAAATATAATATATAGATCGTACACCAGGAGCCGAAGTAGTACAAGAATTGATTTACCTTATAGGGAGGGTGGGGCCCGTAGGAAGACAAAGTGCAGCTGCAAGCTATGCATGTATATGTCTGTATGCATGTTCATATACGTATATATGTATGCATATATATGTATATTAAAATTATTTTCAATTTAAAACTATTTTATTATTCCCACTACTATTTTAATGAACAAATATGTTTGTAATTGATTCAGATTTCAGGGTATGTTCCAGTCAGGCAATGCCAACTAGAACAACTAGAAATATATATATATTAAAATTATTTTCAATATATTTTGTTTATTACAATATTTTGCTGTCCAACATTTCATTCCCACTACTATTTTAATGAACAAAGATTTCTGTAATTGATTCAGATGTCAGGGTATGTTCCAGTCAGGCAATGCCAAGTAGAACAACTAGAAATATATATATATATATTAAAATTATTTTCAATATATTTTGATTATTACAATATTTTGCTGTCCAACATTTCATTCCCACTACTATTTTAATGAACAAAGATGTACATATGTAAATGATTCAGAAGTCAGGGTATGTTCCAGTCTGGCAATGCCAAATAGAACACTTGCCTATTTTAACTGTAAGAGGCTTTTGCTTAAGATAAAGGATATCTATACGATATACATATTTGTATATATAGAGTATATCAATATACATATATGTATATATACATACATACACACATACATATGTACATATATCTATCTACCTTTGTCAATTGTCACATTTCATCAGCATTTCATTTCGCAGCTTGTCTCAAAAAGCTTTAAGTAATCCCCATCTAAGACTGCTGTTTGAACCTCATTAAAGCGCTTATGTAATTATATTTTCTATTCATCTGTCTCGCTGTGTACAGCTGTGTTATAGCGCCCTCCGCCCACCGCCCGCTGCCCTCTCGGCGTTGGCGTGTTAAATTAAACGAATCCATTAATCGGATGGCAGTTCCTGTGAATATGAAGAGCTGTATAAATATTAATAACGTTTCAAATGGCATGCCACGTAGCTGTCATATGTATGAATGCAGGTCGACGGCAACCTCCTCCAGTTGCCAGCTGCCAGCTGCTGGCTGCCTGCCTCCACACTCTCTAGATGCCTGTCAAACTTCTCAAAGATGACAAGGCTCAGGCCCAGGCCCAAGCGCAGCCCCGGCCCAGGCGCAGAAGAGGCGTTTTGGTGGCCTGGGGGCGGGACGTTTTACAATTGGGACAAATTGCATTTGCTCAGCTCGTTGAATGGGCTGTGTTCTGTTCATGTTAGTGTCTAGGCTTTGTTTCGACACGACAAGCAGTTTAGTGGGGCGGCAGGGAGGGTCAGACACATACACATAGACAGCATAGCGAATATAACCCTAAACATTACAACATGCATCATCAACATAATCAACAAGAATGACAACAGCAACAACAACAACAACAACAACAGCAACAGCATCAGCATCAGCAGCTACAACTGAAGCACGCGCTTGTCATTCAATATATCGCGTCGATCTGCACACTCACACATGCTATCTCTAGGAGAGAGCGTCGGCGAGGTACATATAACGGCACACACACACACACACATGAGCAAATTTTGCAATGTGCGTGCCAAGAGAGTTCATCTTCTATTTTTTCCCATTCCTCCACCTTCTCCTTGTTTATATTTATCTGCGTATTAAATTGCGAGCTCGTGTGCTGAGCGACCGACCAGAGGCCTCGACTATTGTTTGCCTTGTCTTTGTTTTTGTTGTTGCTGCTGCTTTTGCTTTTGCTTTTGTTTCTATAGTCATTTTTCTGCCGTTATTTTTATCAGAACGTGAACGTGTGGAGGCATCCAGTTTGAGTTGCTATTTTTACTTGCCTTTGCCCTATACCCTCATTGTTGTTGTTTGCCTATTCTCTTTCTGCTGTCTCTTTAATTGTATACCGTTAGTCTTATTCGCTGTGCGTTCGAAAAGCAGAGTTTGACCAGTTACATAGCAAAACTTTAATACTCTTTAAATATACTTAGCTTATGTAAATAACAAAAAATAATTGCTGGACTTCAAATAGCTTACAATATTTTATATGTTTGGAGATGTAAATAAAAGCAACTATGCATAAATAACTAAAATATTTAATTAACCTACTTAAAATACAAACATAACTCAAGCCGTGTAAGATAGGGTATGTGAAGAGCGGATAACTGATTAATTTACAGCAAGCGCTAGATTTAAAAGACAGAAAACTGGACAAAGCAAATAAATAACGCTATATATTTATCACAAACTGAATATATACATAGTTAATATAGTATTCAATAAAATGGCGGTAATTAAACGCGCCAAATTAGCTTCATCAAATATTTACGTAGACAAATTAGCTAAGAATAATGTCTGATTAATCCCTTCAGTTCACAGAGCTAAACAGACAGCTATTTGCGTGCACAGCTTTTGGGTAACATTTTTATTACCGTTAGACGCTGCTGGGCTGAGCGAGAATCATGTGTTGCAGCTTAAATTGCGCTTTAGGCGCACTCACATTTCGAGTTCGCTGACAGGATGTTGCCGAGACGTTTGTCATGCGGCAGGCAGCTCGACAGCCGCAGCCCCTTTTGCCCACTTGTGCGACTGATTGTCTTTGACTAAGATACGAACAAGACGAGCCGGCAAATTTGATGTACTACACTCACTCTCTCTCTCTCGCTCGCCCTCTCTGACTCACTGGTTGTGAAGTGAATGCCATGCATGACAATTTTATTTGGGAGATTGTTTGGGTAGGCAAAAGAGAGCGACAGTTACAGCGGCAGCAGAAGAGAGCAAAAACACACACACGCACACACACACACACTCTTGCGCTTCACGTAAATTTCATGCAATTTGTTATGTTTTATGTGCCTCGTTCGTCTGGCTCTCTGTCTCGCTCTCTGATGGGGGTGCTGGCAGCTCGAATGTTACGCCTGGGAATCTCAAAATGACAGACTTCAATTTATACAATTTATTTTATTAAGTCAAACATTTGTCTCTCTATGTATGCGTGTATACGTGTGTGTGTGTGTGCCTGTATGTGTGTGTGCCGTTTTATTAACAAATTGATGAAACAATTTCCGCAGCGTTTAATATGGGCAATCTTTTTTTTTCTGTTCTGTTTTACTTTTTTTTCTGACCAGCCTCTTGCTGGATTTCCGCTCTGAAAATCTATAAAAAAGAAGAAGGAGAAATTGTGCTGTGGGCGTGAGCGAGAGAGCATTACGAGTACATGAATTTGTCCCTTTATAGCGCGTTAAATTTTCATTTTTACTGCACACATAAAATCTACGAATTGGCAAAATTCAATTGCAATGTTATAGATGGAATGGAATGGAATGGGATGGGATGGGATGGAATGGGATGGAATGGCTGCCCACCTAAGCGCCCATATAAATCTCAATTTATGTTGGCTATTTAAGCATTTTGGGCACGCAGCAGCCATTTCGTTTAGGCCTGCTCTAGGCCTCAAAATTATTGAATCTAATTAACTTAAATGAAATGAATGAAGACTACAAATGTGTGCCTGCCAAACTCGTAAAACTTGGCCCAAACCCTCCGGCAATGTGTGTGTGCTGGCTCGTTTAATTTATGGATGTGTATATAAATTCATTTGGAGCTCTTTAATTGCTGCTTAATGGCAGAAACCTTGTAATGCCCGAGCCGCTTCCCCCTTCCCCTTGGCCTAAACCTCAGCCTGAGCCTCAGACTGAGCCTGAGCCTTTGCCATTGCCTGTGTCTTTGTCTTTGGCTGTGAAGGTCAACAGATTGATTGGGGATTACGCTGTTGGTTCCCCTCCAAATTGTGGATGCTTATTGAAATTGTTTATTTGCTTTCAGTTTTTTCTTGCTCTCTCTCTCTCTCTCCCTCTCTCCCTCTCTCCCTCTTCTTCTTCAATTGATTGCAACACAAAATTCAACCGAAGTCGTGTAATTAATCATTTAAGAAGGGCTTCGGCAACGGCTTTGGCTCTTGTAATATTTATAATATGAATCGAGTGCTCATTTTTTGGCCGCCTTAAAGAGGCATTACGGTCAAGATAAATTAAGTGTTAAGAGCTTAGAGCTTAAGCTTTGGCACCAACATTTTCAAGGTAGCGAAATGAAGTATCTTTCACTTCAATGAAGACGAAACTCTGCTTAGAGTTAAGTTCACATTCTTACCTTAATCAATTCGAAATTATATGTAAATTTGCTTTTGATTTACTCGTACATAAGCCCCAACAAATAGGCACAGGTATGCCTCAGGTGTTTGTGCTTCATGTTGATGAGTTTCCTGAGAGAGTTTTGCCGTGTTGCCCATCAAAATCAGTTTTCCATCTTCATTTTGGACCCTTTCAGTTGCCCGAGGGCCACCAAACGCCGCCTCGTTCCACGTCTAAAAAAGAAAGGTTTATTTATGTTTTATTTTCGATTTTCCTTTTATGCTTTGCACATTTTTCAATTTGTCAAACCTGAAAAAACAAATTTTTACAATTTCTTTTTGCTGTAAAATATGAAAAATTGCAAAAACAATTTTTTATTGAGCGGAATTTTTGTTGTAAATTTGTTGCTCAATTTGAAATTTTAATTTGAAATTTTAATAAAAATAATTTAAGCAGAATTTTGCTATTGCAGCTGATGTGGCGGCTATTCAAATGGGAAATATTTTAATAAACTTGAAGTGTCTTCGGGCAACAAATCAAATGAGTTTCTAAAAATTTAAATAAATATATAAAACTGTTAAAGTAACTCCAGAGAAATTTACTGTAATTTAATAATATTTTTAAAAAATATTAAAGTGCAAATTGAATTTAGTGAAATCTAAAAATATTTTTTTTTTAAATATAAAAATGCAAATTAAATTTAAAAAAAATATTTTTGAGTTACTGAATTAATTGGTTTATTTATAAGTATTTTTTTCTAATGATTTTTTATATACTGAATGCGTTTCTAAGAGAAGTAAAATTCCATATAATATCAGACTTTTAATATTTATTAAAAGATTTTTTTAATGCAACTCAGATTTATTTAAGTTATATGTTGTTGTTCTGGAAGAGTGTTAGGGTATTTAAATTCATTACAAATTATCTCTAATGGCAAATTATAATTTTAAAATAAATATTTTAGCTACATAAATATATTTAGCTATAGTTTCTATCGAAAGAGACTTGTCAGCCGACAAACCTTGGCTAGTGTGAAAAGCAGTTCGAAGAGTTGCGCACTTTATTAATAACTTTTCATGGGGCTATTCCAGCTTCAGTCACGAATTCTGAAAACCCTAGTCAAATATCAAATAAAGTTAGCCCATGTTATTTAGCTTCAGTTTTTTATATAGAAACTTAAAGAAAAAAGCTGAAACAGTTGCGCTTTCAGCTTTAAATGCATTGTTATCAAATTTTTTATTCTGCTCGCTCAGCTGGCGTATCGATTTTTGTTTTTTGTTCACACTTTGATTTGTCAGTTGGCCATTCAAGCTGTCCATCCATCTGACAGTTAGTCAGTCAGTCAATCATTGTGTTAAACCATTTGGGTGTGAAATTTGAGTAGGCAATTTTAATAATTTAAGTGAATGATCTATCACAGTTACAGTTAATCTATCAACGACAGCCGAGGCAAGCCGGCTATGAAGTGCTTTAGGAACAGGACACACACACACACACACACACACACACACACGCACACACACATACATATATACACATTTACATACATACTTTCATCATCTTCGTTTCGCTTTTAACAAATTGTCTTGTTAAAAGTTTTTCTCTCTTCAATTCCCGGCCGCAAAACGAGCTGCGCCAAAGCCAGATAAAAACGTGGCTGGAAAAAAAAAAAGAAAAAAAGAAATGGTTTTGCCAGCAGAGGGAAATTTGTGTGTGATAAGAGAATTTGCTGGCCATTAGCATTTAAGGCGTTAAGTCATTTATATTCATTTTGGATATTTGCACAATTCCAATGAAACGAATTACCTAATTGTCAAGTACTGATGCATAATCTCCAGAGTGGGCCACCGGACAGCGAAAGGTCGTCCAATCGATAAATATCATTAAGTGGCTACTTCTCAACAAGTAGAATGGAATAACTAGAATTGGGGCTTGATGTAAGCAAAATACAAGTGAAATTACTTTTTGCGGGACTCCCTGAAGAGCTTGACTAAGAAGTGATTTTTTAGCTCAAACGGTTTTGTACTCTACAGAATGATGAGCTCTACATCATAGATTAAAAAGAATATACATCTATATATATATATGAAGAAGTTTTGAATATATTGTAGGAATCTTGTCTGCTCTTCTCTTTTCTTCTCATAATTTCTGTTCTCTTTTCATATCATTTCATCTATTCTCTACTCTTCTTATCTTTTGTTTTCTCTCTTCTTCACTTTTCTAAAATTCTTTCCCCATGTCTTCTCATCTCTTCATCTTCTGTTTATATTTTCTTCATCTTCTCTGCATTTTCTTTTCATCTTCGCTTCGCTTTGCATATTCGTTCATCTTTTGTTTTCTCTTCTCAGCTGATTCATCTTGATTTCTGTTTACTTCACTTTTCTACTATTTTGCCCCATTCTCTTGTCTTTTCTTTCTCTTCTTTTCAACTTCATTTCGTTCATCTTTTGTTTTCTCTTCTCAGCTGATTCATCTTGATTTCTCTTTACTTTACTTTTCTATTATTTTGCCCCATTCTCTTGTCTTTTCTTTCTCTTCTTTTCAACTTCTTTTCAAATTCTTTTCGTGTTCTCTTAATTTTTTCTGCATCTCTTCTTCTCTTCTGTTCGCTTCTCTTCTTTACTCTTCTGTACTGCTTTCTCTTTTCATACCATTTCATATATTCTCATCTCTTCCCATATTTTCTTCTCTCTCTTCATAAAAGTTCAGAGAATCTTTTTCTTTTTTCACACTCACTCTACTTCTCTACTTATCTCTCCTCTTCTCATATCTTCCTGTCCCTTCTTGTGTTATACCTTAAAACTCTTCTTTTGTCTGCTCTTCTGTTTCCATCTTTTTTGCTCCTTTCACGCCTTTCTCTTCCACTTTTCTTTTCTTCCCGCTTTGGCTGCCTTCTCTTCGCCTCACTTATCACTTATCTCTTGAGTTACTTTACCTTTAAATTCACTTTTCAACAATACTTTGCTTGAAGTATTCCAAATTGATCCACTTTAACAGCTGGGAAATGGTGGAAATCCCTTTTTTCCACAGAAATATGCAAATTTTCTGTTGGTATTTTATTACTTTGGGATACTCATCAAATTTCGAATGAGTTATTTGAATAAGTCAATGGGGAAAGGACTCACGACTCAGGATCCAGCTTCCAGCTTCCAGAGCTGTTAAGTGAATCCGAAAGAAGGCAAAGCACCTACATGGGGATCGGAATAGGGATTGGGATTGGGATTGGTGTAGGGCTTGGCATAGGCATAAAGAGCATCAATCATCAATTTAGCAATTTAGCAATCTCGATGGGGGTGTCACGTCTCTGGCGCCCAGCTGCAAATAGTTGAAGCCGCTTAAGCACGAATTTCTATTAAAATATTTATGCAAAAAGCTGCGAAGCGACAATCTAAGCCGGCTCCGGCTATGAAAGGGTCTCAGCTACGGCGGCTGTGCGTGAAAAATTTCCGATTTTCATAATCGATTTTCAGTGACTGTTGACAACAGCAGCAGCAACAGCAGCAAAAGCAGCCGCAGCCGCAGCAGCAGCAGCAGCAGCATCTGAATGGCAGCTAGATATGCGGGGGCGCTGCAGACGCTTGTCAACCTTTATCAGAAACAGGGATATAGAAAAAGGAGGGTAGGAGGAGGGTTGGAGGAGGGGCCAGGCAGGAGGCAGCCAGACAGGCGAGCAAAGCCGAGACAAATGCGACATGCGTCTGTTGACAATATATCAACATGTGGAATACGGGCAGATAGGGCGGGCCCCGCTCACCGCCCCCGCCCCCTCCCAATGGGGCGTCCTTGGATAAAAATGCAAAAGGCAAGAGCCGACTTAACAATTTTTCTACTTGACTTTGACATTTGTTCAGAGCCCGCCCCCGGTTTGTTGTCTTCGACTGTGAACCGACGCCAGGTCAAGTAATCTTTAAAGTATGACGTCTCTCTCTCTCTCTCCCCCTCTCCCTCTGTCTCTCTCTCTCTCTCTCTCTCTCTGTCTCTATCGGCAGGTCGTCGACTATAGTCCTCACTACAATTGTTTGCCATTTGAAGCTAACGTAGCGCAACTAATCGATGAGAAAGACAAGACTCTCTCAGACAAGGGAAAGGCACTGACAGAAGGCAGCTGAACTGTTCGAGCTGACTTTGAATCAGAGATTCGTTGTTGTTTTGCTTATTCTATTTGGTTTTTTTTTTTTGTCTTTCTCTTTCTCTTTTTGTTCGTTTTTCATAATGTGCTCTTAACCCGTTTATGGGGCGTAGCTTATGTGATGATAGTATCGTTGAGGCAGCTAGGCAAAAATGTGGTAAAAGAGAATACATGAAGCAAAATCCTTAAATGCGATTCGCACCAGTTGCTTCTGCAAATAGTGTGTAAATCATGGTCGATGGCAGAGGCTTTAACGCAGTGATAGATTGATTACTAGTGCCGCAGCTGCAGTCGAATGAGTTTGAACTAAGCAAGCGTGCTCAAGGCGGGCGTGCATGTGCATGACTGGCAAATACCTGGAATATAATATAAATTGGTGCTCTTGAGCTTTTGAATGGGTTTGGAAGGGGAAAAATAGAATAGTTTGATGCGATTCTCCCTGCTCGTCAAGAATATATATACTTTAGTTAGTCGGTCATGCCTACTTCTGTCTGCTACGCACGTCTATTGCTTAACCTTTTGCATTGACTTGCTCAAGGCAGCATTGCAGTCAAGTTGAAGCTGTTTACAGGGTATTTTCTAGTCAGTATATAATAGAGTCCGAAATGTAGCTTCATTTATGATATTCTTTTGTTGCTGTCAAATAGTTAACGTAAGTTCGGTAGCCACTAATTACCCAACTTAAGCTGCCATTGTATTGTTTATCTTTTGACAGCAGATGAAGAGAGACTGAGAGAGAGAGAGACAGAAGGAGAGAGAGGCAGACATTTGTCTTCGGAGACTATTCCAAAAATTAAACAGATTTATTATTCAGTGGCCCAATGCGTTGGCTACATCTTAAAGCGGAGTCGACTCCAGTCGCTCTCCCCGCTGCAGAGCAGTGAATGCCCCATGATGGACTGGGGAACTGGGGAACTGGGCTGACTTCCCTCAGTGCTGTTTGTGCGCGTGCTGTGTACGTGGTTTGAAGGGGAGCCAACGACGTTGGTGGCTTGCGGTTTAGTGGTTTGGGCGGTGGCTTTTGGGGGGCGGCGTGGTGTGAGCGCCGGCAGACGCCTGCAGCTAAGCGCATTGCGTTTGTCAAATTTTGACGAGTTCGCCGTGTATCGATTCGCCCAGCTCTTTGAAATCTATCTCTCTGCATGGCTCTTTGGCTTAGTGTGTCCTTAAGCTAAATTAAAGCATATATTACATTTCATTAATCCTTTGATGTCTGCGCTGGGGTCTCACAAAGCCAACGTCGCCCGCTTTGATTAAGCTGCGGATGTTTGATATTGAAAAGGGATTGTAATTCCTGAAATTAAGTTTCGCAATTTGCTTTGAAGCTGCCGTAGAGCTGGCAAACACTAGTAAATCAGTATGAATTATAATGAGTTGAAGTGTTTATCTTAGCCAAAGCACAAAAGTAACTTGATTAATGCTTGGCTAAAAGCAGCTGCCAGCTAAAAAGGATGTGCCAGTCTAGTCTAAGATATACGAGCTGCAAAGCATTTGATGGACTGCAATACTACAGTTTTGACAAGCTTGATTTATTGTTGCCTACGAGTATATGAGCTCATAAGGTGCCAAAGGGTCGTCTAAGGTTCAGCATGCGAGTCGATTGGTAGATTGTTTATAGCTTGTTTATGAATATGGACTGTGTTGAGGCGTGCAGCTCAACAGAGTTCATTTATAATAAAATCATTTATTATAAATACTAAAAGTTAATAATAAATACAATTCTCAAGTGGTTCTAGCCTGGCAAGAGTGGCAAGGCGAAGTCCACAGCGAAGTCTGCTGATAGGGAATATATTATTTATTTTATTATTATATATATATACATTTTAATAACGGTACTTGGCCCTCAACACCCAGGCCGCCAGCTGATAATGTAGACAAAGCAAATACTTTGCTTTCTTCCTCTTTATTAATTTTTTTTTTTTGTGTTCAGCCGCAGCACATTTTGACCACACAGAAATCAACATTAATTTGAAGACCCTGCCCCAGAAAAATCAGTGAAAGACAAAGCAATGCAAAGCCAAACAATCAAAGGAAACGCCAGAGCGAACTCAAAAATGTTGGTCACGTAGAAACTTTGTTTGTGCCTCAAAGACAAAAAGCCGCAAAATTTAATGATTACAAAAAAAAAACCGAATGGTTGACAAAATAATGTCATACCCTAGGAAAGTGGAACAAATGACAATCAGTTAGAACTATATGTGTAGATGTAATATACAAAATTGATTACAATTTATGGACTTAAGCAGAAGAGGCTATGAAGGCTGTTGTACTATTCAATTGCAAACAATATTGGAGTAAATGTTATAAAGTAAAAAATAAATAAAATGAGATAAGAGCTGCATTAGCTTAGGCTAAATTCTATTTTTCAACTGCTTAGTAAATATTTTCTTTAAATGTTATTGTTAATCTTGCTTCAAGTAATAAGAGATTTAATTATTTATATTTTATTGCTATATTTGCCATTTAAATTATTAATTTATTTGCTTGCAATATTTATTTTTTATTTACAATTTTTTTTTTTATTTTTTGTTTTATTTATTTATAAATTTGTTTGTTTTTTCTTTTTAATTTATTAAATTTATACTTTTAATTTTTTTTGTTTATTTATTTATTCATAGTTTATTTTTATAAATATATTTATTTTTAAATTTGTATTTATTTATTCACATTATTTTTTTTTTATTATTTTTATCTATTAATTTATTTACTTATAATATTATACTTACATTATTTTTCCATATTTATTGCTTATATATTTTTATATATTTTTTTTATACTTTTTCTTTACTTTATTTATTATATTATTATTATTATTATTATTATATTATTATTTTAAAAACTCTTGCACATTTTTACATCTTTATTATTATTTATTTGATTATTTATTTATTTATTTATTTTTTGATTTGTGTATTCTTTAATTTATTCATTTGTTAAATTCAAATTTATTATTTTATTTATTTATTTGTTTATTTTTTTTTTAATATTTACTCAAAACTTCATACAAAGTTCAAAGAGTTGCGTCCACTCGAAAGTTAAAAAATTCGTAAATACTTAAATAAGTTTTGATATGCAGGTATGACTGGTTAGAGGGTTAATTAGTAAAACTGTCCAAATTCGTTCAATTTAATATTTAGTTTTTATAATTATTCAAAATATTCATAAGCTGGCTGAGATTTGCACCGAGTTGTCGGGCCATTTGGCGTGTGATAGGAATAACAATAATTATACTTACACTTAAATACTTCAGTTTTCCTGCGCTTGCCAGGGAGTATTTCGTAGTTGAGCAATAAGCTATAGAAATTGTGTGTTTGCTTTGCAGTCAGCATTCTGGGGGGGGCTGGAGCAAACTTACAATACGCCCGGCTGAACAATTTCTGTAGAAGAAACCATTGAGAACAACAACAACAGCAGCAGCAGGAGCAGCAGCAGCAGCAACGGCAACAAAACGCAAAACTCTGCGACTCACGACGCGACTTGAGTCGACTCAGTGCTCAAAATTTTACGCGGGTTGACTGCTGAAGTGCCACCAGGGGGCATGAATGAGAGGTGGGAGGCGGGCAGGTCCTGGCATGGCCTTTGTCACAGTCAGGGACGCGGACGACGACGACGACGACGACGATTGCGTCTTTTGCATTTTGGTCGGGCGGCAGCAGCAGTAGCAGCAGCAGCAGCAGCAGCCCAGACTCGAATTACAAATTCAGCACAATGTCCCTTTGTCATTTATGCATTCGCTGTATAAATTAGGCACAATGAATTTCAGCGGTTGCGGCGCTGCTCTTACCAGTTGTAGACTCTTAATAAGCTTCACTTTTTGCTCGTTGCTCGTTTTGCAGGTGGCAGCGGCAGCGGCGGCGGCGGCGGTGGCGGCGGCGCTGGCGGCGGCGGCGGCAGCTCTTCGGATATATCCAAGGATCACTGCAACAAGACTGTGGACATTTTCGAGGATATCAGCTCGCCGGAGGTCAGCAATCAGAATCTGGGACGCCCACTCACCTGCTGGTATCGCTTTCGTACGCTGAAAGGTGCACCGCGTGACTTTGTGCTACGGCTGCGCTTTAAGAAGTTCAAAGTGGGCCAACTGCTCAATGCCACCCACTGCGAGGGCGGCTTTCTGCAGGTGAGTTACACACAGTTGCCACTGCTGATTTATAGGGGGAGTGTGTGTGTGTGTGTGTGTGTGTGTGTGTGTGTGTGTGTGTGTGGATGGCCAAGGCAATCAAATCTAATTTATAACTTTGTCGCTCGCCTAAATGATGACACATGTATCCCACCTAATGCCAACATACGGGCAACAGTTGACAGCTTTATGTGTAGCTGAACTCAGTTGCTGCAATCCAATTGGCGCTGCCAACGTGAGTGTGTGTGGGTGTGTGTGAGTGTGTGTGGACGCCCGTCTGGTTGTCCCATTGCTTATCATTTGATTTGACTCCATATGACACTGTTGTGCTCGTTGTCCTTGCAGATTGTTGATGGCAATGCCAAAACAGACGTATCCAATCGCCGAGAGCCGGGCATGTTCTGCGGCGAAGCCGAACAGCCGCAGACCTTCATCAGCGAGACGAGCTATGTAAAGGTGCTATTTCACACGGACAACTTCACGGATCAGGTGAGCTAAGCTGCCATTGGCAACTACTTGCCTAATGGGAATTGCGTTTTGACGACGAGTAAAGAGAGATCTCTTTAAACATATATTAAGCATACTCTAGGCATACTTTACATAGTGCGGAAGTCTACTTATGCCGCATTTAGTTTGCTTTCCATTTGCCATAATCAACTAAGTATCATCAAAAATTCCAACTTAGCTGCCTGGCACACATCTGCGCCCACTTCTGCCGACACCTCGTCTAACCAACTCCGGAGACTTCCAATTACGGTAAAAAATGAGTCTCTATTCTGTTGTCTACCGTCTTCAAGTTGCAGACGCCAAACGTACTTACACTAATAAACCATGGCTCCATGTTCCATTCACCCGGCCCGGCCAGGCCCGGCCCGGCACATGTCACATGTGTCACGTAGCCGCTTCCTTCATGTCCTTACAGCCGTTCTACTTTCCGCTCCTAAATATAAATATATACCATATACAGAGAGAGATATGTATGTATATTCATATTTATCACATAATTTAAAGAAAATATTACAACACACGAGTTTTTGACGCCTTTAAAGCGAAGTAAGTGTGTTGCAATGGGGCATAACCAACTGGCAAATACTCTGCAGCATGCAAGAGTGTTTCAAGTAACACTTGGTCTAGAAGGAGATATCCTGCTGCATATTGTGCATGATATACTTCAAGATATACTGTCTTAACTGTTAAGAGCTAGAAGATGCCCTATGAGGAACATATCTTATGGCATGAAAGCCAAAATGTCAAACAAGATGATACCCTGTGCCATGTAAGAGCACTCTAATTGAAAGTTATTTTGTACTTTTAAAAGATATAATTGAGAATGTCACCAAACCAGGTAGACATTAAGGATAATATCTGAATATTAACTATATACAGAAGTGTTCATAAAAATAGTAGTGCGACTGAAATGTATGTTGTGATAAACATAATATGTTAGTATTCAGACAACAGGGTATTTCTAGTCAGTTCGACTCTCTTATATTCTCTACCTAATGCTGCTACTCATAGTACAAAAGAGAGAAAATTTATGCTGTTTAAGCAGCTTCGAACATGTCTCAAATGCATTCATTCATAGACAACAGGCTTAGCATGAACATCGCTCAATTAATTTGTCTACAATTTCTAATTGAGCTGTTAACGAGCATTGCGCAGTCGTTTCTACCCCACTCTAATATATCTATATGTTTCCCATTTACATATATACATATTTTTTTTTATCTGTCTCTGGTTTTTGTTTGTTTGCTTTGGCTGTGACCCGTGTTGCTCTATCTGCTTGGCTGCATCTATGCAACTCACTTTCGCACTTAGCTTTTCATATATCGCCAACATACACAAGTGCAACATATATATATATATATATATATATATATATATATATATATATATATATATATATATATATATATATATATATATATATATATATTTTTTTTTTTTTTTTTTTTTTTTTTTTTTATTTATATATATTTTTGTATATTTTTGCATGCATTATTCAGTGGAACGTCTATGGAAGCTGTGAACGTGGGCGTTCCCTGCTCTCCTGACTGTCGTCTGGCTGCCTGCTGCTGGCCGCTGCTGCATCCCTTTGCCAGTTGCGGCATCTCTTTTTGGCCCGACTGGCGACTCATTGTATGTATGGCAAATGCTGTTCACAACTTGAATTCTATTTAGCTGCATGGCTGTTGCTTTTGCTTTTGCCCACTGGTTATACCCTGTGTTGCCCTTATGAAGGTGTATGCATGGGGCATGTTGCTTAGGTTTAAAGGTATGTTACAAGGTACAGTGAGGCGTAGCGTGGATAGTCTAAGCTATATGTATTCTTGACTAAGATCAATAGGGAAGTCTGAGTTCTGTAGAGCTGTTCATCTGTCTGTCAGTTTGTTTGAGCATTCAACTGCTCGTGTGTATGTCCTCTCAGTTCCCAGAGACTTTTAATACTTGTTTGCGTCTGTAGCACGCTCAATCTATAACTTCTATATTCATGCAGTCGCAAAGAATCGCGATGTCAACTTTACTTCAGCTATTTGAGCATATCTCATATCTCTTCATAGAACTTTTCTGCAGCCTTGTTCAATTGATGGAAAGCAGTTACAATTTCCATGCGAACAATAAGAATCGAATATATATCTTTTACAGGCTAGAATTTTGGTATATAGTTTCTAGTAGAAGCATAGACAATTAATAATACTCCAGTTGTCACTTACGTCAAGTTGTTATCCAAATCATTAACATATCAGCAGCAGCCTTTGACACAGTACACAGCATCTGCTAGTCTGTCATACCTTACTTGTTGTCTGCGAACATGTTGCTGTTGCTGTTGCCGTTGCTGTCGCGCTGTTTCACAGATTTTTTTTGTCAGTTGCGCTGCTGTATGTTTGATGCGGTATTTGCATTCCCACAAAAAAAATTTAAGATAAGATCATTATGTCACGTAAAGAATTTATAAATTTAATAAACCATATTTTTTTTCTTTATTTTATTGAAGAAGCAGAAGAAAATTGGTGGAATTCCGTTTAAATTGTTTCACTTTTTGCTTAAATAATATTAAAAAATATATTTATTATATATTCTTTGCTATATATATATATATACTTCTTATACTAAATTGTTATTGATAAAGAATACTTCTGTGTAAATGTATTAAAATTTATTTAAAAATTATATAGTATGTTTAATCTAGATCTATAATATAGTTATTTCCGCTCTGGCAAAAGTCGAAGATGTCGAGCTAAGGTTGTTGTAGTATCGTTCTTTTCTTTTGCTTGTTTGCTTCATGGATTAACTTCAGGCTGCATTTTATCAGATGTAAGCAGCAGCAGCAGCACACCTACACAAAACAAGAGAGAGAGAGAGAGAGAGAGAGAGAGAGAGCGAGAGGAGAGAGAGAGAGAGAGAAAACCTAATGCCATGAACGAGTGGCTCTTGCAACAGATAGACGCTCGGCCTGCAGAGCTGCTGCTGCTGCTGCTGCTGCTGTCCTCCAGAGTGTCTTATGCACACCTTAATGGAGTCATAAATATTTATGAAAACTCGCTACGCGCTCTGCCTGAAGTTGGCTGCTGCTGCTGTTGCCGCTGGTAGACAGTTGAGAGCGCAGTTTCCTGCCGGAGTTGGCGGAGTTGCTGCTTTGTTTTTGCCACGCAGATTTCAGCGCAACTTTTTCCGCTCATCGTCTTTACAATATTTTTCTGTTTTTTTTTTTTTTTTTTTTTTTTTTTGTTGCCACTTATTTTGCGCGAATGCTCGGGAGAATGCCGAGCCGGGTAGCGGCGGCCGAGGCGGTGGTATCATTCTATATAATAAATAAAAATAATAGAGCAGCGCTGGCATGTAATAATATTGCCACGTACACAATTTAATGAGCAGACAGCGATGCCGCGGATGCATTGCGCCCGAGCGCAAAGTAAAGCGAAAACAATTTCGCATCAACATAAATTCATGGCAAATAAATCAAAAATAATTTTCACAAATTGCGTGACATTCGTGACAGCAGAAAACAAAAGCCAAAAACGAAATCCGACTGATTTTTAATTTATTCGTGCACAAGTTTTGCCAGGATATTGAAGGAGGTACTCGGGCCAATCGGCGAGGCGGGCGATGCGAGGGGAGCAGGTCGCAGCCATGGCGATAATGCCAGCTATGCTACATTGCATCCGCATCAGCATTGACATCAGCATCATCAGCAGCAGCAGCAGCAGCAGCAGCATCAGCATCAGGCTGCGTTCAAAAATATTCAATGCATTTAAAGTCGCATAATGCGGCAAATATGAAGCTGAGGGCATGAGGCATGAGGCATGAGGCATGAAGCATGAGGCATGACCATAGCACGTAGCCTCGACTAGGATGCCAGTTCGACTCGCTGTCTGCCTGCCTGCCTGTCTGCCTGTCTGCCAGACTGCTTGTATGCCATTGTTCAGATCGTTAAGTGGCGCTAACGTCATTGACGCCGGTAACGCATTTAATATTGACATGTGCATTACGCATACGCATCGTGTGCCGAGCCCCCCTCCCCCTAGAAATCAGTCACGGGCAGGACCAATAGAGCATCCCAGCATCCAGGCGTGATTTCAGTGCACACTCCATCTATATAGAAAGTTGCCCTGTATAGAGCTGCAAACATTATTTTATGCGAATAAAACTTTTTTTTTTGTATTAATTAATTCCATTTTGAAAGCACCAAAAATTGCAACTGGCGCTGCGATAATGGATAATTGGATAATGTCCTTGTTCATGTCCTTCGAAATTCTGATAAATCAATAATGAATAAACGAAAAATTTTATTAAAAATTATTCAGACTGACATAAGTAAACAGAATTTCACATTTTCATTAATTATTTTATTTATTATTTTATATTTTATATTTTCTATGATTTTTTATTTCTTGTACAAGTTTATATAAGAAGGAGATGCCTTATTTTTATATAAGTATTTTGATTAGCTAAAATCAGATTTAAATAAATAAAAAAATTTGGATTCAGCGCATTTGCAGCAGAAATATCAGAGCTTAAACTACTTGACAAATGAATTGAATACGCAAAAATAATAATTGGAAAATTAATAAATATTTTACTAAAGCTTTAAAGTGTTTCGGTAGCGTTTTAAAATAGGAAATTAATAAATTTCAAAGGCAGCAAATAGCAATTATATTTTTAAAAATAAATATATGTCTTATTCAATAAAAAAAATAATTTACTTAAACTTGCTGATAAATATGTAATTCTAGAAGTTTTATTTTTCTGGTGGCATATTTTTTTTGTAAAGTTTTGATATTTTTGTGTAATTTAAAATAAAAGGAAAATTAACTTTAATTTTTTATATTTATATATATATTTTTTAGCATATTCCATGTTTATAAAATTTTTAATTTATTCTACATAATATGAATTGAATACAATTTTTAAATTTAATAAAAGCGAATCATTTGGAAGCTTACATCCAATGGCTTATAATTGGCTATTAAGCTTGGCGTTTGGCAAAGGAGATGTTAACGAATAGTATTTATCTGTTAATTAAGTTCATCTGTGAATGAGTGAAAATGCTTCATGCCATTCAAAACTGCAAGCTGCAAGCTGCTTAGTAAACAAACGTAACTTATATAGCTTAGGTTACCTGAACTAAATTGCAGAAAGGTTGCGCCAGATATCGAGCCAGAGGAAATGATAGTAAAAATATTTAAATATATTAAAATATATTAAAATATATTTGACAAATTTTAGCTTTTACTGTTTATATATAGAATAAATGTATTTGGGATACAAAATGTTCGCTGATTCTGAACATTTTCTATTGAATATTAATCACATTTGAAAAGTAAAAACTTTAAGCAATTTTTAACTTCATAATGAGCTGCCTTCAATTGTTAAGCTTTATAGAAAAAGGTCTTTCAAGAGCTCTCTCTCTCTCTCTCTCTCTCTCTCTCTCTCTCTCTCTCTCTCTCTGAGTCTCAATATCAACGAAAATTCAAGTGAGATTCGCAGCAATTGTGCCAGTAATGTCCGTTTGACTGCCATTTCGCACTGGGTCTGCAGAACGGCGGCAGCTGCCAGTGCAGCAGGTCATTAGCGCTGATGAGGTGCACGGCTAAACGAGGCTTCTAGAGCGGCGACAGAGCAGAGCAGAGCAGAGCACAGCAGAGTTACACGAACAACAGTTCAAAACAACGTGGAACAACGTTGAGCAAACAGTGAAAACGCCTTAATGTCCGCATGTCACATGGCCAGACAATCAGCTGGCTGTGTAGTCGGGTCAGATTGGCCAGCGTAGGTGGGACAAAAATCGACGAAAATTCATCAGCAAGAACGGCGGCGACTAATGGCATGCAGCTTAGCAGTTTGACTGGGGCAACAGTGCGTATACGTGATTTGCGTAGCCAGCGCGAAAGACAACAGCGCGCTAACAATACATGAATTTCAACTCACTCTAACTTACTTCCACTCACTCACTCTTGCTGACTCTCTCTCTCTCTCTCTCTAACTCCTCTCTCTTTTTCTCTCTATTTGCAGACCTACTTCACATTCGATTCACGCGCGGAACAACAAACCGAAGTCTATTTACGCTATGGCCAACATCCGGAATTATATCCAAATCGTCGCGGCGAAGTGGTGCAAGGGTACGTATACGCAACGCAAGCACACAAAGAGAGGCAGAGGAAGATAGAAAGAGAGAGGAAGAGAGAGAGGGCGGGCGGACGGACGGTAGGTAGGCAGGGAGAGAGAGAGCGAGTGGACTGCCCGCTGTGCTGCGAGCTTATCGATAATGTTTAGCGCCTTTGTGCCATTTTTATGCGCCAGCTGGGGGCTGCGAGGAGGCGTGGCTGGCAACTGACAGTTACTACTTTGTAGCCAGCGATGCGTTAATTTAATTTTATTATGTTGCACGCAACTTGAGTGGTTTTTCGAGGGGTAGACCCAACAGCGGGTCGCACACAAACAATGTCGCCGACGATTCTCGGAAACTCGAACTGGAACTGGCCCACAAGCCGAACATTCCATAATCATATGCGAACAGCGGGCAGAGACAGTGGGCGGAAGCTGAAGCCGGAGCTGGAGCTGGAGCTGGAGCTGGAGAACGAGAGCGAGGCTGGCAATGCTGTAACAGAAGGTCGCATAAAATTGAATTACAATTTGCCAGCCAGAGCGTGAGGCAGCAATGGTTGGGGCGGGAGGGGGCTGGGCTGCGCTGAGCTGTGGCGGCGGCACTGCGGCAACATAAACTCGCGTAAAATGTTGAAAGAGACACATTGAGACAGCAGAAAAAACGAGCATTTAGTTATCCCCAAAAAAACTTTGCAGACATTAAATTTCATTTGATTTGCCCGCTGCTCCGCTGCTGCTGCTGCTGCTGCTGCTGCTGCTACCTTCTTCTTCTTCTTGCTCTCTGTCTAACTTTTATCTTAATAAAATAAGTTGCAAGTTTCAAGCAGTACTTCTGGATAATTCCAATAGCCTGTTTTCACATCCAGCTGACTTGCCGTGCGGCATTTGATAAAGGCAAAAAAGAATCGAAATTAATAAAATGAAGTAAAAAAGAAAATACTTTACTTGAAGTGGAGCTCAATCGATTCTGGCTAACTCTTGCCCAGTGAAGCTTAGATAGAAATGAGAATCACAGCAAGTCAGCGGCGCTTTAAGGTCGCCTTAATTTGTGTCTGCAGTCGGAAGATTTTTGCAATTCCCAAGGCAATGAGCAGCAGAGCAGCAGAGCAGCAGAACAAGCGCCCACATGGCCAATATGATTTTTATGCTAATTTGGGGTTACGCACATTGACATCGACACTGAAACAAGCCCGAACCAATACGAGACCGCAAAGCAAGTATGAATGAACGAGATTGAAACAGGGCAGAGCTAGTAAATGCCCTGTACTCAGAGACTGGCTTCAGCCAGACTCAATTTGCTTTCTATGCTGCCTGGCAGAGACAGCACATCCCACCTTAAGCCCTATTGAATCCAGGGTATTAATATCAACGGAAGTCAAAAGCAAACCCAAATGAAAGGCAAATTTCCAAGAAGAGAGAAAAGTTGAAAAAAATCGAAATTTAGAGTGCAAATAAAATGGTAAATGGTAATCATATTTATGCAGTCCGTCCCCACGCCGCACACGCCGCACACGCTGGCAACCCTGGCTAGCAGGCGCTTTGTTTGGCCTGAACAAATTGAAAATTATACGCACGGCTCTCCTTACACTTTAACAGTTGTTCTTGTAATTCAACAACAACAAGGAAATTTTACAAGGTTTTGTGTCCCAGGCAAAAGCTCAAGAATTTCCAAATCACTGAGCACAATTTTCTGCTTTTGTTGTTTCACTGCTCGCTGGGCTACGACTAGGGCTAGGCTGGGCTGGGCTGGGCTGAGCTGGGCTGATCTGGGCTGGGCTGGGCTGGGCTGCCTGACAGGCAATTCCAGCGATTAATTTGTTGGATTTGTGCCCAGGAGCGAAAGAGAGAGAGAGAGAGAGAGAGAGAAGCTGACGAGAAATTTGAGACTTGGCGACATTTATTGTGGCAGACAAAAGCAAAAGAAAACTTTCTTTCCAAAACCTATAGAAACTAATTGAATTTAATTACAATTCTGCTCCATCCCATTCACAGTTCGTACTGCGAGCGCGAGTATCGCGATTGCCGCCTGCAGACCTGCTACGTCCAGTCGCCCGCTTATCCCGGTCTATATCCACGCGCCCTCAACTGCCGTTACAAATTACACACGCGACAGCCGTACATCAAATTATATCTGCAGAACGAACAGTTCGCGGTCGATGGCCAGAGGTAAGTGCAGCGACTGAGATATGCCACAGCAGCCACACGAGCAGCCAGCCGCCCACCTAGACAGATGTGTGCGAGTGTGTGTATATATGTGTGTGTGTGTGTGTGTGTGTGTGTGTGTGTGTGTGATATCTGCAATATATGCAAATGCAAATTGCCGAAAGAAATTAGCGCCAAGTTAACACCCTGTAATTTGTCATTTTGGCACAGACGACGTCGACTGCAATTCCAAATTTTAAACATTTCTTTTTTCATTTTTGATGCTCGCTCAGGTATTGATAAGCAGTATATTGGCTTTCAGGCGAGACTTGAAATTTGGAATATACATATATACTTGTGTGTGTTCTGTGTTTCATAAACTTAAGATTATTGGTGTGCGTGCATTAGAGGCGTGGCTACTACCATTATATATACTAGACATAAGTTACACTAGAGAAACTATATGAATTGATAGCTTAATATTATTATTTATAATGCTAGGGACTAGAAATTTGATACATATCTTAGAGTATGCCTCTCAACTGAGTGAAAATGGCCAGGTTATAAAGCTAGCTCTATTATGGGCGTAGCAAAACAGCTTTACAGCTAGAAGCCTGTGTGTTCACTAGTAAATTATTGTCGAGTTCCACTATAGATTGACAAATTTGATACATAGAACTCATTTGTGTCATTGACCTTTTCTAAAAGATGTTAAAAATACCTCCCTTGCTCATTGTAAGTCATATAAAACTATAGCTTGCGCAGTTGTCAGGCTGAATACTCCAACTTGAGCAGCTCAAGCCGTGTTCAACTGCCTCACAGACAGACCCATATCAACTGCCTTGCAGCGCCTAGCAGTTTATCAAAATTGATCGATTTTATAAATATATTTAGCTTATCTATATACTGATCCAACTAACTACTACTGACTACCTACTAAACGTAAGCGAGCATTAGACAGTTGCTTAGGCCCGTCGGCTTTCTTCTGACTCCATTATTTTTTTCTGCCATTGGCTAGCAGTCAACATTACGTGTATTCTGCTTTTGCTTTTGCCTTTACTGTTGTTGTTGTTGTTGTTGTTGTAATGCATTTGGCATGCTGACAATGACAATTTGACAGAGCGCTCTGCAAAAATTGGCACCAATTTCGTGGAAAACGCTGGCGACATGTCACAGACCCGAATTCCCCAATCCTAGATCCATACCGAAACCATTTGTACCTTCCACCCGTCGCCTGACGCCTGCCGCCTGCTGCCTGCCGCCTGCTGCCTGCCGCCTGCTGCCTGCCGCCTTTCGCCTTTTTACCATTCGCCTGCACTTTGTCTGTCTGCATTCAAATTGGCTAAAGGATTACACTTTGAGTGATTTTTTGGGATTCGTTGCGGAGCTTAAAACAGCCATTTGACGATTTTCTATTATTGATGCGAAAGCAACGCCAATGGCAACGGCAACGGTCGCTACCTAGATAGCGATTTGACTTTGGTCAGGTACCTGAGATCTTGGCAAGTTATGCTACTAAAAGAGGTATTCCCATTGAAATGTGCAGACTGGAGCTAATTTTTATTTCATTATTAATATATTGATATATATTCTATATCTGTAATCAGAGTAAAGTTGCTGAAGTATTGATCTGCTTTCTGTCTATCTACTCCATCTCTATGAACAATTCTCTCTTAGTCTTTAAGCTTTGCCAGCCTAATTTTGTTTAGCTTCATCTTTATCTTTTTCTTCATCTGAATGTTGAAGTAAAAGAGGAAAAGTAAGAAGAGTATAAAATATATAATAGGTTCTTTTCTGTACCTTTCAGTCGCACTACTATTTTAATGAACACAGCTGCCTGAGCAAAATCTTTTTATTATTGAACAATATTTAGCTGTAGTTCAAATTGTCAGTAGATTTAGAGCATGAAATCGCTTCATATCTGATTTCAGCGCTTTGATTTTTCTGTTTCATAAAACATATTTCATATTAGATGAAATTTTATAAGCATATTATATTATCTTCTCATTAAAAGTCGTTTTTTTTCTTTTTCATATTTTTTCTTTTTTTTTATGGTACATATTTACACAGTAAATATATTATATATACATAAATATATATACATGCATATGTATATTTAATGCTGTGTTTTTCTTATCTCTGTGGTAAACGTAAACCAATTTTTCCGCTTCGGGCTTCGGTCTTCGGTCTTCCAATAAATGTCAATAGTCATATAAGTTACTTGACCCGAGTTGGAGGGCTGTTTAAGCCAATGCATCAACTGACGCCTGCGGCCCTCAAGTCGAGTGGCGATTGAGTCATTATGGCAACTACGCTGTCTACTTATTTCGCGCAGGCCTCAACCAATTTGCAATTGTGCAAATTTTTAAGCGCCCCCAGAGATATATCCCAGGGAATAATTATGAATTTATGCAGTTGAACAGGTCCTCAATAGCGAGCTCAGCATTTGTGAGCTGTGATTGGATATGGAAGAAGCCAGTAAAGCTTGGCGCTATACAAGTTGATGGTTGTGGAGTAAGACAGTTAGCTATTATAGAAATGTTTTGACTAATGGATGTTATTTAAGCGAAGGCTAAAGAAAAGCTGAAGCTTTGCATATGATTTTGGCGTGGAAACTCGTTCCATGATCATATTGGCATGAAGAAGGCTTTTATTATTATTCGTGTTTATTGATTGACAAATTGTATAGATCTCTGTTGAGTAAGAACTTCATTTGAAAATAGGAATTAAATTAAATTTCAATTATATAATTGAAAAGTAAGCCAAGAGAAGCAAGAATTAAACTTAACTTTTCCTTAGGCTGAATCTGAGGCTGGAACCAGAATAATTTGTTGATCTATGTAATGTCTGCATTTAAAAAAGCTAAAGTATCTGACAACCCTATTCAGTTAGTATATATTCCACTTACATATAATGTAATCGATACTTTACCTAGTGCTAGTTCACTCTCGAATAAACATTTAAGCGAACCACTTCGTTGCTCCTTTGCTGGGTCTGCATCGTGAGGTGAACACAGCATTCCTGAAGCTTACCTACACCTGCTAATCCTGTCTCTTTCTTTGATTACTAAGAGCTTGATAGTAAGGCCATAATTCAATTTCTCATAATTCAAAGTTCTAAGCAATTAAAGTCACCTAATAGATGTGTCTTACCAAATTCAACTATTTTAGCTGTTATCTTGTATTTCTCGAATTTCCTTAAATACACAAGCTCACATTGTCTGAATTCTCTGCATAGAAAGTTGACTTTAGTCGGATGACTGCAAACTTGCTTTCCAGCTTTAAGCATGCCATGGAACGGAAAATCGTCTGGGAATATTAGCAACTCAGTGGGGACACATGCAAAACGCCAGCTGTGCTCTGGGGCTTAAATCAGAACTTAAATATTTGATGTGGCCAAAAGTCCCAGCAACCCTTTAACCCTTTACTCCTACAACCTTCTTCAACTTACCTGGCCTGGCAGCAAAACACAATTTCCATTTGCCCTTCACAAACGCGGCGGCCAATCATTAAACATCGCCATTTGTGCGTTATCATTGGGCTTCACTGTTTACGATATGCGAATGGCGTTAGAAAAGCGCCAAGACCCATGTGCAAAGGGCACTTTGCAAATGGCCAGCAGAAGTAGCTCTAAGTAAGTTAAAGCTGTTTCGAGTGCAAATGCCAGCCGAGTCAGCATATTTGAGAGAGGCGCTCATCTCCCCCTCTCTCTTCTCCTTCTCCTGCTGCTTCTGCTGCTGCTAATGCTGATGCTGCTGGCAGGAGTCGCACGTGCACATCAACTCGGGCGCCGCCCAGCTGAAATTAGATAAGCAGCATTCAATTTATTTTTATAGATTCAATTTGAATATTTACCTTTTGAGCGACTGTAAAGTCCTGCCCGAGACGAGCGCCAACTTTGACAGCGAGAAGCCTGAGAAAACTGAGCGAGTTGGCAGCTCTTGCATGGAATTGTCAGTTATCAGAGCTGTTTTTGGGTCGCCTGCTTGATTGGTGAGTGTGTGTGTGTGTGTGTGGTGGGTGTGTGGGTCCTGTCGGACTAGTTGGAAATCCACTTTAAGTGCGTATTAATTTGCAAGTCTAAGTTACGCCCGGCCGCTGAGACAGGCCCAGCCAGCGGGCGGGTCGAAAAGGATTAGTCAAACAAAAACGAGTTAATCGCTGACTCTGACTCGCTCTCTCTATGTTGGCAGCATCAAGTTAATCGAAAGGGGTTTCAATGCTGAAATTCCATTAATTTTGTTTGGCCTGGGTCTGTTTGCATTGGGTCGCCCGTCGTCGAATTCCTAAAACATTTAGTGAGCGTAGTTTGGCAAACTAATCCCACAGCTAAAGGCTGCGTGTTTGATGCCCTCGGTATTAATTATAGCCTACAAAATAGTCCGCTGACTGAGCTCAGTTTTAAGTGCAAGCTCAGCAAATCTTTCACATATTACATAGTTTTCAGCTTAGACTTGAGTTGAAAGAAAGAAAGTTGTTTGAACAACTTCAATGTACTTTCATATCATGTCAAGTAAGGCGTAAATTAATTGCCTGGATAACATAAGCCTGTTCGATTTTCATAACAAGTAGCTAATTATACTTTCCCTATGATTTTTGATATGCTAAAACACATTCTGCTGTTAGCATTGATCTATCAAGTCAGGGCTTTGACTCATTCTAACAGAAAACTTTGTCAAAGTATAGTCGCATTCATGTTTGCTAAGCAACATCAAATTTGGTTTTCTATATATTATTTATTTATTTTTGTTTTTCATAAATATTTATAATTTTTTATATATATTTTCCATAAATATTTATGTATTTTTTTAAATAATTTATATATATATATATATATTATATATATTTTATAAACGAGCATCTATACGTTTGAGCACACAATAGGCATATTTTAGTTTCTTTTATTAGTTAATTTATTTTTAATTTATACAAAATTTTTCTAGAATTTTAAAGAGTAAAATAAACTATTTTTTTACTTTAAGCCGTTTATCAAAAGAGCTATAAACACAAATATATGAAAGTTTTTTAATCTGCTTGTGTATTTAGTTGTTGAAGAACTTATCTAGTGTTATTTTTAAATGTTAGCAGCGTCCTTTAATAAGAAGTTTCCGTGCCAAAATAAAGCCCAGACTTGTTTAATAGTTTTGGCTACAAACTCGAATTGCAGGCGGATATGCAAAAGTTTGCATTTGCCTTTTCTTTAGTTATGTAGTTTATTTATGTGTATATATGTATGTCAATTTATATATAATATTTATGTATAATTTTTTTTAATTTTTAAAAATATAATGGCATAAATTAACAAAAGGCTTTTGTAGCTTAAACACAAACATTTTGCTATTGATGCCGTAGAGGATTTTCTTGAATAAGTTTTTTAAATGTTAAACTTTTTGTATATAAAAACTTTAATTTATTAATTTATTTATTAATTTATATTTGTCTAAGCTGTAGTTCACTTTGTTGCATTTACATTAGCTGGCGTAGTGTAAAAGCTGAAAGCAGCCAAGGAGTTTGGTATATCTTTATCAACTTTATTATTGCCAAACTTGTTCCCATTTTGCATATATATATATATATAGGATTATGCCATTTGTGCACTAAGTTCAATCAAATATTGTTGTAGTGCGACTATAGATGCAAAATAATGCCACTTGCTTAATTATGTGTGTGTGCGTGTGTGTGTGCGTGTGTGTGTGTGGCAATTCTGTTTACAAACAATCAGCGTAATCCATCTAAGCCATTACACAAAGCTCCATCAAATCCAGTTCATAAAACACTCAAAGTTCCACACACGATAAGCAGGTTCAATAGCATTGACCTGACCACGCACACACACCCATGTATGTGTGTGTGTGTGTGTGTGTGTGTGTATTTGTATAAGCATGTGGTTATGCCAAGTCAGCGCTGGGGCAACTTTTGCCTTGGCTCCTTTATAAATCAGTTCAGTTTATTTCGATGCCGAGGCTCGTTTGGCTGCCGAGTTTTCCAAAACAATTTTTCTAATTTCTGTGCTGCAAACATCGAAAACATTTTGCCAACGTAGCAGTTTCTCCACAAAAGCCCAGCACACACACACACACACACACACACACACACACACACACACACACACACACACACGGTAAACTTTTAGTGAAACTTTTCTTCGTTTTTCTTTTTTTTTTTTGGGCGAAATAAATGCAAAAGTCATCGAGAAAAAAAGTTTTTTAATATGCCGAAATTATTACCAGTCAGTTATTTTTGATATGTCTGTTGGCCGAAAAACTTTCGCCCAGCCACCAAGTTGTCGGGCCAAAAGAAAAAAGAGAGAAAAAAATATATATATATATATATATATATATATATATATATATATAATCAAGTTTTTGCCCTACGCATTTATTATCAATAAGTTAGATTAGGTTTGTGCCCGAAAAGGCCAGACACAGCAGAAAGCGGCGTAGACGCAACTTTGCTGACAAAGTGATTAAATTGAGTGAAACGAGAAACAAAACTGTCCGGCTAATAGATACAGGGATGCTGAGCGCATAGATAGAGCCGGAAACTTTTTACGGCCCCCCAAAAAGTTCTACTGCCGCTGCTGCCTCTTCTTCTTCTTCAAAGTTTACGGGCGACAGTCAAAGGCTCAATAAAATGTCAATTAAATTGGCATTTTTGTTGCACTTTGAAATCACACGACTCACAACTCACGACTCACTACGGCTGCCAATTGTCGGCCCGCATTTGATTAAAGGCCAGTACGTAATTGCCAAAGTTAGCTTTCAATTAGAAAGTTCACAAAAACACACACATAGAGGGAGAGATGGGAGAGAGAGTGAGAGAGGGTAGAGAGAGAGAGAGAGAGAGGGAGGGAGGTGAGACAGGTGAAAGGCATTTCGTTTGCCTTTTGAATCGGCATGAAATTCTCCACCTTCTGGCAAATTGTATTGCTAACAAATGGCTGGCAAAAGAGCATCCGGGCTTCAGACCTCATCAATGGCCAAACCTGAGCGAATCGCTGCACAAAGGTCACTTTGTCTAGGCCAAAGTCAGAAAAAAAATAGACGGAAGGTAAACAGAGAGCAGCGTGCGCCGTAAGTTCAAGTTAGAAAATGCTTTAAAAACAGACGATTTGAAATCGTTTTCTGTTTTTTTCTTTTTGGCGCAAATGAACGTTGGCAGCATAGGCGTAGCCAAGGGGGGTTTACAATATATTCTCATTCACATAGGATAGTTGTGTGAATTAGAAGATGTATATATAGAAATATCTATTAGAGACTAGACAGGAATATATTTAGCTGGATTTAGTTTCTGAGAGAAACCACTAGCTGGACTACCTAAACGCTTTCCTTCGCCTTCACTTCAGCTGGCAACTTTTCAGCCATTTGCCTTTTACTGCACTCTGAACCCAATTAAAATGGATTTTCAGTGTTTAATAGAGGTGTGCATAGGCAGGCAGCTGGCGGCGTGGTTGACTACGTAACGTGCCTGATCACGGCAACGAGCTGAATCGTTTTAGCCATGTCCTTCTTTATGCCTAACACAAGTCTGCCTGCCTACGTTATAGCAACTGCAAAAGCTTAAAGCCTTTAATTCTTCATATAAACTCTATAGCATCTCCTATATCGTATATGAGAACTTTATTATTTATTTACGATAATAAATACGATATTCGTGCTTAGTTCAAATGCGCGTAAATTCGAGTGTGCCTAATTGCATGCTATGTTTCCTTTGCAAGTCAAATATGTATAAAATAGAGTATATATAGTATATATAGTATATATAGTATATATAGTATATATATAGTATATTTAGTATATATAGAATATATATTATATTGATAGACAGATAGACGCAACTACAACTCAAAGACTAAAGCCTACAGACCGCATTGGAATATGTTATGGAACAAATGAAGAATATATGTAGCAGCACACTTGGGTGTATAAGGTATCTGCCAATCAAGCATATCCGCAGCAATTGCAAGTTTTGCTTTGTGCAACGATTAAAAACTGATTTTCATTAAGTTGGCGGCTGTGATCGGGCCTTTTGATGAATCAAAGCATAATTCTGTGGGCTGTTGGTTGGCGAATGCTCGATTCGAGTGACAATTTCTGCTTTGAATTTGCTGAATTCAATAATTCTCTTTTTGCAGATGCGAAAACGTGATGACCTGCCCTATAAGGCCGATTGGGTCTGGCAACGAGCACTGCCCCTACGATTGGTTGGCCGTTTATGATGGCCGCGATGAGCACTCACCGCTGATAGGCAAATTCTGCGGCCTGGGCAAGTTTCCATTCAGCATTATTGGTAGGTACAATGCCAATGGCCGATGGCCGATGGCCGATGGCCGCTGTCCAGATAATCAAAGTCCACTTTCCAATCGGCCGTTCTCAACCGCAGGCACCTCACAATACATGTACGTGGAGTTTGTTACATCGCCGGCGGGTCCGCTGCTCAATACAGGCTTTCATTTCAATGTTGGCAATTGGCCAGGGCATGTGGAAACAGCTGGCATAAAGCACGGCGTCTGCGACTGGCTGCTTAGCTCCGATTCGCTGAAGGACAGCAGCGCCAGCGAGGGCATATTCCTGAGCATTGCCCACTGGTATCCACCCAACACCTCTTGCAGCTATCACATCAAAGGCCATCCCGGCGAAATCGTGCGCCTCTACTTTCCCAGGTGAGCAAAAACTTATTTACAACTGTTAACTAAAGTACTTCTAAGGTGATATATGAGCAGGTATGATATAGAGTGAATATATTGATATACAGCTGAAATGTGTTATACTAGATGCGACACTCGAAGTGTAACCTATTCAAAAGGTTATAAACTCGGTTTGGATAATGCTATTAACATATTTTAAATAAAGAACTAAGGGAAAATAATCTGAAATCCAGAATCACTTTGCTTTAGCTCAATATGATTACATTTTGCCTCTATTTTCATATTGAAACTGATTTTTAGTGTAACCCATACCGACTTTTATTCTCTTATCACTTTAACCTTGCACTCTGAAAACTGTTTTAAAATGTATCCAAAATGCATATTCCCATGCAAGATAAGAACTTAACTCAACTTCTGCCAAGCTCAAGTTTGCCCTCGACTCATTTTTGCCTCAGAGTAACTCGAAAAGTATTTCATAATTCTGCTAAAAATTCATATGGAAATTCTTATGCAAGTTGTTATTTGGTAAATTGGAGTCGCTAGTATCAATTTCGCCTGCGCTTGTTGTTTAGTTGGCAATGTGTGACGCCAACCGACCCGACAAAAGTTCAGTTTATTGCAAATGCCCCAACCAAACCCAATGGGGGCATTGTCCGAATGGCTTCCATTCAAAAATCCAACGTCGTCGTCGACATTTCACTTAAAGTGCAAAGTTTTGTGGCTTTGTGGGCGTATGCGACTGGTTATTTGAGAGGGGGGCGGCGAACTCTCCACTCTCCACTCTTCACTCTCCGCTCCCCAATTCATGTTGGCGCAGCGCTCTATGCTGTAAGCGTATTTTAATGAAATTTGCCGCAAAGATTTATGTGACATTTTAATTTAACGTGTCGAGTTGAAGTTGTTCTTTATATACATATATACATTTATATATATATATATATATATATAAATTCTTTTTTTTTTTTTTACTTTGTGTTACGCCCAGAGCCACATACTTTCTTTATCCCTGCGTCGTCGGCGTCGTCGGGCCGTTGTTTGTGTCTGAATCCATACTCTGAACTTTTGTGCAAGTGTCGCATTGGTCCGTGCATTTTGAGTTTGCATTCAGCTGAATCTGCTTTGGCCCTTCGCACAGCCAGGATAGGGAAATATTTTATTGTGCTGCGGTTTTGCGGGCTTCATTTCAACTCTGTGCCCCGCCAGAGCTGGGCTGGGCTGGGCAGGTCTGAAGTGGATCTGGCTGGCAGTCGCCAAGACGATGGCAAAGTTTTGTAACTCTGACATTTTGAGGACACTGATGGTCCGGCTCGCTTCTCGCTTTTCCTGCAAATTGAATGCCATCGAAGGGTTGAGCGCTGTAAACAACGTTCCTCAATTGGCACTGTGCATATGCATTTGTGTTTTGACTTATTTTTAAGTAATTAAAAGTTAGCATTGCACTATGCTTTGATATTTTTCAGAATTCCCAAACAAATTATTGAGACACACATTTTTTTTTAATTATAAATTTAAATTGCAAAATATTTTGTAGAAATTCTAAACGGGCATCATTGACCAAAGCTCTGCTGAATGTTCATTAAAATAGTAGTCTGATATTGCTGAGATCCTAACATGCTAATGCACTAATATGAATATGGCTTGCTTAGGCTTCTATATTGCCAAGATGAATGGCCCAAATGAATATGCCCGATATGTGTTTATATAAGGATCTTCAAGTTATTTGCTTCAAATTGAGACAGTTTTTTGTCTAAATCACAGTCTCATAGAAGGCTGACTAAATCTATATAACGCTCAGCATGCTGATTATATTATGAATTTGATTTAGAGATCTGTCAGCATTAACAGATTCTATGATGACATCATGAAGCCCTGTTCATATAATTCCCATTTGACAGCAAATTGCTGTTTATTATTTTATATAGTAGGTCTCTATCACAGATATAGATATATAAGAATATCACATGTTAGATTTATTAGAGAAATAGAATACATTATCTTTACACAGCTCAATATGTTATATACTTGCCATACTTTCGCCATGAGCTCAACTCAGCTTCACAGCATCCCTGCATGAGATCTACTTTCAGGCTGACTCTGCACTGGCCTAATGCCAATGATCTACGGATCTATTCTGTAGGAAGTACTCTCTTGGGAAGTACTTCACCCTGTCTATCTTTCTCTCTCTCTCTCTCTCTATCTCTCTCTCTTTCTTTCCCTCAATATTACTGATTATTCTATAGGAAAATAATCGATATACTCAAGTTAATTATATTTATTTAAATTTGCCCAACTTCTGGCATATTCATATACCGAAGCGAAACCCTTTTCAAGCCGTAACCAAAGGCATCTAACTATTTCCAATTATCTCAGCACGTTTAGTAATAAAAAAAGAAAGTTCTTTCGTTGTAAATCTGTTATGGGAATTTGCCATGATCTGCTGTAGCATAATATATTGCTACAGACATCGCCGTCAAAGTTGTCAGAGTAACTGCAACGATTTCTGTGCATTTGACCATGTTGCAACCTTATAATTTATGCACAGAATGTTGCAAAACATTGCCAAGTTTTGGCTGAAAAACTGCAAAGAAAACTGTGTGCATGGTCAACATCAGACCCAGAAACACAAACACACACTCAGGCACACACACACACACACACACACAGATACACTGAGGCATACACGCATGCATTTGCTCGCCTGCGGAATGGGAAAAAACTGAAGTAAAATATCAAACAAGTTTTTGCCAAAAGATAAATATTTATGTCCACCTACAAAACGAGCAAAACTAAAGCCGGAAAACTTGTGCGCACGTTTACACCGATTGCCATTAAGAGTTCAGAAGTGGCCAACATGATTTCGTGATTACAGTGCACAAAACGCAATACAGCCAACTGCAGCGGGCCAGAACGGAAAGGCAGAGATAGAGAGAGAGATAGAGAGAGAGAGAGAGAGAGAGAGAGAGAGAGAGAGAGAGAGAGAAAGAAGTATCTGTCTATGTGGCTGCGTTTATTAAGTACATTTTGCGGGTTTTGCGGGTTGGTACATTCGAAAGCCTTTGGGCTCACTTTGGTACAATTGCGATCATTTGTTTGATGAATGAATTCATATGGGACTATTTGGATATATTCACATATAATCATTACATTTGAGTACATATCAATTCATTTGTGAGCGTTCGGGTGAATTTATGTACATTTGGAATCATTTAGGTACAATTGAATTGACATGGGACTACTTAGGTACACTTGGGTTCACTTTCACTTTTACTATTTGTGTACACTTGGCTGCATTTGGATACATTTGTGATTATGTAGGTACGATTGGGTAGATTGCAAACACAGGCGGTTTTGGTACTTGCGTGTGGTAATCCACTTTAACAAAAAAAAAAAAAAAGAAAAAAATAGAATACCATAATACCAAAACCTAAATACAAAAAGGTACAATTTTGACTAGTGCTTATGAAGAAATGTACCAAAGCTGTGAAAAAATTGATGCCAACTTTTACTTAGGCAACATAAGACATGTTTTTCACTTTCTATTATAATATTTAATAAATAACAAACATATATATAAAAATATTCAAAAGGATAATCATGAAATCCCAAAAAGAAAAGATTTGAAAACTAGAAAAAATATATAGAATACATGTGCTTTCAGTTCAATTTCCGTTTGGTACATTGTAAATGGAATTGGTACATCTTATAGTTGCTTGCCTACACACTATATGCATATATATAATTTTCTTTTCATGTGGCAACCATCACGGTTGTACAGTTAGTTGATAGCCAGCGTTACAGTTGCAGCAGCAAAAGTTCAAAGTAGACAAAATGGCATAGCAAAGAGAAAATTGCGTGCGCTGTGCACAAATTTTCGTACTTTAACGATAAGTTTTTGTCATTGCTGCTGTTGTTGTTGTTGTTGTTGCTGTCGTTGTTTTTCTACTGCTCGTTGCCAACTTCACTCAAGTTGTTGCCACGCCCATGACAACAATTGCACGCCCACACAGCTCTTTTAGTCGCCGTTGCTCCCAATCCTTGAGAGCTTCACTTACATGAGAAAGATTCAACTTGGCTGCTTTAACTGTTGCTGCTGTTGCTGCTGGTTATGCTGGTGATGCTGCTGTTACTGCTGCTGCTGCTGCTGCTGCTGCCTGATGTCTAGACACTGTCGACATTGTTTCCAACAAACTTGCTCATTTAAGTAACATGTCATTCCTGCACCTTTTTTTTCCTGCTCTGCCCTAAGTATCTGCTACTTTTTGTCTCTCTGTGAATCTTTTTTATAGTGCGCTACCTTTTCGTTGGCCAACTGCGCTGTTAATTCCTTAAAGCATACTTAGCAAAAAGTATGTATGTATTGGTGCGTGTGTATGTGTGTGTGTGTGTGCTTATATATACACTTGATATATATGCTTTTCAAGTACAAGCTTGCTTTCATTCAGTCTAAAATATGATACAAAAATACTGCTAAATATTTAGTTAGATAAAATATCTTAAGACATCTGAGTTTATCTGATTGGATTACTTGTCTAAATGTCGATTGCGCTCTAATGATAATTATTAATGTAGTTGTTTATGCTGGAAATATATTCAAGCAATAGAAAAAAGTTAATTTTTTGAATATAACTCTTATGCATTAGCAATTTTAACCTTAAGTATATATAGATTTAATGTATATTTCCAAAAAAAGAAACAATAAAATACGAGAAATGATGTGGAATCTGCTCTCCTTTAGTGTTGCATATTTGCTATGTCATTGGAGCTAAGGTCCTAGAATTGGTTTCTATTTGACTGTTTTATATTCTTTACAAAATAAAAACTACATTGGCTAATGTGACATTTATAAAATACATTTGTTGTAAATGTAGTTACAAAGCAAGTTTTACTTATTTAGATTTTATGAACCCTTAAGTAAAGTTGTCTTTCTTGCATAGTCTTTTGGCGTGACTTTAAGTTAGAAAAGAATATTTGGGTTAGTTTGCTGCCAGATAAATGATATTTGTGTTGCCATGAAGTCTTCAATAGAAGAGGTCAACTGATCAGGTAATGCACTCGAGGCAATTGAGCAAAGCGGATTTAAGATCGAGCCCTATTATAGACTTTGACTGAAATACCTTAGCCGAAGAGCACAGCTTTTAAAGCTGTTAACAAGTAGAGAGTTAATATGATTCAAATAAAAGAGAGGAAATTATATATATAACAATGGAGAATAATGGAGAATAGTATAGTTAATTAACATCAATCGAAATTTTAATATAAATCATATAAGCTAGACTGAGTCAAGAAAGTATTTTATGTCTAAATAGTAAATACTATATACCCAAGCACTTTGTTTTTGTTTAACAAACTTGACAAACTTCTTTGAAATAATGACAGATTTTGTATATTGATAAAGTCTATCATAAAACACTTTATTAAAATCGCCATAATTGGCGCTGCAACCTGCACATAATAAGCAAATTGTATTTGCCACTCAACACAGTTGATTTTTTTTTTCAAGTGATTCTCTTTAGTTTGCTGTCTCTCACTCTCCTTCTCTCTTTCCCTCCCACTCTTGCATTTTGAATAAGCAAAATATGTAAACTAAAATCAGCTCGACCAAAATCCAAATCCAAAAAAGAAAAAATATAAGTAAGAAAATGTAGGCAGGCCATAAAAAAAGGGCACGCCTACGCCTCAAGCAGGGCTCGACACGCGACAGGACACGACACCAATTGACTGCCATATGCACATAACTAAGCAGTTGCTCCCCAAACAGTTGACAACGGACCCGCGAGGCGGTTGGAGCAGTTGAGGCAGTTGAGGCAGTTGGGCCAGTTGGGGCAGTTTGGGGCTGCGACCTGATCGTCCGACTGCTGTCGCATTGCATATTTTATGCGACTGTGGGCGCGGGGGCGTGGCAGTTGTGTTTTTTCTTTCTTGCAGTGCTGCTGAATAAACTCCCAACTGAGTCAGCATAACTGGAACTAGAACTAGGCTGCTAACGGATTATGAGGACAGGCCGCAGGACGTCAGGCTTAGTTTTCGAAGTCGCGTACGTGAATAACGGCATGGGCACGTAGAGAGATGGAGCGAGATGGAGGTGTGTGGGTCTGGCCAGGGGTAAAAATAGTAACTCGCCTCCATTATGAATAGAAGTAACAGAGCAGAGCAGAGGCAAGCAGAGCAGAGACGAGCAGAGCAGAGACGAACAGAGGAATAAAAAGTCGTAATGTGGCAAATAAAAAACGTTGCGAAACGAAAATGAAATTGTGGCATGCCCGCTGCTCCTGATGATGGTGATTTGTTCTGTTCTGTTTTGTGTTTTTTTTTCCTATTTTTTTTTTTTCGTTTGCTTTTGACATTTGCCAACTTTGTGTGGGTTAATAAAATGTTGTATTATGTCATATATATTTTTTTTGTTTGTTTTTTTTTTTTTTTGTTTTTTCCTCTTCTTTTTTTCTGGGTACAGCACAAATGTAATTGTAGAAAATCTGCTTAGCAGCATTGGCCGTGCGCTGGTTACGTCAACTATTTTTGGTTTAGCTGGTGTGGTTGGTTTTTAGGTAGATTGGCTGACTGCCAAAAGATAATTGGAAAAGTTTTGCGCTTTAGCCATAAATATATAGTTAAGAGTGGACACAGAGAGGGAGAGAGAGGATCGAAAAGGATGATTTGAATGAAATGCGAGATCTGAAATAACTTAATTTACATGAAACTGTTTAAGGTGAGTGACAGACTGAGTGAGGTGCAGACTGAGTGAGGTGCAGACTGAGTGAGGTGCAGACTGAGTGAGGTGCAGGCTGAGTGAGGTGCAGTCTGAGTTATGCAAACTGAAGTCTGATGACTGCTTTAATTTAAAATTATATTCAACTAAATTAAAATTATATCTAATTAGTTTTTTAATCAGTTTTAGTTTAAACTTTGTGCAGATGCAAAGAGCATAACTTCACTTGTAAACTCTTTGAAAGAAAACAAACACTTTGTGTGCCAAACTTTGCGTTGAGCTCACACAGACGAACCGCATTAAGTAACCAAGCAGCCCACTTACTTTTCCGTGGCTTTTTTTTAAGTGCTGAATCTGCATGTGAAATAGTAATAATACTATCATTCAGCTGCCTTGCGCCTTTTCTCACTCTGCTTCACACTCTAACTCAAGCCACTCTTTCAGCAAAGCTCTTTCAACAGCCCATAATTCGGCAAGAAAAAGAGGATTTTTCTGAAACATCAAAATATGTTTTTGAGGAAATTAATAGTTCTTTAAGACAAATCAAGAGAATAGCTTTGAGAAAATATTTCTGCAAGTGTTAGAGGACTTCAAATACAGGCCACTGTATGGTTAAGTTAAACTATCAAAAATCAAACGTGAGGTCAGAGTTTAACTTATTATTTAGCACATCAAAAACTCTAGGAAAAGCTTAGTTTGATTCTTAGTTTGTACAAATTCTGTTGATCTTTGTTAACATGGCTTCATATTAGAATGAGATGAATACAAAGATTTCATTCGTTTCTCTCCAATATAGATCCAATATAGATATCCATACATAGATCTATCGATTCCATATTCATTTCATTCATTTCACTCTTTATATTATTACAATGCATTGTGAATAGTGAATAGCATATATAAATATATAGATACTTGAATACAATAAATATATTGTACTTGAAGCTATACTCATTAGATATTATTGACATGATTAGATATTATTGACCTGAAATGCCTTAAAAAATTCACTCATCAAGTTTAATTGATATCAAAGAAATATGTTCTGTAAATTATGCAACAAGTTCTATAGTATTAAAAACATATTCAAGTCAAATATTGAGGCAGCTTATATTTCATATTTGATTTTATTCACTCAGCTTAAATTTCTCGACATATTTCACAAAAAAAGTTTTATTGCTTTAACCTTAGTCAGTTGACGCCAACAGGCACTTTTGACTGTCATAAGTCGATTTATTATGCTCGAGGAATATTTTGCAAATTCTTCAATAATTTGCTAGATTCAACGTGCCAAAAATACTTTGGCCAACAAGCAATTTGCATTCATATTCTACTTCTTCTTCCTCTGCTTCTTTTTTATGGTTGCAACTGCAACGGCAACTGAAACTGCGAATGCAGCGCACATCTAACGTGGCTACGTGTTTGCGCCAGTAAAAAGTGAGATTTTACCTGTTACCAGTTACCTGGAATTTATATTAAATTATAGCAGAACGCAGCACGTAGAGAGGTAGGCTGTCTGCTGCGAATATGTCGAAAATGTTGGTCAGAGGGTTTTTTTATTATATTGGGGGTTGGCAATGTGCCAAAGGCCTGGTTGGATTGGGTTGGGTTGGGGGGACTGCGTGCTTGATGATTCGGATTGCTGATATTCTATTTGTCGTTGCGTTTTCATTGCAGCTTTCGCATCAATCGCATCGAGTCGCCCATATTGAAGTACGAAGGGGACTGCGGCGAATCGCTGACGATCTACGACTCGGATCATGCGGATCCGGCGCGCATTATTAAAACCTTCTGCGACACCTTCTCGCGTCCCATGGAGAAGGTGGACTTTGTGAGCACCAGCCCCTCGCTGTACGTGCAATTCGAATCGAAGACGGGCAGCTATAGCGGCAGCTCACTGTACTACTGGGCGCACTATGACTTCTTCAATAATACACGCTTCGGTGACCCGGTGCCCAATACGCTCTGCGATGAGGTCATGTACGCCTGGAAGCATCCAGGCGGCCGCCTACGCTCGCCGCTCAACTCTCTCATCTTCAAGCGAACCGGCGGCAGCGACGTGCGCTGCCAGTACAAGTTCGTGACGGATCGACGACTCTACGCCCGTGCGATAATCGAGGTGAACTCGGTGTCCTTCAAGGAGCTGCCCTACAACAGCAACGCGTGCACACGCTGCCACGAGGAGCGCGTAGACAAGCTGGTCATCTGGGAGGAGCGCGACAAGTTCCAGAACAACTTGGCCTGCTTCTGCGACAATATACCGCGGGCGGTGCGCGTCATCTCGTCGGCGGATCAAATGAATCTCGAGATGATCGTGCAGGGTCAGCATGCGATTACCTCGTACTTCAAGAATCCCAATCCGCTGTTCGAAGCAACCTATGAGTTCGCCCATGGTCCGCTCTGTGGGCCCATTACCCTGGGACCTTCGCCGGACGGCGAACTCGTCTTCCCCTACAAAAAGGCGCTGGCCATGGTGGCGGGGCCGATGGCGCCGCCGGAGCATCACTATCGCCGCGAGAAGTGCATTTGGGAGCTGAAGGTGGCCGCCCAACGAGATCTCTGGTTAAACTTGGAGAAAGCACGCTTTGCTGAGCGCAGCTGCGAGAGCGCGAAGATTGAGGTTTATCTGGCTGGCCGCTTGGAGCCGCGATTTGTAGTTTGTCCAGAAAACATTTCGCTGGCCCGAGACTTGCCCATACTGAGCACCGCCGAGCTCGGGGCCACGGGCGCCGATCAGGAGCCGCTGCCGGTGCTCATACAATACACGGGCGATGGCCAGCCGGGCAAGAACATCTTTCGACTCGTCTGGACTGAGCTGTTCCACTTGCCCCGCAATCCCGACGGTAGTCTGGCCGCGTCCCTGCTGCAGGATGGCGGCTGTGACTTTCGCTGTCCCGGCGACACGCAGGTCTGCATACCGCGCCACCTGCTCTGCAATGGCATCGCCAACTGTCCCAATGTGACGCACACCTCGACGCTGGCCCAACTAACGCGGCACATTGAGTGGAATCTGGAACAGCTCGGCCTGCTCCATCATGCCGCGGAGTATGCCCAGCTCGTGCTGCACGATGAGTCCCCGGAGATCTGTCTGCGACGCGATCTCAGCCAGTTGCCCTATGGCAAACTCACGCTGCTGGCTCTCGGACTCTGTGCGATATTTGCTCTGCTCGTTGCCATACTGCGACGCATGTGCCGAGGGGCGCCGAAGCAGCCGGGCTTGCAGCAACTGCAGGAGGATTACTAAAACTCTCTCTCTCTCTCTCTCTCTGTTTCTTTTACTTTATTTGCTCTCAAAGATTCAATTCGAATAATGGACACATGCATGAGGAGTCTCTCTCTTTGAAATGGAGTTTTATCCAGCCGGAAATCTTCTTTAGGTTAAAATTTCTTTTTTTTTTCTTTTGTATTTATTACAAATTTGTTCCACTGCCAATTGCCGTCAGTATTTCACTTATTTGTGTATTTCCACTCTGAATACGAAAATAAAAAAAAATATAGATAAAAAATACAAAAAAAATGCTTAATAGCAAGCACTTATATGTAAGTAGTTTTTGCAAAACTGAACTCTATAAATTTCTCTCGTGACAGCTATTGAATATTAATTGAAATAATTATACGATAAACACTTCAAGCATATATAAATGTTTATAGCAACAAAAACAACAACAACAACAACAACAAATGATTAACTGCCCTGAATAAATTAATTAAGCATAAAATTGTCACGTGATAATTGTTGGGGAAAAAAGGTAAAACAAAATGCGAGCATAAAGAAACTAGAAACTAATTAAGGTAGACAGGTAAAATGGCAAAAACACAAAAGAAATAACAGAAAAAAAAACGAATATAAAAAATTGTTGGTGGTTTTATTAGTTAATATATGTATCAATAAAATAAAATAAAATAAAATAAAATAAAATAAAATAAATGGAAATAAAATACATAAAATAAACAATTTATTATTATTATCATTGGCAAATTGTCAATCTAAAAAAAGAAAAAACAAAAACAAAAACAATGAAGTCGTACATAAGTAAATGCATACTTGAATCAATATGTATATAATGTACGATATACAATACATATATATATTTTTTGCACATAGATTTACCTAGACCATAAACGAAACAAGAGAAACCGAAAAAGGAGATCAAATTGCATTTTAATTCGTGGTCGAAATTGTCCACAGATAAAGGCAAACAAAAAACTTTTAAGTGAGGAATAAAATTTAAATTAAAAAACAAAAACAAAAGTTAAAAGTTAAAAGAAAAACCTTTAAGAATTTTCCCAAATAAAAAAGTAAAGCAAAAATTGTAAAATTCAACCAAAAATGGCTATAGAAATAAGTCGTATTACCTAGACTTAAGTGGTATTATATATAGAAAGAGCGTTGAATTGGCATTGCAGCGGTGCAAAACCTGAAATGAAAATTATGTCAGGCAAACCAAAATATTTCTGGAACTAAGCAAAGCCTATGTGCCCCATTCCCATTCGTTTTCTTTGCAGTATAGATATAGTAGTTTCGTTGAAAAATAATACAAATATAAATATATTTAGTTTCCATGCGCCATAGTAAAATTACAAAAAAAAAAAGAATCTTATAAAATAATTTTTCTAAAATAGAAATTTCTATTCTATATCGCGGACTTTTTGTGTAGGTTTAAAAATTCATTTCATAAATCATTTGAATTAATTTGCAGAAAACTAAATTTTTACATAACAATTCAGAGCGCCAAAACAGCATCAACTTCAACGGCCTCAACTTCAAGCCACACATGCACTTAAGAAAACAAGCTGATGCTGTGCATTTAGTGCCATTAGCTGAAATATTTCATAGGCCATCACTGACCAATGTTAGCTACACAAATTAATACAATTGAGTCTCACATTGATACTCAAATGCACCAATTTGCCAAAGGACATGAGCAAAGTAAGCCAGATATGCCTGAATTGGTAATCTTATGGCAGAAGTCAACTGGCAAGAGTCATCTAGAGAGAAGTTTGATAGGAAATACTAACACTCATCATATCTTACAGCTTTCAACTACCATTAGTTATGGCTAGTGGCTCATGGTTGCTTGCGCAGATTCTAGAATCGCCTCACAATCGCCAATGTAAAATCCATTTGCCTCTCTAAAGATTGAAAAATCTAACCCTGAAGCATACTTTTAATACTTCTTGTTTTTTTTTTAACAACTTTTTAAGTTAAAAGCCCTCATTAAACTCAGTTTTATGCTCAATGCCTTGAACATTCTAGCCTTTTAAAGCCAAGCCCTCTAAAAAAAAGCTTAAATAAACAAGGTGAAAATTATATAAAATCCAACTCAACATAAAACAAAATTTAAGCAGATTCATAATATGTTTAAAAGAAATATTCCCAAAAAAAAAAAAACATTTTTACCTGCAATTTTATTCCATTGCAAATGGATCGCTGCAGTGCCAGAAGAAAAAGTTACAGAGATTTACCCACAACAATAATGAAACGAGAGAAGAAAAAAAAAATAGAGAGTAGAACACATATTTTAGATGTACGTCAGAATTAAATGTAAGAAATTAAAAATAAAAATAATAAAAAAAAAATGAGAGAAAAACGTAAATAAACGCAATTGGGAAAACAGAGCAAAGTAACGGTAAATTTGTAATTGCATTTGGAATGGGATTGGAAGTCGAGAGAGGGGCAAAGCATGCAAAGGGGTTGGCAGCACCGCCAGATGACGTGCGATGCGACGACCCTGTACGGGAGCTGTCAAAGACGCAACGGGAGAGCTGAAGTAAACAAAAGCTCAAAAAGGAAAGCAAATGCGAACAAACGCGAAGAAAACGAACCCACAGCGATTTATATGTCAGCTGGTCCAAACCGAAACCGCTCGTCAGGGGGCTGGCACTGCTGTCAAATATCTGGGACGACCGATTCGGAAAACAGACGCAGATAGCGACGCGCGTGAAAAAAAGCAAATTCATTGAAAATTATAAACGCGATATTAAAAAAAAAGAGAGAAAAAGCTGGAAAATCAGAACCTAAACTCGTAATACAATTTTATTTCAAGCTAAGAGCCCATCCAAAGACTTCTTCTGGCCATGGAGCGTACTGCAGTGCCGCGTGGCAAACGACCAAGAGTTCAGGTCTCCATAGATGACAAAGAGCGTGCCATAGCTCGCATACGCAATGGTGAGACCAAGGCAGGCATCTCACGCGAACTGGGCGTGCCGGAGTCCACGGTGCGTGGGTGGGTCAAGCGAGCCGATCAGCGCATGGCACGCGAGGCTGGCGAAGGTAAGCCGTAGAGTAGAGACTGTAGATCATATTCCATAACTGAATGTATATGTATATGTGTGCATGGTAGGCCCCGAGATTGTGTCACCGCCCGTGCTGATGGCGCACTCCCTGAAGCTGCCCGTCAAGCGGGATCACAATGGCCAGGCGCTAACGCGCTCCATGGCGCCGACGTCCATGGCCGTGCCGCTGCCCATGCAGCTCTTCCAGCAGGCAGCCAACAGCCAGCTGCAGCTCAATGGCTGGCTGCACATCTTCAATGCGGGCATTCTCAACTTTACGCTGATTGCCACCGCTGCCTACCTGCGAGCGCGCATGCGCGGCACCACAGATCGCCAGTCGCTCTGGCAGATCATCTGCGAGTATGTGGACGAGGCTGGGCGCAATGTGGCCGCCAATGGCGGACAGTATGTGCCAGCTGGAGGAGCAATATCGACAACGGGTGCAACAGCAGCGTCAGCGGTCGCATTCAGTCGACAGCTTATCTCATCGCCGGCCATGGGCCGCAGTGGCGGCGGCAGCGGCAGCGGCAGCGGCGGCTTTTTGGCGCCGCGACTGCACATTACGGCGGAGGATGACGAGGATGCCAGTCTGGAGCCGAGTCCATGACAACCGAATCGATTCGATTTATGTACACGTATATGCAAATAAAACGCCTGTCAATGGGATTATGTTGTTTAAAGCAAATAATTGCATTTTAATTAGCAGCGAAATAAGTGCGATAATTGGCTCCCGGGTCCAGTTGCCACTCCACTCCCTCCGGCCTCGCCGCTCTGTCTGCTCTGAATCCGAATCTGATGCGGCTGACTTTATTAACCATATTATTATTTCATTTCATTGCATGTCATGCAAATTTCCAATTGAAATTGCTGTTGCTGTTGCTGTTGCTGTTCTTGTTGTTGTTTTATTATTTTTTTTTTTTTTCATTGTTGTTATCCTGTCGTGTTGTGTTTCCCACTCTCCCTCTCTCTCGCTGTCTCTCTCCTGCTCTCTGGTCAGAGTCACGTAATTAAGCGGTTTTATTTGCGGCTTTGCCACACATTAATTGCGTATGTTAAATGTAAAATTTATTTAGTACAGAAAAAAAACACAGAAACTCACAATATATAAATATATTTTTTATTCATTGAAATTTGCATTTTTAGTTACGACTCGAGCGCGGATTAAACATGAATTCGTGTTAGTTTTTGTCAACGTTTTATTGTTGTTTTCATTTCTTTTTGATCTCCTGCCGAATTAAAAATGACGAAAAAAATGGAAAGTATTTCAGTGTCAGAATTTATTAATTTTATAGATTTCATTTGGCATTTTAATAATGTAATTAAGTGAGCTTGTCGGCAGTTGTAGGCAATCGATTTATAAATACATTTTGGTATAGTTTGAGCCGGTTGTTGTTGCTCGTCAACTGAAATATGGCTTCATCAGCTCTGAATGCAGTTGCAGCCAAGTCTAACTTGAGAGTTCTTATTACTATTGTATATTGTGAGTAAAGAGTGGGTTGTTCATGCAAATGGAGCATCTGTGAGTTGATCTCAGCTATAGCGATTTACAATCTATAGATAATTGATAACAGTTTCAGTTTGAAAAATATTTATTTGCAGAACTTTTATAACTTCATACTAAAGCAAATGGAAATGGGAAAAGTTTAAGACTGCAGCATATTTGGTAGATAATTTTTAATTTTTACACAAATAAAAACTAAACCTTAATTCATTTGCTGGTAAAAGTTTTGTTCAAATTTAATTATTTAATTTTATTTATTTATCCAAAGCTTCCTTGAAACTAATGTCTTTATGAACTATTCCTTAACTTACATATCCGATGATATGATTAGAATTGTTGCTATAATTTAATTACTAATTAAGAACTCAAAATCAAATGTCTGAACAGAATATAACTTTGTTAACAAATTTATTTCTTGTATTCAGATTGGTATGAATAAAGCAAATGGAAGCAGATGTATTAACAATAAATCAATTTGCACAAATAAAATAAATAAAATAATCGCTGTGCTAGCTTACACGATCGATGGAAAGGCAGCCAGAAAGGCGTTGCCTGAAATCATAATAATCTTTTTAATTTGCAAAGTTCTTCATATCAAAATTCAGTTTTGGCTTGAATCCCTTACAGTCTACTGCTAGGCATTACACCACGACTCTAAAATGCATGAATACAACATGCGAAACCTTATGTTTAGCTGGCTAAAATCGACTCCTAGCTAAACTTTATTCATATTAGTAATATTAGAAGGCAGTTGCCCAGGCAATCCCTGCGAGCATAGTCCAATTACTTTGCTGCATATGCAGGCTACATAAAATGAAACACCTAATTGAAGGCTAATCAGAGGCGAACGTTTCTCCCTCTCTCTCTCTCTCTATCTATCTCTATTTACCTTTTTCGTTTTTTTTTTTTTTTTGTGCAAAGCGAGACCTAAGCCAACTAAGCCAATATCCAGTGGGCAATGTAGCACGCAGCGATTATCCGGCAGTTCATCGAAAAATATTACTTCCTTAACACGAAACTTTTTCCATTTTCATTTTGCACGCCGGACCATAAAAAATATGGTAAAAGGGCGGCCCAAGAAAATGGCTGCTGCAGGCGCAGGCACAGCCGAGCCGTGAATATATGTATGTAACACGTATGTGTGTGTGTATGTGTGTGTATATATGTGTGTGTATGTCTGTGTGTATGTATGTGGAGGTATTCGGTTTGTTTTGCGGATTTCTTGTGATTTTCGAATGCTTTTTTCTTGCGTGTGGAGGCCGATGGCGGAGGCCTATCAAAGTTGATTATCGTGAAATATTTTGCAGGCATGAATTGAGCGGAAGATTTGTGTGGCCTTTGGCCTGCGGCCTGTGCCTGATTTAACGCATAAGCCGCAGGGATTTGCGACCCAGATTGGCTTCGAGCTGTCCGACCAACTGAACGGACCTAAAACATTGATTAACTTGTTGAGAAAGTGCAGCAGAGCAAACGCATAAACGCATTTCGGCATACGAGCAGCAGCTGCCTTGGCATGACCAAGCCATAAAGGTGTTCGCTTTTAATGGCCTGAAACTAAAACTGAAATTGAGACTGGGCAAAGCAAAAAGCATCATTTCAAGCAGAATAGACGCAGTTCCAATTGGAATTGCGGTTTGCAGCTGCACAGCGTGTGCCCCATCGCCACCGTCAACCCACCTGCCGCGCCAGCCACGCTGGAAGTCATAAATCAAATACGTTTAATTAAACTTTTCCACGTGGCACCCGAGGGGGCGTGGCCAACTTTAGCGTGCCAACTAAGTAAAAATGCAATTAGAAGTGGCATTGGTCACGTTGCCACCGACGTGCATAATGTTTGCAGTTGGAGCCGTGAATTGTGAATCGTTTACAGCGAGTCAGGCTAACGCGCGCCCGAAAGTATGCTATAAATTTCAACGTGCCAGATAATTAAAGTAATCGAACTGACAGCAATCGTGTTGTCTGTCCGCTTTATCAACACTTGAAATTCGAATAGATCGAATCATGCCCAATCAACAGCCGAACTAAATTGGTAAACAGCACACATTACACCATATGTTTAGTTAACGCAATGGTCAGAGTAGCCAGTTACAGATAGATAGCGAGCTAAACGGCTGTTAAATAAAAATATATTCAAATTTGCAATAAATAAATACAAATTCAACGAGTTCAAACAACCAAAAGATGAGTATGGAACATAGCAGCTAGTTAGTGCAAAAACAATTTCGTGGCAAAACTCAAAAATTGGAGTCGAAACAAGCGTTAACTATGTGCGGGCCAAGAAAGTAAGAGAATGTCCAAAAACTATGCGAAAACTTGTTAAAACTAAATAAATAAGGAAGCTGAGCCACAAATGCACTAACAGCGGCTGTAAATCATTTGCCAAAATATTTTACCACCTTTAAACTAAAAACTGAGCCAGCTAGAAATTGTCGTGCTTAAAGTGAGAGATGAAGCGTTGTGGCTCTCGCTCTGGCTGCTGGCTGCTGGGTTGAGTCATTGCAAAGGAAATCACGCAATAAACTAGGGGCGAAAACAAAACTTTAACTACTTTTTCCGTTAGCCGCGAAACTCAACTGGAAAAACTTTTCGAAACAATACAATTTATATTTATGCGATGTCGACGACGACGACGACGACGACGACGCTGCGAGGACGAGTCGACGCTGACCCAGAAAAACGAAATGGCAAAGAAAATGCTGTCCGGCATTCTGTTCTCGCCCGACCGAGAGCCGTGCCAATGCAGAAGAGTTTATTTAAGTGTTGAAAACCACTTGACCCACTTTCTTGTGGTGTTGATAGCGGCCAGAGAAACTTCTTCATGTCAATTTAAAAGGCTCGTTGAGCAAAACTTCTACTGCATGCGGGCTAACAATAAATTAACTGCATTAAAGCAAAATCGACATTCCGTTTAGAGCGGCCGCAACAAGCAGGCAAAGCGGCAGCGGCAGCCGCAGCCGCAGCCGCAGCCGAAGCCGACGCTATTAGCATTTTTTCCATAATTTCAATTTAGTTAATGGCAGACAAAAGGCTTGCCCCAGGGCAACATTAGCAGCACACGAAACACATTTGATGGCAGCTGGAGCGGAGCGAAGCATCCCAAAGGATGCTCAACTATGCCAGTTGCTAATTAGTTTTGAGAAGAAATCTTATTGGTTTCAAGTTGGGCTAGCAGCATGTCATAAGCGAAACTTTCCAATCAATACAATTTACTCACATCAGCTGCAGGCTGCGGCTGAGGAACAATGAATCCAAGTGATATATAGTTGGGCTGGCACTGAGAGCAAGTTACCCTAAACCAAATGTTATGTCAAAGTGAATGTAGCACTAATTGATAGAAGATGATGTTTACCAAAGGATAAGTGTAAGCAATCAAGCACGAATATATGAATATATATGTGTAAGAATAATTAAATGTAATTTAAGAATAGATATAATAATAATATGTATTCAATATAAATACTAATAATATTCATTATTAATTTTAAATATAAAACTAAAATATAATAAAATTAAATATTATAATATTCATTGTATATAAACGAGTTTTTTTATTATATAATAATAAACAAAGCAAATTTATCTTTGAATATTCCACTATTAAAAGCCTCTAGAATGACTTTTTATATGGAATGCAGACAAAAGATGGATTCAGCTGAGCTAAGAGTAAGATACTTCTAACCATTTTAGACTAAGATTGGACACATTTCTGCAAACTTCATATCTGCATATAGCATATTTATGCATAACAAATTTTAGTCAAATAAACTTTTTATTTTTTAAAAACAAATCGAAGAAAATTCTGTTTTAATTTTCATATATATATATAAAAGTTTCAATGAAGGTTAATCAAATTGTAAAAAACTTTTACAATATTTTCTATTATATTTAATATATATAAAGTGCACAACTTTCCACATACCACCAATCAAGTCAATCTTTCAGCTATTTCTCGCCTAATATCAACCCATTTCTAACCCCTTTACCAATACAGGGTATTTGCACTAAGTTGATGGCAACAAATGGCTGGCGGATATTGATTGTAGGCCCACAGACAGGCAGCCAACCAAACAGTTAGACAGGCGAACAGGCGAACTGGCGAGCAGGCGGTCAAAGCGCATAATGACCCAAAATGCTATCAATCCAAATGAAAATTCCCCAGTCGTGCGGATAATTGGAATTAATACAAAAAGCAGCTGAGATATTTTGTTTTGGGCTGCTGCGCTGCTGTGAGCTCGAAGCTAATGATAGGGTTAGCTCCAGTTGCTGTAGTTGTAGCTGTCATATGTAATGCGACAGCTGGAGACATCCGCTGCCAGTTATTGAACTGCCTTAGACAACAAATGTCCAGAGTCCAGATTGAGTTGACACTGCTCATGACATTTGATTCAATTAGCCAGCAAACAAATTAAAACCCGAATTGTATAGCTAGATCAATATAGACGCTTTTGTTTAGCCAGCTGATAGAGATAGCCTGAAAAGAACTACAAGTGGATAAGCAGCAAGAAATGATTGTTGAAACTATTGCAGAAAATATGTTTACAATAGTAAAATATTCAAGAATAGAGCGACAGCATAAGACATATCTAAAGTTGAAGCTAAAAACTTTGCAAAAAATAGAATATTTTCTGACCTGCCACAGTCAATCAATCAGTTGAGCAGCTCCAGTGGCATCTGCTAGATAAGATAAAGGATAACAGATGCAAATGTAATCAATTTGTTCGGCATATGTCTACTTATTCAAGTAACCAGCTCTAGTTGAAGTTATGATTAAGATAGTGCTTTTTTGATTATAAAAAGAGCTACGTTTGCCTAATGAACACTTTTTCCATATTATATATTCCCTATTTCCTCATGAATAACACGCGCAACACTTCATAGCCTCATTTTAAATTGATGACATACCAAAGTTTTCCGTCACATTCCCCACCTTTATTCACAGACAATTACTTTTGCCAACAATGACAGCACGCGTTTGATAAATATCTGTTAATATTTAATAACTTTATGCAAATGAGTGCGCTATTGGACAAAAGGCATGGTGAACTTGATTAGTATATATATTATATATATATAAAGTATATATATTTACTTTGTAATATGTGTAAAGCTTTTGAAATGAAATGAATTTAACTCTGACACATGTAAAAAGGATAAAGCAAGGATAAACTTTCTTTCTTCCAACTGAATTGTTCCTATCCCACACTAACCAACCCAATAATGATCCAAAGGATGATTTAATCAATGTGATCAATCAATCCATCAATCAGTATATTTATTTAACCTTGACACGTGGATAGCACGGGGGAAACTTGTCAAGCCAGATCAGATTATGAACAGCAATATGCCTTTGGGCACATTTAGCTAATTAATTTTGGCTTAATCAGCGGGCCAGAGATAACAGCCGCAGGTCTGTCAACTGTTTTCATAGTCAATTAGTATTAGCCGCGAGTCGTAACATGTTGCATCGTAGACTGCGCATCCTACTCTACATCAGCTACTGGCAGATGCTCATCTACGGCCTGCTGCCGACCACAGTGCACATCAGCCATGAGAATGTGACCCTGAGCAAAGTGTCCGCAGGATATCTGATCTATAGCATATTCCCGGCCTTATTCCTGTTGCTGGAGACACCGTTTATGATAGCCAGCGGCCTCTTTGGCGGCTACATGAGTCACAATATTGTCCTGCAATGGGGTCAGATGCTGACGCTGTCTTTGCGCACTGTCGCCGTGCTCAGTTGCTATGGAGTTGTTTGGCTGCAACGCCGCCGGCTGGTTCAGCTTTACGCCGACTTCCTCCAGCTCTGGCAGGCCCATTGGCCAACTCTGTGCCGGGTCAATGGTGCGAAGTCAATGGAGCGCCTGCATTTAGAATTGGCTAGACAAATGCTACGGATGCTGTGCGTCAATTACTCCATGGTCTTCTGCTCGCTCCTTATGCAATTTCGCCTGCTCGCCTCAGCCAGCCTGTTGCATCTACTGTTCCGCATTGCCTCAATGCTAATGCTTTCGGCGCAGCGAGTCAGCTTCATAACGCTGTTGCTGCTGCTCAATCATCAGTTTCGAGCCGTTCAGCTGGCACTGCAGGCGCTCAGCCGTGGCGCCAGATCTCGCTGCTTACAGGCAGATCTGAGTCAAGTCGCCAACATACATAGCGAATGGCTGCTGCTGGCCAGACGCGCCTTCAGCATCTACGATCTGGCCAATGCCAGCATCTTTGTCAACATGTTCGCAGTGAACGTAAACATACTCTACCATGCCGTTCAGTTTGGCAATCAGACTATCAAGTCCAACTATGTGGGTATCATCCTTGGCGATGCACTGGTCAGCCTCAACATATTGAATTCAGTTTTGGTCATGAATCTGGTGGATGACGCTTTATGCTCTTGCAACGACGCAGCTCTGCTGCTACGACAATTCAACGATCGACGTCGACTGAGTCCGGAGTCTGTAATTGAGGTTTGTTTCCTTACTCAATTTCAATTTATATATTTGAATATTTGATATGCAATTTCATTTACAGCTGGAGCTCTTTAGCACTCGTTTGAGCAACAATCGTCTGGTCTATCGAATATGCAGCTGCGTGGTCCTTGATAAGCCTGCCTGCTTGAGCTACATGTCTGCTGTGCTGACCCACGTTATTGTCCTCATGCAGTTCGATCTGAAGCGTCGTCATGAGATGGGCTTGAAGTATGAGAACTTCTTTAAGGCAGAAAATTAGACTTGTAAAAGTAGTTAAAGAGAATCTCTTTGCATATAAATCTAGCTGAGTGAGCGAGCTACTGATACAACTCAATGTGAATCCTATCTTAAAGGTCATCTAGACAATCCTATATCATATTAGGCAAATACCATGTCTGCCAGAATGCTTAAACTCTACTTGCTCAACATCTTACATACTTTCAATATATCAACAAATAACAGAAACTTAGTTAAGCTTTTATTCATTCAAAATAAAAAGCAATATTATATTCAGTTAATCGATTTTTTCTCTTCGCACTTATATATAGAATCCACTTTAAATGCAGGTCGCCAATTGACACTAATTACCTTTCTGTCACTCTAGCTATACAACGCTATGGAAAACACTAAATGCTTTGATTTGCTGCGTACTAACAGCCTGATTACATATGATTACAGTTCTATTTGTGGAGTAGGTCAAGAGTTCAACCTCAGCGCCTGGTAACTATAGCTCTATCAATATAATAGAAATACTTTTGTTCTTTGCTGCATAAAATTATTGTTAATCTGTAGCGCAGCTCGAGCTATATGTCCCATAAAATCTTATTTAAATCTGTTAAACTCTTCAAGTAAATTATATAAAAATAATAATATTCAATTTCTATAAACAGTAAAGTTTCATCTCAACTTAGTTTCCCACACACTTCTTTATTTCAATTTAAATCTAAAAAAAAAACTAAAATGCTAAACACATTTAACCCATTTCCATAGCACTTAAATACTGGGAAATAATGGCCAACAAAACAATTGTTTTTAGTGTCGCAAGGCTTTTAGTTGACACTTCACAAGAAGCTTTTGGCCATTATAAACGCGCATTAAAAGCTCCGCACAACTATTTGGACCTTGAAGCTTTTAAATAGCTTTGAAATGTAAATGCGAGTGAAATGGATTGCTTTAATAGTAGTTCTTGTATGCCAACTGCCACAGAATGAGCACATTTAGGCCTATGGAATGGTTCATCGAGTTCCAAAATGCTCTGTTCATATCGAATAAGCCCAGAATTTGCAGATTTCGCACTCTTCTTTGGCGCGGTTGCAGCTTGCGATTGAGATAAATCACAGTAAATTCCAGCTGCAAAAGAGAGTTGAATTATTGAATATATAGTTAAATTTACTCTATTACTCTATTACTTTTTTTCTCTATTACATATAAATATAAATATGTATGTATAGAAATACATTTCACCCACTTACCTGATGCAGCAGCGCCACACAGTGCGTATCGTGCCTGCAGTCCACATGGACAGCTTTCAGTGCGAGCCACAGTTGCTGCACTCTGGCAGACAAGTCCTTCCACCTCATCTGATTTGTGCCAAATATTGAGAAATGCAGCATAATATCAAAGTGAAATAATAAACAAATTACTGAGTAGAAATAGCAACGCCATAGACTAATGAACTCTGCATCGGCAATTAGGACAACCAAATTGAAGAAAATGGAAATCTCAGTTAGATAGTTGGTGAAGACGTTGAGCAGCATTTGTGCCTGAAAGATTTTCAGCAGCTCGACGAGCAGGTTGTGCAGGTGGAAACAGCTGCGCCAGAGCCGGCGCCAGGCAGCCAAAAGCTGACGTTGATAGACATCGCGATGACGGCCATGAGACGCAGGCAACCAGCGCAGATCTTGTGTCAGGTCAAATGTCTCCTGGGACATGCACTCAAGCAGTCGATTGCTGGTGCTCAGCACAAAGTAAGCCAAGCTGTCCGTGCAGCTGACCAGCAGTTCCATCAGCACTACGGCTACCGAGATCCCGATGTAGGCTGGCGCCACTTGTGTGACAACTTCATCATCTTCGCCGCACATCAACGCGCTGCCAGGGCCAAACAACTCATTGAGCAGCACTACGAAACGCGCATTGCTCAGCATCAGCTTCCAGAAGTGTCGCCGCCAAAAGCTATAGTTCGTATGATATTGGGTAAAGCGGTCCAGTAGCCGTAGATAACCATTGCAGACACGTCTGATGCGTTGCCGTCGCAACCAAATGCTGCCCAATATCACGTACAGCGAACACGACTTGGTCAACGCCACGCAACTAAAGGCTATGGCTAACATGTCCATGCCCTGGCAGCTGAAGTAAGTGTACACCATGACGACAAAGCACATGGGCGTGACCGTCAGATAGAGCAGATTCAAGAGCAACCAGTAAGCCAGCATCAGACCATGATCGAGTTCGAAGCGCTTTCGCGCCGCCACATAGCGCAGGTTGCACAGACCAATCGCTCGACTTATTCCCACAACAATTGACAGCAGTTCCATGCTGCACAAAGTTCGAGCAGTGACTAAGTGCATGTCGGCGTGCAGGTCGCTGAGTCCGTTTTTTAATCACTTGCCAAAAACACTTTTGGGAATACGATAATCACGGCATTTAAACTGGATATTATAATTTTGTCATGCATCGTGTGAGCAGCAAAGCAGGCATCTGCAAGCGCACATGATACTCGTATATATTATTCTGATCAATGTTAAGTAACCAACTAGTCGATAAAACACATTTCTCAGCTTCAAACTCTGTTTGAAATAAGTGAAGTCTCTAACGAAAAAAAAAAACAGAAATTCTACTAGTTAGACTAACGCAACCAATCAGTTAAATGCAAAAATATAGTATTCTTATTTGGCTTATATTTTTATTTTAAAACTTTTCGTATACCTTTAGTGTTCGTGCTTACAAATTAATATTCTTGAACTATAGACTCTCCTATTTAATATGTATCTCTTGTATAATATATTATAAAACATATATGGAAAGCTTTTTATCAAACTTGTACTCATATTGAATCAGGTTTCAAGTTATAGAATTATAAAATGTATAGTATAAAATATAACATATAGATAACTATGTATATATATTTCATTGAAATTTTATTTACTTTACAGCGATCGTCGCTTTTCTGGAGACAATTACATTTCCAATTGTGCGCTAAACTCAGCTGCTGCTGCAGACTTCAAAGCATCTCAATGGCATTACTACAACAGTCTTCTTCTTATTAAGTAGTTGACTGAGCATAGGATAACACAATTGTAAAATACTTTCATGGTTTAATTTGTGCCAAAGAAATACATGCAATTTCTATATATTTTCTATGGAATTATAAATCTAACAAATTTATTTTTATTTACAAATAAAATGACTGATGGGCAATATTTATATGTAAATGCTAAAACAACAAAATATAGAAGTTTTATAACTACTTCAAAAAAAAGTTGTTAGCTATTGACTACATTAACTATACAAAATATATTCTTGAGAACGATGAATACTTTTTTAATAAACATTGGAAATACAGTTGATATAATTTATGGGTAAAATATAATTTTATAAAAATCTAGATGAGCAAGGCTGAGTTTTTGAAGGTAAGAAAAATAAAGTTAATTTTCATTTAAATACATTATACAAAGTAAAATAAGCATTGCTCATGCCTTGCAGCCACTGAGCTGTGTTACACATATGTATACTTCCTGAAGTTTCTTCAAAAATACATTTTTTAAGCTTTCCTCATCTAAATTTTCAAGTTTGACTCAATAATTTTAATATACATAACATAGATCAGCTTTGTTTCTTAAGTCACGTTTAGATATTCAATTTAGTATTTACATACTAGACTAAGTACTCATCTAGATAGAGGCCATGTTTCAAACTGGCTCGCTTTAATCTTATGTTAGCTGGCATAATACTTTGAACTAATAATACAGGCTAAAAGCATATACTAACGAGCAATCTAACTATATATACTAACATATACTAAAACCAGAATAGCACCTTTAAGATATATCGAACAGCTTCCACTCTCGCTCTCTCACCTTATCTTATGGCTCCACATTCAGCATGTCTCGTAGGAAAGTAACTTCCCTACGGCATCTTCATCACTATCCATGGCACCCGGCCGTGATACTTATAGAAATAATAGTCATATGCCAGCTTGCCTAGGATTATAATGATGAGGCTGGCGAGGACACAGTTGAGCCAGTCGATTGGATGGATTCGCATATCATCTTCGGCGCTGATGTTGCACATATCGTGGCGCGTGAGGGTTAGGACCTTGGCCTGGCGCAACTCGTCTCCCTGCATATAGGTGCAGGTGACATTCCAGGCATCCCTCACTATATCCTTGTACTTGGTCAAGAACTCGCGCAGTCGCATGCCAAACTTGCAGGTGCAATGCCAAGGATTCTTGCTAATCAGCAAGAGATTCGCGTTCTCATTATCGTTGAGAGCATTGTCCAGCGCATACACCTGCAGCTTGCGCAGTTGATTGCCCTGCAGGTTAAACAGACGAAAGTTTTGCAGCCAATAGGTGTCCTCCAGCACGTCAATGTTCGAGATCCAATTGTTTTCCAGCTGCACGTCCACCACATGATGATAGTGTGGATTATCGCGCAGCGGATTAATATCGCTGATCTGAAATGCATTTCGAGTTACTAAACTGCTGAATAGAGTTGAACAACTTTGTCTTACTTACCTGATTGTTATTGATATACAAGGTGGTTGTGTTCTCTGGCAAATAGGCGGGCAAATTCTGAAACTGAAGATGCGAACAGTTGACCGTGTAGAGCGGAATGTAGGACTTGGGAATTATGTGATGCATCAGGCAAGTGCAGTTAAGCAGATCTGGATGCGATTGACACTCTCTGCGTAGAACCTGCAATTAAGATTATATTTGCTACTAACTGGGAGATCCATTGGTGCTAGATTGTATATTGAGTTATACTCGAATGCCTGATGGTTCATGGAAATGGATGAAGGTTTACACTGAGCTCATGGACTTAATCAAGCATTCTTCTGTATGTTTAAGTCTTTAGATTGTAACCTTTCCAGAAACATGAAGCTAACCGAAGTAAAAGCCCAGCTTTAGCTTCCTAATTACTACTAACTAGCTGCATCTCTAGCTTCTTTTAAAAAGTTAAATAAATGATAATAATATAACTAATAAATAATAATAATAATAAATTGATAATTAATTTATCTAACATTTAAGATCTACACTCACCACCTTGTAGTGCATGACCAGCAGCATTTGACGCTCTTTGTACTTGCGATCGGTGCAGATGAGCTCCTCGCGATCAGCCACCAGACGACCCTTCTCTGGCTGCAGCAGCAGCCACTTGAAGTTGCGCGTGCAGTTCCATGGATTGCCCGCCAGGTAGAGCTGCTGAAAGGAGTGCGGCAGCATCAGTGGTCCATCCAATTGTATCAGCTGATTCCAGCGCAGATCTAAAATTTCCAAAGCGTGTATTCGCTTAAAGGTGCGCGCCGAAATGTACGAGAGATTTGTCCACGAAATGTTTATGGCCTGCAATGGATTTTACATAACTCTCAGATCTTAACACTTGAAGTGTGTCTAACAGCACCTGCAGATGATACATATCGGGAAAATCAATTATGAACTCTGTGAAGCCGCTGTACTCGATGGTCAGCGAGCGCAGCTGTGAAAACTTTTGCAGCTCTCGTAGAGGATTGAAGGACTCCCTTGGCCAGCCGCACAAAAGCATCTGCTGTGCCGGCAAATATTTGCCCAACTTCGTGCTGTTAGAGACGATAATGAGATGTCAAACAGGATCTGTAGTTTACTTATACTCTTTACCTTAATGCAGCCAGATTGTTCATGCCGCCATAGCATCTGATCAGCCCATTGCGCGTTAGCCTCGTGCAGTTGCCATCCGCCGCCTCTGGCGCTGACGTCCAGTTAACACAGCTATGGCTTGGTATCAGAGCGGGTATATTAGCTGCTGCGGCTGCTGCTGTAGTAGTAGTTGGAGCGACGCTGTCATCGTGAGCATCCACGACGCCACAGAACCTGTCCACAGAGAAGCTATAATTAAAGCTGATATACGCAATATATACGAAGGTGTCTGCAATTAAGTCTATTTATAGACCTAAAGACCTGCGCCTCTCAGGTGATAATTGTTGATATGCCAAAACCTCAGACCAAAATACATTCGTTTGCCTCTGACAAGAGCTGACAGGGCTTAGCTGGTCATAAAAAGCGTGTGACTGACTTTCATTTTGTTTTATTACTTTATGATACGCAGTAGTCGACAGAGTACAAATAATTTCATTTGTTTAACCTGATAATCTATATATCCGAAATACCCTATATACCTATATACATAATATCTACATTTATAGTTGTTTCGAATATCGAATATCCAGCTATGCCCTTCTTTAGGTGTAGAACTACTTGTAAATATGGGCATAGGTATGAGAAAATATATAAGTATAGATATAAGTAGAGCTATATAGACAGATATACCGTAAAATACAGGTATCAGGTAGGTACAGGTAGTTCAAGTTGAGAGATATCTCTATATATAAGTGTGCAACTAAATATGCTTAAGCACTTTGTGCTGCTGTCGATTACTAAATAAAAGACCCAATATGTTGAGGCCCCAATTTGCTTTATGTATTAGCGCGAGTCGATATTGATTCAGACTGTGGCCACTTAGCACATTGGTAGATCTACTTGTAACATATATATAAACAATGCACAATTGACACCAAATGCCGAGAGTTGTATAAAAAAATGCGAGATGATTAAAAAATAATAATAAATTAGCTACGAATAATAATACCAAAAAAATAAATAAATATAATAATATATATGAATATATAACAATAATAAAATAGCAGCAACTTTTTTAAATTCTAAACTATTTATTAAAATAATATAAAACTAATTTTAAGAAAACCTCTGTTTAAATTTTATTATGATTTGTACAAAGCAAATTTGATTCTGAATTGGAAATGTTTATCTGCAAGCTATATAGGGTCTACTTGTCTAATCTGAGCACAATTTATATTAAATTGTATTAAGTTTTTGTATATTTCAGAAAAATATATATATTCCATACCGAATGTTTTGTATTTACAATTTCGGTGTTATTTTTGTTGCTAGCCTTTGAAAATTGTTTAGTTGCAATTAGCAACTTTTTATCGTTGTTGCTTGTGAGCAAGTGTTAAAAATAATAATATACAAACGACAAAAAATAGAAAAAGACGAAAAAACAAATTCAAAACTGACGAAAATATTTGCTTTGTAAGCCAAATAAAATTGTTGCAGTAGCTGTTAACTTGGCCAAAAATCGTGAAGTCTCAATATTTGCGCAAATGTTATATATTTTTTTGGCTATTCTAGACTAACAAATTATCTTGAGAATTGAACAAATTTGCGACTGTCTGCAACAATAATTTAAATTGTATTAAAGTTTAATATGCTTATGAAACTTTATTTGGAAATATTTCTTCTTTTTCGTATATTGGAGGCAAAGAAATTGACGACTCAACAATAAACTGCAGCTCAATGTATTTATCAACAAAATAATATTTTGTTGCAACTTTTATAGAGCTGGGAGTCTCCCTCTTTATTATGTTTGAAAATATATTTTATTTTCATATATTTTTATAAATAATATTATACACATTAATTTTTTATTAAATATTATGCCAAAGATCGAAAAAATCTCAAGCACAAAATTGATTTAGCTGCGCTAATCACTTTATAATAATTTAATTAAATAATTAGACATGTTTTTTCATCACTTCACATATTCAGAACAAATCTAAACAAAAATTATAATATATATGTTTGCTTTTTAAATTGAAAGCTTGCATCACTCAAGCGACAATCAACTTCAATTGAAATGTGTTGCATGCCCTTCGATACGCTCGCAATTTTATTAAGTCAATTAAAAAATCATTAAAGTAAAGTGTAAATAATTGTTTATTCTACTATTATTATTATGCTTGGGTCAAGATCTAGGTCAGTTAAATGTTTAAGTTTTTCAAATAAATTTCGACCAGATATTGAAAGTTGATCTATTTGAAATTTATGAAACTCTTTTGCCTGCTCTATTTGTGGCAGACACTCGAAACTTGTTTATCAATTTGCCCATCGCAATGAAATCCACTTAGAAATTTGTTACGCATCGACTTCCAATTGATTCTCAGCTTAACGACTTCGCTTGTTAGCAAGAGGTCGACATACTCTGTATGCTAAGCCCCAACTAAAAACAGGTGAAGAATATTTCTTTAAATGATGAGAGCATTGGGATTATTGAATCTATCGATATTGATTGTCATGCTGTATAGCCGAGTAGACCAAGACCCTAAGTCGAACAGTACTCAAAGCCAATATACCCTCTTAAGGAGTATTCAACATGCAGACTTTACTCCTATATAGCACTCTTTGCTATATTCCAGGGTATACATATATACAGATAGAATGTTAGTAAATATAGCTAGAGTATCTGATGATATTTATCTGTTTGTCATGTGTTGAAGTTTTATTTTCGTAGTCTTTAAATAGACCAAGCGCCAAGATAATTTAAGCATATAGCTCAAATCAAATGTACATAAGCAGAGCGAGCCAGAGATCTATTATCTATCCATGGCAGCTCGCACAGAAGCAAGATAGTTCAAATTACTTATGGCGAACATGACGCAGTCTTTTTATTCCATGAGAGAAGCACTAAAAAATAAACTCATTTAGTTTGGTAAGATTAATGAGACTCTAGTTATACAAGGAAATCAGAAAAACCATTCAAATTTAAACATAAACAGTCAACAGACAAGTTTTAGATAAAGTAATTGTTAAAAATGCATAATAAAATGAATAAAAATTAAAAAAGAAAACAATAAAAAATTATTTAAAATTTTATAATTAGGAAACACAAGATATAAAGACTGACTGTAAGCGAACCTCTGTGTCTTGATGATGTATATGGATTGTTGTCATTGAGAGAGAGAGAGAGAGAGAGAACTTAAGCCAGCTACTTTGTGCAGTTTATGCGTTGATAATAAAGTCGACAGTTGGAACACTTTTTACAACCTGAGCACAGCAAAAATGACAATTTATGGGAATAATTATTTTTCTGTATAAAACAAATCTGATATTCCTAGAATTTAAATAAAAAATTTGTTGTTTAAATAAAAATTCGAAAAAACAGATTCTTTGCAATGCGAAAAGCGATAATATATAAATATATTATATATAAATTCAACTGTTCAATATTAAATCAATTCAGTTAGGTGAAAGCGTCAGAATGCCTTTTAGTTGGGCTTAAACAATAAATATCTATGCACAAATATATTTATACAACTTTATCTGCATGCACTCTAGTTAAACACATGTAAAACAGCTTTCACGATAGGCCGCTGTGCGTTGATAAACACAAAAAACGTTTGATTTATGAAAGAGTTAAATATTGACACGCTCAACTAAAACACACACACACACACACACACGCAGCCGAAAAGGTCACAGAGAAGAACAGATTTTCATACTATTTGACATTATCGCACATTGCGCATACGCCGTGTAAACGCGCTCAGCTCACTTTTTATATACACAGAAATATATTTGGTTTTGTTTTCTAATGAATACCTGCCAAAAATAGCCAAGAGCAGCAGAAGAGTAAACGCAACTGAATTTTCATTAATAAATGTGCTTTGATAGCTCATTGCCACACACTGAAATCACAGGCAGCAGCTCAGGTAAGCACTCGATGCGAACTCTTTGGCAACACGTGTAAACTTTGCGCTGCTTAACAACGCGCACATGACTTCTGTTTGGCCGCGCAATTTGTCTATATTTCTATACGCATAACAGTATATTTCCATAGACTTAATGCATGTTCTAAATCTGCCTAGGCAGTTGCGGTTTACTTTGTTAATCGCGGTGTGACATCCGTATCTCTCGCGCGGTCTGTGCTACTTTTCTCGCGTTTGAAGTTCAAATGAGGCGCAAATGCGAAATGCTGACATATTTTTTCATTTTTTGGTGGCATCGCCGATCTCATCCATCAGCTGTTGGGAGACATCAGTGTGAGCCAAATGTGCGAGAGAGCGAGAGAGTTTTTATTGTTGTTATGAAATACGATTGCTATCATAAGTAGCTGGAGCTGCCAGCGTGTGTGTGTGAGTGTGTATCTATGTATGTCAATATATATATATATATACATATAGCCGACAGCATCAATCAGCTGATTGTTCGAAGACAATTGCCTACCCCACCACTTTGTCTATACGTATATATATATATTTATTGACTACGACACACGCATACTAATTGCTTTAATTTTCGTTTTGCTTAGCCAAAATAACAGCTTGTCAATAAAAAGTTAAATTTATAACGAATTGACTGATTGTTCATGGATCGACAATTGTTGTCTTCAACTTGCAAATGGACATCGCTGTGATCTAATCTGGTCTAGCTTAAGCAATAAAACTACAATTATACTCTACTAATTTAGACAAGTTTCTTTTCTTTTTTAGTTTTAGTTTTAGTTTATTGTGTATTTGTACATTCTGTAGTCAACAGCGCATTTGTAACTCAAAAGCGACATCAAAAATAACTAAGAAATATAGTTAACAAAAACCATTTGAGCAAACATCCAAATATTGTTGTCTACTTTAATTTATCCTGCTGTACATTATATATATATATATATACATACGTCTATATAATGCACTATAGCTTCTTCCACTCCCTGTTGGCTTATAGATTTTTGGTTTCGTGCGCTACTCATAATTGTGTTAGTTTTTGAATGTTGTGCTTACTTGGACCATTTGAAATGCGTTGTTTAAATATGTAGGCTTTACATTCTTATGACTATGACTTGAGAAATTTGTAAGCTCGCATAACGATGTCTTATTGAGCTAATAGTTTAAACTGTCAAATTTGGTATAACATTCACAAATAGTTCAATATAGCTGTCATTTATATCAAAATATAGTTTAAGACTCGACTTTGTCTGGTGACGTGACCTCAGCTTCCTTTGCTGGCTGCGGGTTAACGTTGTATTGAACCTTCTCATTGGTCTCGGCTTGCTTCTGGCGCTCATAGACGCGCACATCCTCCAGCGTCATGCCGTGCCACTCGTCCAGCCAAGCAAACGCCTGACGATGGCCCAGCAGCAAAATATCCCGAATGCCGCGTTGTATAAAGTCTTCCACTTTGGTTTGCAGGCCCCACACCTCGAAGCTGGCATGCACCACTTTATAGGAGCACATAATAGGGGAATCTGTTTCACGCCAACCCTCAATCAGTGGACCACGATCTGCAAAGAGGCGATAATGGTTATAAGACTTCAAATATGCTATAGTTACAGAGTTGATGTCGCATTGTTATATATAAGTTATAAGTTTGCCATGCAACCGATTGAATTTTACAAAGGACATAAACTAACTTGTCTTATCTGACTTGAAGAACTTTGGATCCTCTTCGCGTTTATAGTGCTTGCCCGTTAGCTCATCAAATGCAATGTCCACGTGATCCACCACGCGCACCTTTAACTCATCTTCGCACAGATCCAGGCACTATATAAAATCATATATGAATAATTTCGTTCAAGTTAAGCGGATGCTACTCACATTCTCTGTGCTGCCATTGTTATTCTCGTATTTAGTCTTGATTAAAACATTTAGTTTAGGTATGAAGGAACACTGTAAAATAAAGAAAATATATATCTATATAGAGTTCATCCAAAGTTCAGAATAATTTATATAATTACCGTATATTCTGCCAATTGTTTAAAGTTTGTCGGGCACATAAAAATATAAAGAGGAGAAATAAACCAATAAATGATATATGTATCTGTTGATGCGATCTATGTTTATTTTTAGCTTAAGTTCTATAAAAACACAAATGTAATGTACCGACAGGCAATTAGGTCTAAGAATTAATGAGGTGTTGCGTGGGAGCGTATTGAAAATCTGTTTCGATTCATTGGAAAATTGTTCTACAAAAAAAAAAATAGAAAATAATGGGATCGATGTCGATTTGTGGAATAAAAACATAGTATAAAGCTGTTTTTTGTTTATCAACAAAGATTTTTATACATTTAGTATTAAGTTTCATTTATTTTAATTTAATACTTAACTAGTTTTAAGTATATTTTTGATATTCTAATTAAAAAACTGAGTGATATGATTGAAAAGTCTTGGCTAATCTTAAAGATAAATGCAGAATGATTAATTTTTAGGCAAAAAAAAACACTTGCTTTTATCTAATAATATTTTATCAATAAACCCGAGCTGACTGATAAATACTTAATTCAAAGTTTAGTTCCTCTTTCAACTGCCAAATATATCCAACCCAAAGCCTTATCAGTCAATCGAATCAAAACATGCGTTTGCAGAGAAAGCCCGTCTAAACAAAGTCTGCTTACAGCTTTCATGTTCCAGGGCTTATCGGGAGTGTTTGGACGGATTGCTGACAATTGAGCAACAACTGGCTTAAAGCTTCATGTGAATTGCCACAACTGTTAACAATTTAGGCACCGCTAGCATCGTTTCGATTCGATTGAATTGAGCGCGGCGCAGCTCTAATCTCTGTACGTAATCTCTGTCTCTCTAAATACATATATATTTTTGTATATTCCGTCATGCTTACCAAATTTATGCTGTAAGCGTTATCAGACGTAATGAATGGCTGTGACTGTGACGTATCTGTGGTACGACAAGTGCGATATGACCACATGGATATGTACAGTGTTTCACTCTATTGACGAACAGCCCTTTTTACCGGACACTTAACTCAGTGCCACACATTTTAATATGTGAATTAGACTTATTTTAAATGCATTTATATATATTACAATTTAAAGTTATACAGTAGACATACGACATAGACGGACAAGACACATTATATATATTGAGAAACCTTAAAATTTTTAATAATTATAAAACTTCAATTAACTCTACTGTCTGTAACTAAAACTATAACTGCTCACTTATGGCAGAGTTCACTGTATATAATTATCAAAGGCCAAAGAAAAGGTCAAGCGACGGCCATATGGCACAAGGGACCTTAATGTAAAAGCTATAAATAAACGAACTTTGCTACAAATATAAATCTACTCGAAGCTTACCTGTTAGCGTATAAGGATAGTAGTTCCATGACTTTTCAGTCACATAAAAGACGCGCGGACATATGGCCTGAATCCAGTAGGGAAGCCGACTGCAAATAAAGAAAATATGATTAAAGAAGATAATTTGGAAATATTGCTGAGCTATCGCACTTGGACAGGTGTATGCGCTTTTCCGTGTACTGTCCTTTGCCGTGAACGGGATCCTCGCATGGCTTGTTGTCCATCACCTCGACGCCTTCGCCCTCGTCCGACTGCTCCAGACTGTGGCGCGCAATCATATACAGCTGACCGATTTTGTACTACGAGTAAATGCGAATTTCTGAATTGTTAATAGTTTGACAAGTGCGGTATTTACTTACCTCCTCGACAGTGAGCGGCATGCAAACACGATATTCTTTTATTAACACCATATCGTAGAGTATTCAAAAAAAAATAATGTTTTACAAATGAATCTAACGTTACGAAAGAACGGCACACGAGACGGAACGCAACTGAAGCAACAACAAAATAAAATGTTCTACTGGCAGCTTGCCGATGTAGTTATCGATAGTGTATTCGATTTATTTGCATGGTACTAACAGCTGAATTTTTGTTTGAGTATGTTATTTATTTAATTTTTTAATTATTTTATTATGCACCAACATAAAGACTTTGTTATTTATAATTATTTTACTTTAATATAATAAAATTGTATTTTGGTATACTGCCGTTTCGTTAATCAACTCACATAGCTCATAATTTTGAAAGCTGCCTTTCACCAGCGTACTGGCCCCGGTTTGCTATCGATAGAATGTATTATAGAAATTTGCGCATATCGATTATAAAATAACTAACATTTGACAAACGGTCACACAGTTTAATTGCTAGGGGTTTTTTGCCAACAGCAAATCTGAACGCTGCTCATAAAAACATCAAAACGCAACAAAATAAGTAATAAAAAGTAATTGCACCTGCATAAAAATATATATCTGAGGTACGCTAACAAAATGTATATCAAATAAACAACACAATCCTACGCTAACTGTGCATAAATAAAGTGCGAATGCAACACAATCTGCTGTGAAAAAGTGTCACAATAATAAATACACACGAACCAATACATATGCACAATTCATTACATAGATTTGCAAGTGGGTGTAAGTGAGTGAGTGAGTGTGAGTGTGTGTATGTGTGTGTGTGTTTGTGTGATACATACTCATCATTGAATTCGAATGCATATAGTATAAATTAATGCCTAACCACGCTCACTTTTCCCGTCCACAGTTCACTGGGACGCGACACAGCCAGCAAATCCGCCATCGGCTCGGCTGTGGGGCGTGCAATGTTTAGGATCCGTGTCAAAATGGGTCCGCAACGCAACCACAACAACAACAATAATAACGGCAATGGCAACAGCAACAGCCATGGCCGCATCAATAAGGAATGGACCTGCTGCTTTGGCCTGCACGTACATACCGCTACGCTAATGATTGGCCTTTGGCATCTGGTAAGCAAAATTGCGACGCAATATCCTTGATCTTACTGCCTACGCATGACTGCAGCTAAACACACACACGCACACGCTTACACCCATTCGAGTTGACCCTGTTCAGTGTCACACAAAAGGGGAAAAATCAATTGTCGCTGCACACAGTGACTCTCAAACTGTTGCCGACTCGATTCGACTTTGAAAGTTGCACGAGCCAGACGAAGGTTGCCAACTTTCGCCTCGCACCATTGTGACGTCACGCGGCACTTGCGACGGATTCGTCAATTTTTGCTATTATGCATGAGCGTAAACTCAATCGCAATGCCTATATCGAGTCATCAAATCACATTATTATGTTATATTTAAAGCAGCTATAGTTGTTATTCATGCTCTCATATCGTGATTAAGTTCTTTTAATTTTATCGCAATTTTTTCAGCGATGCGTCGCAGTGTGTCAAGTTTCAGTTTCGAATTTCATCACAGAAATGTTTATGGCTGCATTGCAAAGAGTTCTTGGTTAAGGCAAATGGTTTGAAATTGATCTATACAGCTGAGATCATAAAAATAGTAGTGCAACTGATTAACATTATAGTTGGGAAAGAATTAAAATATATAAATATGCATATATAAGTATATAAGTATATATGTTAATTTAAATACACGTTTCAATTGTTTATCACAAAATGTTGCAACATTTTAGTCGTGCTACTATTTTTATGACCAGAGCTGTTTAGATATTATAATTCATTAACATTGACCTTGAACTTGCTAATGTAAATAACATTTAGAAGTTTTCTATTTCAATGGTTTCCTGTTTTTCTTGCCCTGACTGTAAACATTTACTTTGCTTATTGTTTGCCTAACAATATCAGTCCAGCGAGTTGTCTTTGTACAATCTCGCTTATCGCTGACAGACAAGTCCAACTCAACTGAACTGAGTAAATTTTGGTCTGATTTGGCTCACATTGTGAAACACTAAAATGAAAGCAAAATCTTTATTAGCACTGTTTGATCAAGTGTATTTAGATAGCTGTTTTGTTTATGCTTAAAGTAAATTGTTTTGCTAGCGCCTAGAATGTATATAAATTTCTGTATTTCTAAGTAATTTGTGCCAAGTCAAATAGCTTTTGCAGCAACTGCCACTATTGACAAGTTTTGAACAGTGAACCCTATTTATTAGCTGGAAATAGATTTTTGATGTATAATGTTTTCGGAGCAACAATTGGTGGTCAAGTGGTCACCAGGGCCCGTCTCATGGGAGTCCAGTGCGATTTCGAGGCAATGCACTCAGATCTTGGGGACAGCGATGACAACGAGGCGGACAATACATGTTTGAAGGCATTTGAACCATATAATCCACTAAGCGAGGAGTCGGAGTGTGGCGAAGATAGTCAATGGGCGAAGAATACCAAAGCCAAACCAACTGCGGCCATAACATGTCTGCCCGAAGCGCCGTACAATAATGTGAAAGATCTCACGCTGCAGTCGCTGGGCTATGCGGCGCCCCGTGAGTGGCCAGCTTCGGCGGGAAGTGAAGTGGGCAATGATAAGCCAGAACTCTACGACTTGCTGCTGGCACTCGTCAGACAGAATTTGAAGACAAATACTGTGATTACCATGGGCGAGAGCTGTCTGCACGTTCACCTCATCGTGCTGCAGTGCTACTCGGGTCTGTTTTGTGATTTGGGCAGCAGCACGGTGAACGTGGAGTTGCCAACTGATTGGGTGACGCCTCGTGCTTTTCGCCTCATATACGAATGGATGATTGTGGAGGCGCCGCTGTTATCACGGCTCGGCTTGTTGGAGGTGCTACGTGCCGCGAGCTTTCTGCGGATACCGCAACTGGAGAAGCAGTGTGAGCATTGCCTGGCGCACGGCATCGCCGAGGAGTCGGCGGTGCTGCTGTATCTGGAGGCGCGACTCTTGCGCATGGAACGTGCTCATCGTTCGCAGCTGGAACGCGTCGGTCGCTTTTTTCTAACCTTAGTCGCTTCGCAGGAGTTTCTACAACTGCCCGTGCACGCTCTTTGGCTGCTGCTCAACTCCAATAACATTTGTGTCAACACCGAGCTGGAGGTTTTGATGTCCGCCGTGCGCTGGCTCAACTTTCAATGGCCCAAACGTCGACTGATTGTCGCTCAGCTGCTTGCCTGCGTACGCTTTGCTCTGGTACCTCCCTGGCTCCTCATTCGCCTGCACGACAACCAGTCCAAGCATGTTGAGCTAAAGCGTATTGTCTCGCAACCGGAAGTGCTGCAGCTGCTACACGATGGCATTGGCTATACAACGACGCGACTCTGCTATGGCTCCGATCGTGTTGCCTTCATGCAGCATCTGGAACGCACTGGCATGCAGCCGCCACGGCAACGCAATTGGATCTATGATCGCAAGTGCAGCTATCACCATCGACTGCACTGCCACATCGCCGAGGAGTTCACCTACGAGACTTTCCTCAACTACCTCAGCTGGCTGCAAACGCAACACAAGGACTATTGGCAGACACTCGAGCCAGTCGACTCCGCTGAGTTGTGTCTCAGTTGCCAAACGGCAGCTGAAGAGCAACCGAACAGCATGCATAGTTAAGATGCGCTTATTCTACATATGATTATAAAGTATATAAAGACATCTATAATCTGAATTGCAGTCTGATTAACAACACTGAAGAGAGACAAACTATAGTCGATCTTGTTGTGGACTTAATGAAAAATCTGTCTGCGAAGGATTAAGATTCTCTCTGCGCAAGCTAAACTGAGTTGTTATATTTGAAGATAACAATAGTTGTAAGTCACTGTTTAAGGACAGCTGCTATAAATATTAGCTCTAAACCTCCTATAAATATATTTTCATAATACAAAACTTAAACTTTCCGAAGAGATTTTCTTCCGATAAGCTCGTTTCAATGACCTAATGCCCTTTTATATTAAAAACTTAATAATCACAAATTAAATACAATTTTAAGCCAAACACTAAAATATCTACAATTATCTATGTCATATTGTTCTAAGATACTTATATTTTCCATCATTCTTCATATAATTCGCAGTTCTTAAATATTCTGGCGCTGAGCGTGCTGGCTGTCATATGGCGCAATCCGGAAATGATGGATGAATTGGAAAGTGGCAGCCATGATTTTACCGTTGATCTGAACGCACCTGCATTGCCCACACCGTTGAGCAAAGTGGATCCACCTTACGCCTATCGCGATCATTCCTTCAACTATCGTAAGCGTTACCGTAAGCAGTACACTCTAAGCTGCTGTAGGCAATCAATATTAAATTAGCTACTTTCATTTGCAGAGAACTTTGATATGGGTGGGCTGGTGTGCACCTGCATGATAGCCATAACCCTGATGATGATCTATGGAACTATCAAGGGCAAGCCGTCACATCTGTTGCCCTTCTTCTGCTTGCAGCTGTTTGACTTTGCCATTACCACGTGAGTGCCATACAAACATCTTCCACAAATACTTTTATTATCAATATTGTTTCGCTTGTAGTTTGACCGCGGCTGGTTACCTATGCTATCTGCAGGCCATTCATCGTTTCATTGCCGAGAGTCATCGGCTGCCGTGGCGCGAGAAGCTGCTGGAGCTGCCCCCAGAGGAGCTCGTTGTGGTTGTGCTAGTGGTTTTCGTGTGCATCGTGTTCCTTAAAGCCTATTGCATTGGCATCGTATGGCGTTGCTATAAGTACTTGACCCTCCGACAACAGCATCTGCGCAGCTTGCTGCCCTGCGTCCTGCCCGAAATGGCTGTGCGTGGCGGCATCGGCGGTGGTGGCTTTGGATCTGAGGAGCGAGCGTATTCGACACTGTTGCCCAACTATGATGAGGCCATTGCTCAATATTTGAAACAGGCACCGCCGCCATCCTATCAGGTGGCTATGTCCAACTATCAGAATGAGGACGAGAATGCCGCTGGCGAGGCACAGGGCCAGCCAGACGGTGGCGGCAATACACCATTGTTTGTGGCGCTGAATGCGGGCGCTGTCAATGCTGCACCCAATATGGATGACAACCTGGACAACAACAACGATATGCCGAACAACAATAATACGGTTCATGTGAATGCCAACACGCCGCCAATGCGACGCAGCGAGCAAGCGAATCCTGGCAGCGACAACGTATCAGACGATGGCAACGAGGACGATGCGGATCTAGAGGTTATTGATGCTGGCATTGATGTAATCGAAGGCATAGTTCCGCCACCGGCATACAACGATGTTGCTGTTGCTGCCGCTGCAGCTGGTCATGTGCAAATAGGAGGATTGCAGTCGCCGCTTAGCCGTCAGGTGAACATACCCGGTCAGGTGCCTGGGCGCAATGAGAGTCAGGCCTAAGTTGTGATTTCTTTAAAGTGTTTACATGATTATTGTGTTGTGAGCAGAAACGTTCGCCCACACGCTTCCCCCTCTCTCTATCTCTCTCTCCGTCTCTTGCCCAGCCATTAGCACAACATTTGTATTTTGGTTGCAATTTATTCCCCTTACCCTATACTACCCTGGGCGCTCCCATAGGGACAGATCTGAGTTTAGTTTCTCCCACACTTGTTCTCAATCGTCTATTAATATTGTATACAAAAAAAAAAAGAAATGAAAACGCAAAAAAAAAATATTGAGAAATGTTTTTGAATATAGGAAATCATTAAAATGTATACCTCTAGCCGTCGCGTATTGTTGTTAAACTTGAAAACGCATTAGACCTATCCGTATGAATAAATATTCTCTGAATTTTGCTCTTCAAGTTAAATTAATATATGCATATATATATATATATATATATATATATATATATATATATATATATATATATATATATATATATATATATATATATATATATATATATATATATATATGTATATATATAAATATATCTGTATATGTATATCGTATGTATATGTGAAGCACTGGTTTTCATTTAATTATCATGTGAATTTTACCTAGTTAAGCGCGAGTAGTTGTTACCAAAAAGGAATGAGAGCCAAGCGAATGTTACACGGAATCTAAAACGGAAGTCTATGCGAACGCAGACTCTTTTTATGTTCTAAGCTAACTTTAAGACTTTGTGCATATTATTAACGCAGTATGTCAATTTCTAATTAAGTTTTTTGTTTTTCTTTTTATGTCTATTTTGTTTTTATTTCAATTACCACACTTCAAAGACATCCAAAACAAATAACAAAAACTACAAAATACAAAATATAACAATATTTTATGTATGTACAACATCTATATGTATACTGTATACTAAATATGCAAAGATATTCGAATAAATATTAGTTTAAAATGAAATAATTACGAAATGTGTTGTTTGCTGTGCGAATGTATGTAACAGAGAAAGAAAGCTTGGCACACCGAGCAAATCTTATCTAACTATGTTGGTCTGTCTGCCCAACTCTCTGTATGTCTTTCCCTCTGCCCGTCTTTCCCTCTGCCCGTCTTCCACTCTGTCCGTCTGTCTACCTGTCAGTCCCTCTGCCTATCCGTCTGTCTGCTTGCCTCTCTCTCTCTCTCTCTCTCTCTCTCGCTCTGCTTATCTCTCCGTCTGTCTGTCAACCTCTCAGTAGATGAGAGACGAAGCAGAAGAACGGTTCAGACGGTATGCGCATGCACTGCTGCACACACACACACACACACAGACACCTTATCTATTGAGCTTTTCTTTACCTCTACTACGTATAGCTGCTTGCGCACACTACAGTGAGCACTCTTGTATACTCAAGTAATGTTTGAGTGTAAGAACTAACTTAGAGCAAGGCTCAAGAGTTGAGATCGAACTTGTGCTTGAGTGAAAGTGTCGCGGCCCATATAAAGGCAAAGCTGCTGAGCGCCTCTTCAGTTGCATTCTGAAGCTGCTGCTGGTCAGTCGAGCAGTGCAGTGGGGTCTCCTCCTCTTCTTCTTCTGTGTCTGGTAAATATTTAAGTGCAGTTGAGCAGAATTGTTATAGTAATAGTTAATAATATTAAGGAATTGTTTTTAATCATAATTATAATAACAATTTGCTGTCAATGAAACAATGATCATTAGGCAAATAGGTATTAGAATAGTAATAATTATGATTACTAAGTCTTCGATCTGTATGTAATATAATATTCATTGTTATAGTAATCATTATGAGATGATGATCATTAAGAATATGGTAAATCTGAAATTATAATGTTTTAACTACGCATTTCATATTCATATATATATATATACATACATAATAATAATGATACTTTATGACATAGAACTAGAAGACCTTAAACCTATAATCATGATAGTCATTAAATGTACTTTCTTAAATAGTTTACAAAAATTGAGAATCTTTTCCCCTTATGTAGGGTATTGTTTAGTTAATAATTAAATGGACTTCTCGAATTTTGGGCCACACGCCACTGGGCGTGACTATAATTTATGCTTATTCTGGCAACCATTTCATTCACAAACAAAATAATGGAATTTAATTTTAATTTATTGGAGCAAATTGCCAGATAAGATTCTTATTGTGTTTACAGTGCGAACAACTGCAAATAGTAAATCATTCGGCAAATCTACATTAAATCAAACATCACGTGTTCCACAAAGGGGCGATTGAGTTTTCACTTACTGCGAACAACTTCGTTCATCGGACATCTTGGAGTACCCTGTTTATTTGTATATGAAAGACATATATAGCAAATCAAAGTTTATATAAGACTTATAAAACAGTTTGTTCCAACTGATTGACTCACTGAGAGTATAATGGTTATACAGCTCAAATGGCAGATGCTGGAAGGCAACAATTCTTATAGAGAAGCTTAAATGATTTATAGAAAAAAGGGAGTTAGTAGAGTTTTAATACAATAAGGAAAACTAATTGAAAGTACAACTTATTAAATTTGAAAATATTAAAGAAAATATTATGTCAGCTGTGCTCATAAAAATAGTAGTTCGACTGAAATGTAAGACAGCACTACTATTTTAGTGAACACAGTTCATAAAAATAGTAGTACGACTGAAATGTAAGACAACACTACTATTTTTATGAACACAGCTGCATATGTTTTACGCATGCTACATAAATATTCTTCTTTGGCAATATTAATTGCTGCTGTGTCGCTGATCAAGTACTGACGTATATGCCTTCAGATATCGCTGCGCAATGCGAGTATACCCTTTATTATTCATTTCTATACGAACAGGGTATTCATTAAAAGCGTCAGCTTTGCTAAATCGTCAGCACTGAAATATGATTTTTAAATTATTATTATTTTGTATTTTGTTTATTTTTATTTCTTTTTGTTGTATTTCTTATTTTGTTCTTATTGTAATAAGCTGACTAATAAACGTATTATCAGTTTGCGTATTTACGTAGGTAAAGTACTCTAGATGGGAGTGTCCGACTGGACAATGAATTGAGCAATGCAGTAAGCTGCTATTTGACTATGCTACGTATTTATTAGTTGAAACAAAGCAAGCAATAGTCTATAGTATAACATTATATCTATAGTATATTATTATTTATGTTGTCTATAGTATTTTATTATCGAGTTATACAAAGGACACTTAATATGTTTTACTCCCAAATACCAAATACCAAATTGAATTGAATTTATTCCTTTGTAAATTTGTAACTATTTGAACTATTTGAGTTACGCCAGAAGTAAATGATATAAAACCTTTGCTTAGGATAAAAAGCAGAGTCAATTTAATCAGCCGCAAATGCTTACTCACAATGTTATATCGAAACTGATTCCTTTCGTAAATCATGTACTTAGGTCGACCCCATTTGCCAATTTTCTTTAAATTCAGAGTATTTGCAGTGCATAGCAGTGTTACAAAATTTTGTAGAGAAAGGCTTGTACTATAAACAAAATAAAAGATAGATTGTATCACCTTACAGCAACTGTATTAAACTTGTACCATAAATGTATCAAGCCCTATCTTTATTATAAATAAATTTAATAGATATCCTCGCTATTAATAAATTAGCACGAAAAAACAATGCCAAACCAGTGTTAACAACGTCATCAGATAGATTACAAATAATTTTCAAATAGATAAATCACAAACGACTGTAAACTACTGAGGTATAAAAGCAACGGAAAGTGGACAGTTTTCATCAGTTGTATTCTCGTAGTAGCATTCAATTATGGTTAGCAAAGTAATCATCGCACTGGCTGTGCTCCTCTGCGCAGAGGCCGTCATTGGCGTTGCTGTTGTCTCCAAGTCCGCTTGGGGTGCACGCAATCCCAAGAGCAAGACCACCTTGGCCAGCTCACTCAGCTATGCCGTCGTCCACCACACCGCTGGCAACTACTGCAGCACCCGCGCTGCCTGTGCCCAGGAGCTGCGCAACATCCAGGCCTACCACATGGACAGCCTGGGCTGGGCTGACATCGGCTACAACTTCCTGATCGGTGGTGATGGCGCTGTCTATGAGGGTCGCGGCTGGAACGTCTTGGGTGCCCATGCCACCAACTGGAACTCCAAGTCCCTAGGCATCTCCTTCTTGGGTAACTTCAACAACAACAAACCCACAGCTGCCATGATCAGTGCTGCCAAGGGTATTTTAGCCGATGCCGTTTCCCGTGGCCAGATCAAATCCGGCTACACTCTGTACGGCCATCGCCAGGTGAGCTCCACTGAGTGCCCCGGCACCAACTTGTGGAACGAGATTCGCACCTGGTCCAACTGGAAGGCCTAAGAAGTTCCCAAAAGAATTTTCAATTCAAAAGCATTTTCAAATGTTGCATAATAAAAATTTATAAAAATATATTAGCAGTACACAGTCATGAACTTTTTCTTTTTTTTTAATTATTTGTGTATGCCATAAATCTATTGAAAACTGGTAAAATGTTTCTAATGCGATGTTTCAATTTAATTTAACTTTGTTCTTCTATGCTCCATCCCAACCATAACCCAAGATTCAAGCCCTAATCTAGGTTATATTTCAGTTAAAGTCGTCTTCAGTAAATTTTTGATTATAGATTCAAAATCAAATGATAGACAATTACAATTAAACTAATCTCTAAGGTTTTTATGAGCTAAAACCACTAAGTGCTTGTGAACTATAGTCGTAAAGTTGAGCTATTTCGATTGAAGCACTCAAGAGTCAGATTTGCCATATTCCTTCAATGGTTTAAACTTATCTATTAGACGAATTATTGCGCCAGTTTGCTTATCTGGCTTTATGTTGATGAATGGCTTCCTTTCATTAATCCATTGTTTTGACTGCTGATTGCTGTAGATCTTGATGACTTACAAAATGTTTATTTATCAACAAACTGCTGCACAACATTTCAATAGCACTACTATTTTTATGAACACAGCTGTATGTATTTATTCCAGTGGGCTTCTTAAGTTACAAGCCTTTAAAAATATCTTTAATTTTTTTATTAAATTTCTTTAACGTTCATTAAAATGTTTTTAACGCTACTAATGTATTACACTACTAATGTAGTACAATAAAGTAAATAATAATACAAAGGCTATACAAAAATTTATAATCCCTTCATATATTTGCCATTAAATGAGAAATGAATTCTGAATATTACAAAAAATAATACTTAAATAATTGAATTTAAGCCCATTAAAATCTGTTTGCTTTCTCTAATGAACTAGATAAAGCTGCTCTTTCTTTATTATCAGCAGCGAAAACTTCTCATGTTTGACACGAGGCGTTAAAAGGTTTGTGCAAACGCAGCAGCCATAAATTAGGCAAATCGCAATCTTCATTTAAAATTTATTGGATGCATTCGCCTTATTTTGGCAAAGTCAGCAAAAATATTTTAGATTCTGATACTAGTATCAGGACTATATATTGATAGTATTTTATCAAGTCATAGTGCACATGGCAAACGCTGGCGTATATAAGCAAGAGACGGAACGTTATTTGGCATAGAAATCTTTTCGAATCGCAATTATGGTTAACAAGGCTGTCATCGCTCTGGCTGTGCTGCTCTGCGCACAGGCCGTCGTCGGAGTTGCTGTTGTCTCCAAGGCCGAGTGGGGTGCACGCAATCCCGGTAGCAAAACCACTTTGGGCAACTCCTTGAGCTATGCCGTCATCCACCACACCGCTGGCAACTACTGCAGCACCCGCGCTGCCTGTGCCCAGGAGCTGCGCAACATCCAGGCCTACCACATGGACAGCCTGGGCTGGGCTGACATCGGCTACAACTTCCTGATCGGTGGTGATGGCGCTGTCTATGAGGGTCGCGGCTGGAACGTCTTGGGTGCCCACGCCACCAACTGGAACTCCAAGTCCATTGGCATCTCCTTCCTGGGCAACTTCAACAACAACGTACCCACAGCGGCTATGATCAGCGCTGCCAAGGGCATTTTGGCTGATGCCGTTTCCCGTGGCCAGATCGTTTCCGGCTACACTCTGTATGGCCATCGCCAGGTGAGCGCCACTGAGTGCCCCGGCAACAACCTGTGGAACGAGATTCGTGGATGGGCCAACTGGAGGGCCTAAGAAGCTTTCGAAAGGATTTTCAACTTAAAATTTTCAATTTTCCAAATGCTGCATAATAAAAACTTATAAAAAAATTCAATAAACTTTACATATGTTCAGATTATGCGGCGAATGACTCAGCAATAGGAATGTTGATGTTAGACCTATGACACAAGGTTTGAGCTTTACTAATTAAGTGAGCTGATAAGCTCAATGTGCTAGGTCACAGCATGGCTTCAATAGAATAGCGAATCTTTACCTATACAATTTCTTAGTCTAAACAGAGATTACGGCTCTGATTGAAACCATCTTCATAGTCCTCAATTAGATCTGAATTTAATCAGCATTTAGTATTCAGTATTTTTATGCCTATAGCAAAATGTATTCCAAGTGATCTATTTCCATATGTAAAAAACCTTCAGCTAATGGGAAAGGCCTCCAAGAAAACCCCCATTCAAATGCTCTCAGACTTACGCATAAATATATTGTATTGAATTTGTATTTTTATTTTGCAGCTTGAGTTGGGTAAACAAAAGTCCGTTTAAGCCCTCCAGTTGGCCCAGGTGCGAATCTCGTTCCAGATATTGGTGCCGGGACACTCAGTAGAGCCCACCTGACGATGCCCGTACAGCGTGTAGCCGGAAACGATCTGGCCACGGGAAACAGCATCGGCAAGCAAGGCCTTGGCCGCCGAGATCTGAGCCGAGGTGAGCTTGTCGTTGTTGTAGTTGCCCAGGAAGGAGATGCCAAGGGACTTGGAGTTCCAGTTGGTGGCATGGGCACCCAAGACGTTCCAGCCGCGACCCTCATAAACATTGCCATCACCGCCGATCAGGAAGTTGTAGCCGATGTCAGCCCAGCCCAGGCTGTCCATGTGGTAGGCCTGGATGTTGCGCAACTGTGTCTCGCAGGCGCTGCGGGTGGTGCAGTAGTTGCCAGCGGTGTGGTGGATCACAGCGTAGTTCAGTTTGCTAGCGAGCGTGGATTTGCCATTGGGTGAGCGACCGCCCCACTGCGACTTGCTAATGATGTTCACTCCGAAGACGGCGTGGGCGCACAAGAGCACGGCCAGAGCGATGAGAGCTTTGCTTGCCATAATTCTCTATTGGATTTAAGACTTGTGTAAAGGCCGACCAGTGTGACGCTACTTTTATAGCCCCAATGGAGGTGCGTTATCTCTGTATAATGATTCGCCCAACACACGACACTTGATGCGCCAATATATACATATATGAATACATATTCATAAGAGGGTTGGGGGAATTTTGATCTGATACGAAAATAATCTGAAGAAGGCTCAGATACTCGTGTGTGTCTTCCCCAGCTGTCGTCGAATGAGTTTTTAATCAACCCGAGTGCCATTTAATTAATTTGTAAAAAATACTCAGCCAACTTCAAAAGTAAACAATTCTTGTAAGCTTTTGAGCAAATCGGCTATCTGTTTTGGACAGCGATTAGATTCAGATTTTGCTTTTGTATGTTGAAGCTACAAGAGTTTATTGCCTTTATGAATATAAATAAATATATATATATATATATATATATATATATATATATATATATATATATATATATATATATAAGTATAAAAGTATATATATGTATACATGTATATATGCAATGATATCACAGAAACTTTAATATATTCTTGATTACTTTTTAACACTTAGCCATGTCCAGCTATTGCTTTTTATTTATTGCTGTGTTCATAAAAATAGTAGTGCGACTAAAATGTTGAACGAAATTTTGGGATAAACATAATATTTTGAAAGCAATTTGAAACGAGTATTAAGATTAATATATATAAAATATATTGTATACTGTATATTTTTATAATATTTTATATATTATATATTATATTCCATTTAAATTATTTTTACTACATTTCATACTTCATATTCAACATTTTAGTCGCATATGTATATTTATGTACGTTCTTCTTCTGCCATTTCTGCTTGCAGTTTCTCAAATCATTGCCTCCTGCTGTTACACTTTTATAAGTGAGGCGCAGAAAGCTTCAATAGATTGGTTGCTCGCTTCCAATGTCTGACTTGTATAAGCTAGCTCTCACAGCCAAACAGAGTGAGAGAGTCAAATGGATAACTTGAAGAAACCTGGGTTGACTGTGTTATATATGAGCAAAATCATATGGAATTGGCTAGTCACTACAAAGAATGAATCTTTATCTTAAATAAAAATTAATTTTCAATTCTGCCTCTTCTATTCAGTTTCCCTCAAGTAACTTCTAAAACTCTCTTCAACATTGAAGCTACTCTGAATCAGTTCTGTGCCGTTTGCAATAAAAAGAAATCTTTATAATTTTTATTTAATCATTTATTTATTAGTTCGTGAAGAGAAGATGTGGTCTAAGCCCTCCAGTGAGACCAGCCGCGGATTTCGTTCCAGATGTGAGTGCCGGGGCATTCAGTAGCGCTCACCTGACGATGGCCATAGAGGATATAGCCAGAGGCGAGCTGGCCACGGCTGACAGCATCGTTGAGCAGAGCCTGAGCAGATGCGATCATATTTGGCTCCAGAGTGTCCCAGTTGAAGTTGCCCAAGAAGGAGATGCCAATGCTTATGGGGTTCCATTCGGCCGCATGAGCGCCCATCGAGTTCCAGCCGCGACCCTCATAGACAGCGCCGTCGCCGCCGATCAGGAAGTTGTAGCCGATATCAGGCCAGCCCAGGCTGTCCATGTGGTAGGCCTGGACGTTGCGCAGCTCCTGGGCACAGGCAGCACGCGTCTCGCAGTAGTTGCCAGCGGTGTGGTGGATGACAGCATAGCTCAGGTAGTTCTCGAGGGCAACGCGATAGTTTGGTGCACGGCCACCCCATTCGGCCTTGGAGACGATATAGACTCCTTGGACAGCGTACTGGCCGCAGACCAGCACAGCGAGCACTAGAGCGAACACTGCTTTCGACACCATGGTTAAACTTTTCTAATTGTGATAACTCCAATTGCCGTGTGGCGCTTATAAATGCAATTTCTTCGCTCTCAAGTTTGGCTTATCGAGCTCTTCAAAAGATTAAGTTTATGAAACTTGTCTTCATAATTTATAATGATGTTTTAATTTATGGTAATGATTCTCTCGCGGGAAGTACAAATCGTAGACCAAACGTAAATACTCCATTGATTTACGTGCGCGGCTAGCCATGCACGCCTTATCGACATATGCATATATTATATATATAATATATATATATATATAAAGCGTGGCTACACTTTGTCTCGCTACTATCGGTTCACATACATTCGACAAGCTGGCTGATAACAACAGCCTTTGGCACGAAAGCCTTATCAATTTGCTATCCCACTAACTGCTAGTGTCTGCCAGTCGAATGAGCTCAGATTCCTTTTGCTCTTGCAACTATAAAATGCGAGTGCGACTAAGTTAAGGGCAGGTTTACTGAAGGGAAGTAGGAACTTAAATCTACTTTTAAAGAGAACATGTTCATACTATAAAATGGGTCAACTTGTTAGAAATTGGCTTAAGCTACTATATAAGTTCTCAAACCTAACAAATTAGTTTAATTAATTCTGGATGTTTCATCATATATCCAGTTACCTTCGACACATGTAGCACTTTATACTATATATATAACATTTTCAACATATACATATATATATTAATATATATACATTTACCCACTTGAATACCAAATACCACCACACTGACACCTAAAAGACAATCAACATGAACGTCACTTTCTCACTGCGTGAGGTTTACTCAACGGTGAGTAGAGCGCGTGAGTTTTGCTATCGAATTTGAACGCTGAACTCAAGCTCAATCCGTTAAGATGCGCTGTAATAGTCTGATGTATGTGGACTTCTCGACGCGTTGCTCCGTGGCCAAAGCCATTAAGCACTGTGCCAAGATAATGCAGAGCATTAACTACTTTACGATTATGTACTGCCGGCTGAATATCAGAAGCCGAGCCACTGAGATGGCCATAATGTGTGTCTGCATCGTGCTGATGGGCCTGCTGATGCTGATGGTGGCCCACTTGGTGGACAAATAGTGAGTCCAGCAAATAGTTTTTTGTTTTTGATAGTAACTTCACTGAAGTGACCTATAGCATTGCACCATTGCTGAAGATCGTCTCGACCATGCTGCATATGAACCAATATTTGGCCGGCATAACTCTGCTGTGCTTTGGCAATCACTTGCCGGAGCTGATCATCAATCTGACGCCCGTTATGCAGGAATCGCCGCTGTTCAGCATTACCTTGTCCAATGCAATTGCTATAATACTAATTAGTGGCGGCGTCGTCTGCTACCTGAGACCCTTCAAGATCAATGGCCATTGCGCCGTACGCGATCTCCTCTTCATGATGTTCTCCTGTGAGCTGGTCCTGTACGAACTGGTGAACGATAACAAAATAACTCGCATTGAAGGACTATGTAAGCGATACAAACTTGAGTACTCTGACTAATAACATTCATAAACAATCTACTGACATCTGTCTATGAACTGTTCATTGATCGATGTGAAGAGCAGTCTATCTATATATCTGTATCTCATATAACATACTTTTTTTAGCTCTGATCTTCTTATATTTCGTTTACTTGATTATTAATATTATCGATCTGAAACTGATGCGCAATGCTCTGGAAGGTAAGAGTGACAGACGCTATATCGGATATATCTAATACATGTCTCGCTAGATCTTAGGAAAAAGGTCGATGCTTTGAGCAGAAAGCCTCAGCCCACGCTGAAGACAAAGAGTAAACTGCGGCACATGCAGAACAAGTTGGCTCACATGGAGCTGGATAGCAAGAACGTGGATAAGTACAATCATGCTGACATATTTACCTCGGCCAAGCTCAAATCATATTATGCCGCAAAGAACACAGACGGCGACGAAGATGATGATACGGAGGTGCGAGCGCTCGAAGAATATGGCCAACATCGCGACAGTGCCATGCAGAGGGATAATGAGAAATATTTGCGTGACATTTTCTACAATCCACTGAATCCCAGGAATATATTTCTGTTTCGAGACTTTGGGGAATCGATAAACCCGTTCAATCTGGAGTACTTCAAGAAGAGCACGCTTTGCACACGTATCTACATAATACTAATCATACCAATTTCAATCATCTGCAGCCTGTGTATACCTGTCGTCGATACCACCTTGAACAAGCACGGCTGGAGCAAGCTGATCAATTGCATACAGATCGTGACGACGCCCTTCATAGTCATAACTCTCTCACATGGTTGGCTATAGTTGACAACTCGACTGTTAGGTAATCTAATCAATATCATTTCAGCACTGATGGTCAATGAGTTCAGTGGCTCGTTAATTGTTTTATACTTCACCGTTTCCCGGTGGAGTTTTTGTGGCACCGTGCCACTGGCAATATTTGTCTTCCTCAGGACACGCACCGATCAGCCTCCGCGTTTCCACAAGGTATTAAGTTGAGGTGGAATTTATTTGATTTCATTTGATTTGATTGACTTTCATTTGCTCGCAGCTCTTCATGCTACTCACGTTCAGCATGACACTGGTGCTGCTGAAAATCTTTGCCACTGAGATCGAGGTGCTCAGCTGTATAATTGGTTTGATTTCACACATGAGCGAGGATTTCGCATCCAGCAGTATTCGAGCCTTCTGCACAGGTGTTGGCGATATGATATTCAATGTGAATTTGGCCATTAAAGGCTATGGCGGCATGGCATTCGCTGCCGGCTTGGCTGGGCCATTTTTCAGTAAGTTTTCGCTATATATTGTTCAATCAAAGCGAATCTGAACCATTTGCAGGTATCACGATCGGCTTGGGACTGTACTTCTTAACCAATCCGAAGGTGAGACAGGAGAACTCTACGAGCTGGCTGGTTGGCGAGCAGGGCGATAACTCTTACATTTTCTTCATGCTCATCGCCCTGTCAACGCTGCTGTGGATCGTCACCTTCAATTTCCTTGCTCGACGATCCGTGGCCATTTTCGATCTGATCATGTATATAGTCTATCTGACATATGCCATTCTCGTTGAATGGAGTGTTATTCATGCATTCACACACGATCCACAGTTCGAGCCAACATAACTCAAATATGATTAATGATTGTCATTAATTTTCACTGATTTCAAGAAACAACATTCCATTTAAGGTCTGATTTTACTACTTGATATTCTTATAATCATTTAAAACCTATTAAACAGAATATAAGACATCCTGAAATAGAAACGTTATTATATTTAAGTTTAGTTTTTAATTAGGTTTAGTTATATTTTTACCCTTGATTCTATGTTTTTATTTCTATTTTTATTATATATATATATATATTTTTATATTAAACATAAATTGCTTTACTCTTATTCATCAATTCAGTGGATCCTTTTATTATCACAACTAGATTAGTAACAATATTTATGCACATCTTTGTTGAATAACTAAAGGTACAACAGTATGCCATTTGTTTCGGACACGACTGTGTGGAAAGCTTGCCAACACTCCAGTCCCTCACCTGACCAAAGCTGCGCGACTGCTGAGCTCGAAGCTCATTGATAACCGCCATCCACTAGAGCTTTTATGTTCTGATATGATAAGACTTTCGCTTGCTTTGCGATTCCAAATATTTAATATATAATGTATATAAAAGTATATTAAATATTTTATAATTTTTAATTTATATATTAGTATTTTGTACTTAATGCTTTATACTCAGCTGAGTACTAAGCCAGCTGGTATAGTTCTATCTTCTCGGTAAATGCTGTTGATAAGAGTTTTCTGATACGCTGACTAGGGGCGTGCAGAGTCTGCAGACTCCTTATTTAGACTGAATTGGAAATGATGTTTTTAGCAGCCGCCCGACTGCTACATTCTTCACTGTTTTAGATTATTTTCAACAGATTTATATTTGAGCCGTTGAACAGTAAAGGTCGAAACTTAAAAGAAACAACAAAAGGAATATTTTTTTTGGGCTTAAACAAACTTTCTATTTATTTTTATTTAATTAAATACATTTTTCTTCAGAGTACGAAATTAACTGCTATGAATTTATAGGGAGAATTAGAATTGTTTCACTAAATACATATAATTGTCGTATCGGTGTGATATTTTGACGCTATGTTAGCTGTTTTGTTGTGATTGCCTCCTACTGTTGCAAAAGTATTGAAGGCAAACTGACAGCTTATATTAAACGAGTTAGTTGGCATTTAAGTGACAATTAACGGATATATTGTCACTGCGAGAGAGACAACTATAGCTGTTGCTGAAATTAGTCCCAAAGTTGCTGAGTGAAAGCGAGAGGGCCACATATGCCCTTCGCATAGGGTGGCTATGATTTCGATAAACGAAAGGAATGCGACTAGAAATAGAGAGTCTGACAGAAGCTATCTGAAAAAGTCACTTGGTCCAAGACTGTAGAGAAAGACTGAGCGCTGCCTTGTAAAATAAGGAGTAACTTTGAAAAAGTACGTTGTTGAACTTATTGAAACCGGTAAATAAGACTGGCAGTGAATCAGATGATTAACGCCCCGACATATAAGAAGAACTAATATTTTGGCAATATCTGTATATTGGCATACGCATCGTTTTAGTTCGAAAACTGTGCTAAACTCGATCGCATTAACTACACTCTCTCCGAGTACTTGAAATGCTTGAATGCCACTGAAGTCTAAAGCTGTTAATTATGTAACATAATTAATGTTCTGTCTGGCTACGTCTAAGAAGGCAACGACGTCCTAGACGAACTTGGCTCTGCTCATCTCGTATTCATGGAAATTCATGGAAATTCAGTGAAGCAACTGCTACCTTAGTTTGAGTTTTACTAAATGTGTAATGTCTTTCACTTTTTCTTTCTCTCTCTCTCTCTCTCTCTCTCTCTGTCTCTCTTCATTTTCCACTCTCACTTTCTTGTCAGTAATATCTAAAATCAACTTCTGTTTTAAACTGAGTAGTTAAGTATCTCCAGCTTGATTTGCCACTAAGTTGCACAGATCACACCAAAAAATAAACTTAAACAAATTTGCTACAAACTCCACAAAAAATATGGAAAATAGCCAAAAATTTCTAGATACAATCAGTGCAGTGCGCTGATTTGAATTTGCAGCAAATGCAAAATCATCTGAAACATTACCATTACATTTAAGTGCAAAATGCATAAACATAAACAAGTGCAGCGCCCACCCGCATGCGGAAGAAGCAAAAAAAAAAATAGAAAAAAATAGAAAAGGAAAAACACAAGAGGAAGCCAAATGCAAGGATTCAACTTCAAAGCGAAATGTCCTCAGAATTCCGGCAGCAATAAAAGCACTCAACTCCCATAGACTTCCTGCTGCTGTCTGTGCACTTAATGTGACATGTTTTTGCAACAGTTTTTGGTTTTTCTCTGTTCTCTCCTCCATTCTTCGACTCCGGCACTAACTCAGTGTCTGCTGAGTATTAGCTAATAGAGTGTGATCAACTAGAACATGCTCTGTTCATACATGAACAACATGTTGTGCCCGAATATTTATGTTAATTGTTACTCGGTTCTTAAACTGTACAGAAATTAAAGTGCTTGACTTGGCTTGGAGTCAAATCAAATCAATTTAAAACATTTTCTGATATGAAAAACAGCAAAAGCAGCAACAGCTGCTTTTTATGCCTTCGCTCTGTTTCAGCCAGCCTAAATGCATTTCACTTGTTATTTAAATGTTTTATATGTATTTCTTTTTTTATATATTTATTTTTATAAATTCTTTGTTCGTTGAAATTTGTTGCTTTGAGTGGCATCAAATATTTAATGTATTATTTGCTTATACAAAAATAAAAGTCTGCACAACATCAAACAGTTTTGTATGCAAGCAAGTAAACTCTCTGTACGAATTTCGTTTTCGTAATCAGCCAGCAGAGAACTTCAGAATTCTAACAAAATTCACAATCTTAAGTCTTTCTAATCTTAATCTGATGATGTTGAACGGATATAGATTTAAATTGTTATTAATATTTATATTAGTTTATACGAAAATCATAAATATTTATCCATGCCGTATGTCTATGCTTCTCTTGTCATGAGGTACTCTTTGTCTCATCTGTTTTTCTGTTTATCTGTTTATCTGTTTATCTATTTATCTTGAGACTAAGTGATGGATTGAAAATTGAATGGAATTATAAACGGAGTTCATATTTAAATTAAAAATTTTCATTTTCATTTAAATACAATTTAAAATTTTCTTGAGCGAATGTATGTAAAAAGCAGAAGAGGGCGTGGTAGATCCTATAAATTATGTACATATATATTTATGTAGATGAATATATATATGTTGATCAGTCTAGCCACGAACATCGTAGCATCTCTGCCAGCCAAGCGTGATCAGGTAGACATAATCTGGCTACTATAAATAATTTATAAATATATATTCTTGTTTGAGTTTATCAATATTTCAATATCTCAACTCATTTCTTTATTATAGGTACAAGCTGATTTCTGTCTGGCAACTTTGTTGTAATAGCAAATCGTGTAAGCCATAAGAGCTGAAAACATCAAATTGATTACATAAATTACTTCCATGTATGTATATCTTGGACTATAAATATTTTTGATTTTAACACCTTCCACCAAAATTTAGAGATAAGCGCCTGTTTTAAATAGTAGAGAATTGAGCTATATTCACATTAGCATGTCACAATTTCTGAAAATTTCTACAATATTATTCAGCTGACACGCTAATAATAACTTAGAAAAATATTAAAAAAAATAATGCATTAAAAAAACTTGGTTTACAAGTTCTTTGAAATGACAAATTAATTGATAATAATATTAAAGATAATATATGTAAATAAATAAAATAATTATAATTTATATTTGCTTACACTACATATAGTTATTTATATTAAAATAATATATTTAAAGTAACGAATTATCAGCCATAATTATTGAATATTATTTAATATTTATCAGCTCAAATTGATGCCAACATTTTGTTAGTCAAAGCCACACAGCTAAGTCTTAGTTTCTAGTCGCTAAACAGGTGCTTAGCAGCATAACTCAATTAGTTGAGAGCAGTTGGTGCTATGTCTATGCGTCACGTTGGTCACCGGAAGCAAGCAGCAGCAAGTGGCAGCAACATTTGCAGAAAACATTTACATCTCGTGTAAATTATGCAACTCTTAATTAATGAGCGCACGGCTCGGCGGCAATGGAAATATTGTTGTTCTCTGTTTCACTTCAATGTCTTTAGCCTTGACTCTGCATCCCGTTTACCCACTTCCGATTTGCATATCATTTTCCACGGCTGAGCATCTCTTACTCTCTCTCTCTCTCTCTCTGTCTCGCTGTCTCTCTCTTTCTGTCTTGTGTACGAGTCAGTTGGCTAATGAATCTGCAGTTGGTGCATTGGGAACACAAGCACTGTCTGTGGCTTGGCTGCAATTAGCTCAGACTGCACTTGACTTCACTTAGCTCTGCCCACCTAAGCAGTCACTTCTATTGAATTGGTGTGAAAGGATTTATACCCTATATATGAATTGTGTGAGAATGAAGGGTATATATAGGCATATGTTACTTTTACATGAATAATATAGCTTTAACTGTTTTATATTATATTAGTTAATTAATTTTATTAGATAAACTCAGTATTAACATGCTTCAGTTTGAACACATAGTGGCTCTTGAGCTCACTAGCTGCAAATCCAATTAAAATCATTGTACTCTAATGCTCATTTTGTTCACTTTGCAGAGCTCTTGCCTAGAGATGCTGAAGACTAAGCTGCCTTGAAGCTGCCTTCGGGCAACTTGCCATTCTCTTCCTTACCCTTTCAAAGCCATACTAAAGGCAAAAGCTAGTCATATCAAACCAAACTGAGTTAATTCAAAGTTTTTTGATGATTTGCACACAGTCTTTACTTTTGAAATAAACAGAAAGCTGCTGCCAAACAAAATGTTTGGTCTTTTGAATAAGTTACACTTCGAGTGCCGTAGCTGCTATAAACTCTAAAACAAAAGCTAGACTTTTGAAATTTGGTGTAAGAATTTGATGATGTATGCTTGAATTTTGAAAAAAAAAAAATATTTACTTGCTAAGACCATGCCTTCAACCAGCGCAATACATTAGCTAGATTGGCAATACATTAGCTAGACAGCAATGGGAGGGTATTTGTTAGCTTGCCAAAGAACAGATTAAGCAATAATTTGAAAATACTGTCAGGCTACAAAATGAATTTCCACTTAACACTAGTTAAATCGAAAATTTTAATAATTGGCACTAACACACATGTAACAAATTTCCGCGTAATGTAACTTTGTTTTCCGAATCAATTTCAAGGTACTTTGATTTTCGACACGTTCGATGTGCAAAAATGATGCTGGAGCTTGCGGAGCAGCCCAAGTCCTCGTTGTCGCCCGTTAATACCGAACCGAATAGCTCCACCGGCAAGGTGCAGGCTGTGGAAGAGCCGCCACGTGAGTTTGACAACAGTGATTGTCAAACAGCTAGCTCCTCGCTATCGAGCTGCCATCGCATTCAGCCGCGCTGGGCGGCCTGGGTATCCCGCTTATTAAGTTGGACAGACGAGCTGGGCCAGTACGTGCGACAATTTATCGCCTTTGTGGCGGCGAAATTCCGTTCAGTTTTCTTCACGAATGATCACTTCATATACCAGGAGCCGCCCCTATCGCATGAAAGTAGAATCCAATTGGAGACTGTGCCGCGCAAGACACTGATACTGGATCTGGATGAAACTCTGGTACATTCCTGCTACTTGGACCCGGAAACCAACGATGCGGTTGGCTGTGCCTTTGTGCCCGAAACAGCCGTGCCCGATTACGTATTAAGTATACCGATCTTAGCCGGGCTAAATCCCATTGAATTCCAGGTATTCAAGCGGCCATATGTTGATCTATTTCTGGACTTAGTCAGCAAATGGTACGACGTGGTCATCTACACGGCCAGCCTGCAATCGTATGCCACCATTGTCATCGATAAATTGGACGCGGGCCGCGGCATCCTGCAGCGGCGCTTCTATCGCCAGCACTGTGTGAACACGGCCTCTTTGGTCAGCAAGAATCTGTTTGTGGTTAATCGGGATTTGACTAGTGTTCTAATCATTGATAACTCGCCCAGTGCGTATCGCGACTTTCCGGAGAATGCCGTACCAATTAAGAGCTATATCTACGATCCCAACGACAAGGAGCTGCTTAATCTGCTACCCTTTCTCGACGCGCTTCGTTTCACGAAAGATGTTCGATCGATTCTCAGGCGACGTGAAATCTCCTCACTGATCAGCTCAGCATAGCACAAATACATATACAATTCAATTACGTATGCTATATAGAAGAGCTATATTGTTACAGCCATAAACTGCCATTAAGTGGCCCGGGCTAACTGCGCTAAGCGCGCCAACTCGCCTGGGATGGGCAATACACATGGATCATTTAAATTTCAGTTAAGCACAAATAATAAAAAAAAACATTTTTTGTTGTCCACATATGCTGTTATTTATCATTTAAAGAGTGCCAGTTATAAATGGCTGTCGACAAGTTGCGACTAAAGCAACATCATATGGAACTAGAAGAGCCACAACATGTTAGCTTTTTATTTATCTAAATATCGGTTAAGATAAGAGAAGAACTGCATTGTACACCTCTTCCATCTCCCAAATTGTACCTCTCTCCCCCTGTCACTATCTCCTTTACACTTACTTATGATTCTCTATCGTCAAGTATCCGTTGACAACCTTTATAGCTCAATGGCAATTGGGAATTCCTTTTTATGAGATTTCAGAATGCTTTTCTAGTGGTGCTTTTAGATGGCTCAATGGTTTTTATTAACAAAAAGAATCTACCTTTAGTGTACCTTCCAAGTTTGCTTATCTAGAAAATTTGCTGTGTTAGTCTAATTCTTATTTCATATTACAGTTCAACACAGCAGCAGAGTATAGTTTGCTGCCTGACAACCTTATGCTGTTGCTACATTACTCATAGAAAGTATTCTATTAATATTAAAATAAAATATAAAATTTAAGCAAAAGCGCTTATGCTATGTGGCCGCATGAAAGCAATATAGTATACAAATATAAGTAACTGCATGAATTTTAAATGTAGAATGCAACTCTACACGAAATGGAATCTGACATATTAGACTTATGTTAGCACTTGTATTAAGAGTTATAGTACGACATAGACTTATATTAGCAATACCAAGTGCGTATATTGAACTCTAAATTAAATCTAGAACTACCAATTGCCACTTAAATTCAGAATGTTTCACAAAAGAAACATCATCAAAGTGCAACAGCAACAATAGTCAAGTTGAATAAAGTCGAATAGTAGTCATAAGCCTCAAATAGAGCACACCAGTGCTAAAAGAAAGAGAAAGAAAGAGAGAGAGAGAGAGAGGGAGAGACAAACAAACACAAAGACAGAGACATAGAGTTGAGTTCGCTGCCAGCTCCATCAGCCAGTTACAGCTGATGAATCGCCGCTGATGTCGAACATTTAAGCACAATTGACTCCAGCTCGACGCACGGCTGCAAGGCTGCAAATTTATGGCGGCGCAGGTGAAAGTTGTACGTTCTCTTTGCCTTTACCTTACACTGGCTTAACCTGTCCCTGCCCACTTTTAGCCCAGTGGCTGCTGTCACTGCTGCCGTAGCTGCACTTAAGGCAACTGGTTAAAATTTATTGAAGCTGCACGGCTTCAGCCAGCTACTGGATATAAATGCTTTGCATATGAGTCACTAAAACCCATTTCAACTCCAACTCCAGCTCTTTCTCTGACAATTTGTTAAAAAAAAAAACGTGAATATTAGCTTCGAAAAGATTGCTAATTGGCCAGAGTGTCTCATAAAAACCATTGCCAGCAATCAGCAGGTTTTTGTAATTCGAGTTGACTTCAGTTTGATTTGTTTTCCATTTTTTTTGTAGAGCAGTGCAAAAACTTAATTAAAGCTTCGTCTTTTTCGCTGCTGTCAATTAAGCGTTTGTCTGATAGTTAATAGAGTAGTAGCAGCAAAACACAAATTTACAAAAATATATAAACTTCTTTAGTGACCAAACCAAAACTCTTATTCAAATACACAAATCCCACTATCCAATTCAATTCTAGACTTCAACCTCACGGTTCTTCTAGGTTTATATTGATTTTCAGGGCCTGCTCGTCGATCCAGTTCCTGAGATGCGGAACATTTGTGTAGGCAGCTGGAATATCCTTGTCGGCACACTCGATGCCCCAGGAGACGATGCCAGCGAGCTGATAGCGTTTGTTTTGCCCGGCCATGCTGCAGAACAGAGGTGATCCTCCGTCGCCCTTGCAGGTGTCCTTGCCCTCAATGCCGCCGGCACAAATGAAGCTGGAGTGCAGCATGAAACGTCGACCAAGAACAGTTTTACGTAGCAGCCTCTCACAGTACTGATGTTCCAGCACGGGCAGATCAATGCGTTTCAGTATGTGCTCCATGCCGGAAGCAGAAAAATTACGATGACCCCAGCCAGTGGCAAAGCACTCCGCCTCGCGCAGATCTTTCTGAAGTACTGTATTCTCAGCCGCTGGCAGGCACAGCGGCTGCACGTGTGGCGCCAGCTGGAAGGGCTGCTCCAGCACCAGCATGGCAATGTCATATCGAAAGTTCAGATTGTTGAACTGCTCGTGGCGCCAGAGATTGCGTATGCGACGGCTCTGAAAGGCGTATGGCTCCTGAATGCTGTTCAGGTCATATTCGCCGGCGCGAGCCAGCAGCGAGTCGGCGCTGTGGTTGGCCACATTGTGAGCGCTGGTCAGCACCAGCTGCGGATGTATCAATGTGCCGCCGCATACGTATTGTGCTTGCATATCCATCACAGCCACCATCCAAGGGAACTCAGCGAAACGCGCCTCGTGATCATTGTAGCCAACCAAGGCGTAATAGAGACCCGTCGGATTACTATAGCCACAGCCCTTGTACTTAAAGTCGTTCAGCTGGCGTCGCACTGGATTATCGCTTTCGTTCAGCTACGGCAATTGAAATCATAATTTGACAGATAGATGACTCTACCAAGTACTCACCTGATCGGCAAGGGGACAACAAATTGCGAATATTCCACAGCCGGAGTTGCTGGCATTGTCAATACGCGGCTTCAGTATAAAGCGACCATCCTCGTTGACTGTGCCCGTGCGACACAGATGCCTCGGCACACACAGGCTCTTCACGTCACAGCTCTTGTAGTCCAGCGGCGAGTCCACATCGATGGGCGTAGCTGTAGCAGCTATCACTGTGGTCACCTGCTTCGATCTGCGCGTCGCCATGCTGGCCTCGTAGCTCTCCAGCTGAGCCTTGTCACAGCACACGAGTCCCACGCCACAGTTGCGCGCCAGTATACGCGGTCCAAATAGTCCACTGCCCGAATCATCCGTCTCGTTGCAGCGTTGCTCAGTGATGCAAATCTGATCGCTCTTACACACGCTCAACGGCGCGCCGCCATCGGCCAGTACTAGCAACACAAACAACTTCAATAAACGCTCCATTTCCGAACACTTTAATTGTGGAAGGGGAAATGATTGTTAAGATAAATAATTGAAGAACTTAATGAAATGTTTAATAAAATAAATTTGAAGATTAAGAAAATTTTGTTTGGCCAAAATTAAATGAATTCTAAAAAAAAATAAAATAAAGAAAAAATAAAAGAAAGAAAAATTCAAAAAGAGCGATACTTTTTGAGCAAACCTCGCATAGTTAATTTCGTATATATGTAATCACTATATAAATGAATAATTATTACGAGTAGAGTTGACTGACGCATAGCACACGCCTCGACAACATATTAATTATTACTCTAATTCACTTAGGCTACGTATGAGGAACAGGAGAAAATCTCATCGCACATGTGTGAAAGTGCTACAAAAACTGCTCAGCTGTTTATAAATATTAAAAATAATATTATATTAATTTAAGAAGTTTTTTAAACAATTGTATTTGAATTTATTTTCTGATTTGTTGGCCATTTTCCAATAATTAATACAAATATATATAAATTGCACTGCAGAGATAACCAGTAACCGAGAGATTACACAATCTATTTGAATTGAATTTAATTTTAGTTTTTTATAAGTTTTATTCACATTATTCACGTTATTACATGCCCGCAGCGAAGCAGTTGAAAGCACGACTCCCGCTGTTCTGTTCAATGAGATGCTGAGTATCGACTAAGTACGCCAATCTCTTAGAAATCTATTTTATATTGGCTCTCAGATCGCGAATCATAAATATTTATAATCTCAATGTGTGCAAGCAGCAAGAGAATATCACTTTACTCCGCTTGAATTATTATCGCTGCACATCAATTAAATGTTCTCTTCGGCTCTCGCTCTCCTTCTATCGGTTCTACTCTCCATCTCTGTCTCTATTTACTATTTATTGCGCCTTTGTTTCAAACTCAACTCAGAGCTCAAATCTGTCAAGATTGTTTTCAAGCCGGTTCTATAAGATACGCGCGTTCTATTTCAAGTCAATCAGTTGAAATTCAACGCGAATCGCATTGTGTCTAAAAATTGAGCTCAGGCAAATTCATATAAATAATATGTATGTATGTCGCTCGTATACTAAATATGAAACACTTAAAATAGTGATCGAAAGTGTAAAACAAACATAAATAAATAAATGTAAAGCTGATGCAGCTCAAAGTGCCTGACTAAAGATACCCTGCTCGCTGCCTCTTGCCTCTTGCTAGCTGCGCACTTTTTTCCACTTTTGCATTTGCTTCTCCCCCTAACATCTGTCGCATTTTTTAGTGTCGGATCTTCAATAAATTCTCAGAAAGCGAACTTAAATATTCAAGAAGTGAACTATTCTCAATGTGTGCATATTTTATACATATATTTCAAATTTCGTGTGCAGCTCTAACTGTCTACGTCATAAAAACAATCAATTTTATTAAAACGTGACTTCTGATATTTATATTTCTACTTATGTCTGTGAGCCATATAAAAAAAGGGGAATTCAAAAGTTATAAAATCTTGCAGTTTCTCTATGAAAGCCCATTTTGATTTTTTTCAATGGATTTTTATGAATTTAAAAAATGATGTGAAATTGTCTTTTTGAAAAACTTTATTGTGCTTGTTTTAATATATTTTGAATAAATTTTGTATTTTAAATATATTTTTTAAATACATTTTTTTTATTTCAAATATAATTTTTATTTTAAATACATTTTATATTAAATATATTTTAAATATAAATATATCTTTTATTTTAAATAAATTTTAAATTTAAAAATATTTTATTATTTTATATATATATTTTTTTTAAATATATTTTTTATTTTTTTATTTTAATTTTAAATATATTTTTTTATTTAATTATTTTCTTTTTTTCATTTTACTTTTTATACATTTTCTTATTTTATTATTTTTTTTTCTATTTTATTTTTTGTTTTTTAATTTAATATTTATTATTTCATTTTTTATTTATATTTATTTGCCTTAACTATCATTCAAATCTTATCAAAATTGTGTTATCCTTTTTTCATATTACAAATATATCTATCTTTTGTGCTAGATCAGACTCTTGATTCTCTTAGTAAAAATATTAATATGTATTTCTATATATATATTTTCAGTTTTCTTAAATTTGATTATAATCAATGCCTTTTTATTACATTATGTTAAACTTAAATGAATTAATATACTAAAACCTTTGAGCGTACATTGATAACCCAAACAGATTGAGCTTTGTTTGCATTGATATGAGTTTTCTTATCAGCGAGAAGTTTCCTTAGGCACCGAACAAATTGAGAATGAAATAATAAAGAAAGAAGCAGCTGTGCGGGGCAAAAGAAGGCGTGAAGAGCTACATATTCATTTCTGATTAGGTCAGTCAACTTACATTGTCTGTCAGTATGAATGAATGGTCTAATCTCGAAGACTTTAAAATCTATGGTCTTTAAATTTTGAAAGCAATATTTATATATATATATATATAATATATATATATTAATACTATAACGGAGTATTCATATAATATCAAAGATAACGACAACTATAGGGTATCATCTACTCAACCTACAACACTCTTAATTGCCATTTGATATTACATATTCATCAAATATTCTTGACGCAGTTGAATGGATTTGGCTTGGTACTACTGCCCACTGTTGCTGGCCTGCATTTTCCTGCTGACAAATGGGCAACAAGCCACGAGGCCGTCGTCACCATGTGGCGCACTGGAGCTGTGCGTCACCGAGCAGCGCTGCAACGAATCCGACGATTCGGGACACAATATAATCGGGCCACGCATGGCGCGCACCTGTGGCCAGGGACTCGTGTGCTGTGATCAGGAGCAGCTCGAGAGCTTCGATGCCATGCAGGTGACGGCAACGTCAGCGGCAACGGCAACAGCAACTGCAGCAACCAGAGCAGCCACAACAACGATGACGGAGGAAGTGAGCAAGTATGAGTCCTGCGGCCTGAATATGGAGTGTGTGCCACGCAAGCTGTGCCGCGACAATAAAATAATCGATGATGGTCGCTTTATTTTGAATCCACGCATCGGTACCACAACGTGTCCCAGAGCCTTGGAACGCTGCTGCGCTGTGGATCAACAGGTGTGTTGGCAGTCAAACAAATGATCAGCTTTACCATTTTACCCGATTGCAGGTGAATGCCAACGACAGTCCCTACATTTCCAAGCTGGGTGAGTTCAAGTACCAGGGTTGCGGGCACAGCAATGCGAAGGGCCTCATACCGGACGAGGACAACTATGAGTATCAGAAGGATGTGGCGCTCTTCGCCGAGTTTCCCTGGATGGTGGCACTGATGACTGGTCGCCATCAGTACCTCTGTGGCGGCACACTCATCCATCCACAATTGGTTCTCACCAGCGCCCACAACATAAGGAATCACACATTGGACACACTATTGGCCCGCTTTGGTGAATGGGATCTGAACAGCTTCGATGAGCCACACGAGCATCAGGCGCGACGCATCAAGCAAATTATCACCCATGAGGATTTCGATCCCGACGCCTACTTCAATGACATTGCACTGCTGGAGCTGGACGAGCCCGTTGACATTCAGCCGCACATTCAGCCGCTTTGCCTGCCGCCGCCAGAGACGCCCAAGCTGCAGGCGGAGCTGCGAGACGCTCTGTGCTATGCCACCGGCTGGGGTGGGCGTCTCTTGGACAGCAAGAGCAACGAGCGGCTGCTGAAGCGCATCGATTTACCCATAGTCAGCAGAGGCGAGTGCCAAGCACAGCTGCGTGTCACTCGCCTGGGCAAACGCTTTCGCCTGCGACCAAGTTTCCTCTGCGCTGGCGGCATCAGGGGCAAAGACACGTGCAAAGGCGATGGCGGCTCCCCGCTATTCTGCACAATACCTGGACAGGTGAATCGCTATCAACTAGCGGGCATTGTATCCTGGGGCATCGACTGCGCCGAGGAAGATGTGCCAGCGGTCTATGCGAACGTTCCTTACCTGCGCAGCTGGATCGATGAAAAGATCAAGTCTTTGGGATTTGATTAGGAGGCAGAGTAAAGTCAATATCTCTTTAGAAAGCGAATTATAATATTAAAAAATTAAAACTACATTTTAAAAAAGAAAAAACTCGTACCAATGTGTATATAAATGCTTCAGTCCTAGACTCTATAAGAAATTTAATATATTATTTATGCGAAACTCGAAATTCCATAGCAAACTGAGGCCTTCAATCAAAATGAAATTAAAATATCGATTGATTGGACTCATTAGCTTACTTACAATATTGATAAATTCTTGCATAATTCATTCTAAGAGAGCAGCTCAGAAAAGTTGTATTCCCACTCAGATTTATTGCCACAATTAATGTTGCTAAGTGAAACCAAACAAAAAGAAGTTGAAGCTGAAGCTGAAGCTGAAGCTGAAGAGGAAGAAAATGAAAAGGAAAAGCAAAAGCAAAAGCAAATTATCGTTGTGCACTGAACTTTAAATAGAAATGGCTAAGTCGCAGCATATTGTGACCCCAAACCCTGGCGAATAAGTCTCAATATTGCCATGGCTCTAAATTAAGTGGGTTTTGTTGCAAGAAGAAGAAGAAGAAGAAGAAGCAGAAGCTGAAGCTGAAGCAGTAGCATAAGAAGCAGCACAAAACAAAACAATGAAGCCACGAGGCAACAACAATCTGCCTTGGACAGCGAACCAAAAAATTGAGAAATTACATGCTGCGAAATAGCTAGGGAATTGATTTTGGTGGTGGCCCATTCAGCGCTGCCGATGACGGTGGTGACGGCCCCCACCAGCGGTAATGGTGGTATTAGTGGTGTTCGTCTTGCGATGCGCCTGCTGTGGCCATGGCTATGTTGCTGTTGTTGTTATTACTGTTGCTGCTGCTGCTGCAATGGCTATGGCTGCTGTTGCTGTTGCCATTGCTATGACTGCTGCTGTTGCTGCTGTTGCTGCTGCTGCTGCTGTTGGTATTGGTATTGCTGTTAATATTGCAATGACTATGGCTGCTGCTCTTGCTATTGCTTTTGCTGTTTTCATTACTATTGCTGTTGTTGTTGCTGTTGGTACTCTTCTGCTGCAATCACTATGGCTGCTGTTGCTGTTGCTATTGCTGTTGTCATTGCTATGACTGCTGCTACTAATGTTGCTGCTGCTGTTGGTATTGCTGTTGTTGTTGCTGTGACTGTTGCTGATATTGTTGCTACTGCTGCAATGGCTTTGGCTACTGATGATGCTGCTATTGTTTTTGCCATTGCTATGACTGCTGCTGTTGCTGCTGTTGTTATTGCTCTTGCTGTGGTTGTTGCTATTGCTATTGCTATTGCCTTTGCTGTTGCTGTTTCCACTGCTGTTGCTGTTGCAATGACTATGGCTGCTTCTATTTCTATTGCTATTGCAGTTTTTATTACTTTTGTTATTGCTGTTATTGTTGCTGTTGGTATTGCTGTTGGTATTGCTGTTGCTGTTACTATTGCTGTTGCTGTTTCTGCTACTGTTATTTCTGTTGCATTGGCAATGGCTACAGCTGTTGCTGTTGCTGTTGCTATTGCTCTTGCTGCCATTCTTGATACTGTTGCTGCTGTTGCTGTTGCTGTTAAAGGTATTGTTGTTAGCATTGCTCTCGTTGTTCTTGCTGCTGCTTCTGTTGCCTTTGTTATTGCTATTGCTCTAGTATTGCTGTTGTTGTTGCGGTAGTTCCTTTCCTTTGCCTTTGCTTTTGGTTTTGCAAGTTTCGCCTGCCGCTGTTGCCGACGCAGTCTGCGCTAAAAACCCATTTCTCAAGTAAATTGCTAAGAAATGTTATTTATTGGCGTTTTTCATGCACATGCACATGCACAGGCACAGGCACAAGCTCAGCTCGGCTTTTGCTGTAGGTTTATTGATTTTGCCAAAGCAAATATTCGCCTCGATTTTGGAGTATTTGCATTTGGGCCTGCGGGCGCTCGTGCTCAAGCTCAAGCTCATGCTCATGCCACATGCCCATGCCTCATGCTCGTGCCATAATCACGCCTGATTAGTTTTCATTTCTTGGTCTGGGATATCAAATATTTACCAAATTGATTATCATTTAATTATAATAAAGCATAATGTGCAATGCAATTGCAATTGCCTGTCATCTGTGCGGACAGCAGCTGTGTCAGAGTATCAATGTCGACATCTCTGTGCGCTGTGAGTGTGCGCGCTGTGTGTGTGCGTGCAATTATGATGGCTGGCCCTGGCCGCAATTGTGTTGCATACTTTGAGGCACATTTCCTTGCCGGCTAACGGCACTTGCACAGCCTCCTCTGTGTGCACATGGCATCAAATTACAAATGATGTCGTGCCCGAGGGAGCGGGCATGACGCCGGGCCGCTTGACAGCAGGCCTCTTGCTCTGTGGCCAACCAACGGAAGTAGAAACAGATGCAAATGGCAGTTAGGAATGAGTGTATATTCATGTAGTTATCTCTGTGTGTATGTGTGTGTGTGCGTGTGTGTGTGTGTGTGTGCATGGGCTGCCCTGGCAACATGAAAAACAAAACATGCCACTAATGCTGTACACAGCCCATTCACACATACAAAACGAACCGCATGAACAATTGACACTGGCTAATTGCACTGGAAAATGCGCTAAATGCAAGCGTAACCACTTCATTCTTTTGCCATAAACATGATTTATATATATACATATATATGGTAACAGGATTGTCTACAAAGTCCAGAGTAGGGTATAGCTGATAACGAAGAGTTTTGCATATATTTAATATATTTTTGAGCTCGATGCCAGCCAAAGTCATGTCAGGCTAATTAACAGCTCGAGAGTAAATTAGAAACATTCATTTCAAAAATGCAACAGCAAACACAGTTCGTTTGCCTGACTGTGTTGCGTAGTTTGGTCTTTGGCTCTGCAAAACAATTAAATGCATTCCAGTTTGTCTGGCGCAACATGGCGTATACGCAACGTGGCGCAGTACGCATTAAGCATGCGGCCCGTGTACCGGTGACAGCGACATGTTGTCAACGTTTTAGAAAATTTGTTATGCAAATTGCTTATTAACTTTATGGCTCGCCAGTCCCATTGTCGCTGCAACATACAAATGTACAGCATTTTCAATTGTCAATCAGCGCTGGCGCCATAACGAGCAAAATCTCGCTGGAGTATCCAATAAATTGCAGGCGGTGCTCGTAGTGGCCCACAGAGTCGCTGGACTCGAATTAAATGCACATAAAATCGAACTTCGATTTTAATTTATGTGACATCATGAGCTCTAGCTACCTGTGCTCTGCCAGTGGGCGCTTGCCATTAATGCTGCTTTCGGCCTGCTAATGACACTGCCACTATCAGCCATGGCCTTTAGTTTAATTGAAAAATTTCGTTTTATGTTAGCTAATGGCAGCTGTGTTATTTATGACGCCTGCACCTGCCAGCGCCAAGCACACTGAACATTTGTTACAGCTTCACTCGATGCCATTTGCTCTAGCTGCGCTCGTTGCTAGGCATTCTGTGTATTGTGCTTTGCGCTTTGCGCCTTTGGCTATAGTTTCATTTGTAGCTGCACAAACTTTAATTATTTTTGATTATTGTTACATGGTCTGGATGTAGAGTTTAAGGCAAAAATATGGGCATATAAGCCAAGCGCCTGCACCAATTACCTTTTAATGGAAATTGAAACTATTTAATTCAGTTTTAACTATTAAATTTTGAAAACTATCTAATCAAATTTGAATATTATTTAATTACTCCACTATACTATATATTTCTTAGTCTACAATATTGAATAATAACAATAATAACAATAATAAAATAATTAAATTTATAAATTCTTATTATTATTCAATATCTTATAAATATTAATACTAAAATATTTCTTTATTTTTGTATTTAATTTATTTTTTTCTTTTCACAAAACTAGCAGAATCCTTTTTAGTTTTTATTATATTTTTATTTTACTGATTTTTCTGTAAATAAAATTATTTAAAAAAAAATAAAAAGCTTTCTCTTAAAATAATATAAGAAGATAAAACATTCTTTATTTAAATTTAGCTAAGCCAGCTAAGCCTGGCTTAAATACAATATATAAATGCAGCAAATAAATAAAATACCAAATAAAATAAAAAATTTACTAAACATACAGGTGTATACTGAATTTATTAAAATATATTTTATATATTTTTTCTATATATTTTTTATATATTTTTTTTTATATATTTTTAATATATTTTTTTTATATATTTTATATATTTTTTCTATATATTTTTTATATATTTTTAATTTATTTTTTATATCTTTTATATATTTGCATATATATTTATTCGAATAAAAAAATATATATATATATATATATATATATATATATATATATATATATATATATATATATATATATATATATATATATATATATATATATATATATATATATATATATATATATATATATATATATATATATATATATATATATATATATATATATATATATTTTATATATATATCTGTATATATTTTTTAATTTATATCCCCATATCTGTGCTTCATTAACATTACTCAAAATCAAATTTCAAATTGATTTACTGCCCTCAAACTAATTTTTAAGTCTGAGTCTGATATTCATATTGACTTCATATATATTTTTATTTTTAATTAAGGCTCCACATTTGATAATGGACTTAAATTATATTATTTTTTATAATACATTTTAATAATCATAATATGATTTAAAAGATCATAAACATATCCTAGAGTAAGCAATTTTTCGAGTGCAGCGCGTGAAGCTTTTAGCGTCGACTCGTCAAACTCATAAACAGCCATCAGAACTCTGCCGCAGTTGTACTTTATCCCAGTTTTATATATGTGAGCACTGCAGTAGTAAGATTAAGAATTTCAATTACTATAAAACACAACAAGACTGTACAGGGTTGCCATTGCCGCCGATTGTTGATGTGACTCTAGTAACTGGCGGCGGTCAGCGACAGGGCCGCACTCTTGACTGCGCTGATCCAAGTCAGGTTTTAATTAAACTGAAGCTGCCGTAGCACAAATGCCAGGAATGGAAATGAAAATGAAAATGAAAATGGAAATGGAAATGTGGAAATACAAATACATTTAGCGAGCACTGTGCGTTGAGGCGAGCACTTGAGCTAAGGAGAGCTCCGTTTGACGGGCTTCCATTGCGCCATGGCACGCTTGCATAATTCGCATATCCTTTGTTTTGTTTGACTTTGATGGCATTGAAGCTGGCTTCACTGTAGCTGCTGCTGCCGCTGCTGCTGCTGCTGCAATTTTACAGTCAGTGCATCATTTGATAAGCAAATATTTTAAACTCTCGCAGCATTTAACAAAGGTAAAACACCTTTGGGCCAGTCGCACAGCCAATTTCCATTTACCTCAATGAAAACACGGAGCAGCAGCAGCAGCAACAGCAGCAACGGGAATATTTTGAATAAAATTATACTCACATGTTTTGCTTTCATTAAATTGCGAATCGTGCCGCACGTGTTATTGTGCAGCCAGTTACCATTTTGGCCTGCTAATCGGCTGTCGAGTTCTTAGCTGAAAGTTCTTAACAGCCAGACTAAAGGAGGACGGGACGGACAGAGGGGAGCGGGGCAGCTCGTTGCACCTGCTGTGGCATGCCTTTAAAATGGCAACGAAATTTTTCTCTGGCATGTTGTCGACATTTTTATGGGTCTCTCTCTCTCTCTCTCCGAGCTTGCAGACGCTGCCAGCCAGAGCCAGAGCCAGCCACTTGGTTGCCCAATTAAAAGTTTTAGCACATTTTCACTCGAAATTAATTGTCGGTAAACGTAATTCATGTCCGAGACACGAATGCGCAAGCAGCCAGCACCCAAGTGACAGCGCAACTACAGTAAACACCAGCAACAACATGAAGAGAGACCACATTTTTGTAAGTGTGTGTTTGCCAAGAGCCCCATCAACAGACGCATCTGCCCCAAACACACACACACACACACACACAGCTTGTTGCTGTCGTGTTGCATACTGATGTGCACTAATGTGCCTGCACCTTTCAATATTGGACCATAAATGCAGACATGAATTACATTTTACAATAACCAAACAAAATATATTTGATTAAAATTATAAATATATCGAGACTTGACTAAGACAGATTTGGGAAATTTCTTCTTTAACCCAATCAATTTAAATTAAAGTCATATTTTTCGAATTATTAGTTTTCTTTGGCAACTCTTTAGCAAGCTTAATATAAAGGCACTTTCTCATTTAGCCACTGTGAACAATCTCTTACTTTGTACTAAAAACTCTCACATGTTTTTAACTAACTGAATATGCCAACAATATAACTGAATATGCCAACAATACAAACGAATCAAACTAAGATAATGCTTTACAGGGCTAAGATTTTGCTTTTCAATTAAACTTTTACTATTTTATTATATTATAAAATATATATTTTACGCTTTACTCCTAAATTTAACTATGAAGTCTCTTGGCATTGCTGCCTTTGTGAATTTCTGCTAATCACTTTTCAGTTAAACAAATGATTTCAATAGTCAGCATAGTTAACTAACAGACATCGCTGCATACTTTAGGGCAAGGTGACACCTGTATTGCCAAGGCGGTTTCAAACAGTTGCTATATTAATAAAGTAAACGATGATCAATTTGGCTGTTAAAGCTTTTTCGTTGTTCAGCTGCAGCAATAGAGCGTTGATCTATCAGTATTTATACAAAATAATATCATGAAATAAAGTTCTGGATTTCGTTTGAAATTTAAGATATAAATTATAGCATTTTTATGATATATAACATATCTGATGTATATATAACATATGAGATTGCAATTTTAATTTAAGAAATGTAGACAAATCTTCACAGTCAAAATAATATAAATAAATAAATATATTTATATTAATATAAATAAATAAATATATTTATATTAATATAAATAAATAAATAGATTTATACTAATATTAATATAAATAATTAAATATATTTATATTAATATAAATAAATAAATAGATTTATATTAATATTAATAATTTAATATATTTATATTAATATAAATAAATATATATATTTTATTTATTTATATTAATGAGAAAATATGAATAATATTTGTTAAAAATTCTTTTTATTTGCCTATTTATACTCATTTTCAAATAATTTCCTTTGCCAATTCAAATGGCTTGAAAGCCAATTAAACAATTTCCTTTGCCCAAAAACTTAAGTTGCAGGCCAAGTTTTCAGCTAGCCTGCAAATAGTTCGCATAGAAAATTGAAACGAATGCAAAATGCAATTAGACAGCTCGAAACAATGCAAATTGGCATTGAGCTGCTTCAGTTATGCAACAACATATTTATTTAAAAAAAAAAAAACAAAAAAATAAATACAAACATCTAGAGTTCAGCAGCCCTGGAATAGAAGTAGAGCCACGCCTTCTCTTACTGCACGCAAATAAAACAAAACTAAAAAACATTTGTTTGCGGCAAAATGCAGTCAACAAACTGCAAGCTAAACAAACGTCAAGCTCTGCCCTGGCCACGCCTACAAAGCTGCTGCAAGTTTTTAGCTGAAGCCGAGACCTTTCCACTCCCATTCTGTTTTCATAAGATTGCTGGGCCGACTGAGGGCGCCAGTCGTTGTTTATGTTGCACGGCATTAGGCTGCCTTAATCTATATGCAAATTACTAAGCTCAAGTGTGTGTGCGAGTGTGTGCGACTGTGTGTGTGTGTGTGTGTGTTTGTATGCACATGCAAATGTTACATGGATTCATACTGAATCGATAGCCAAGTCGTGGTGCTGTCAAAGCCGCAGTTTGTTATATGCAGCTCTACTTATTAGTTCTGCTGACTCCTGACCCTTGACCAGGTTCAAACTTGAACCTGCGCACAGTCACACATACACACATACACACACATATACGTATACCTACTCTTGCCCACTTAGACACTCCCACACTTGAGCTGGCAGCACTGCCAAGGCAACTCGAGCAGCTCATGTTAATGTCAGCATTAAAGTACGCAACTGAATAGCGCTGGACTAATTGCAATCCACAAGAATGTTGTCAGAATGTTGAGGAAAGTTTTCAGGAATATAAAATTTAAATTAAACTGAACAAGTGTTTAAGGAAGACTATTATTTAAATTTAGTAATTTATTTATTTATGTATTTCTTCTTATGTATTGGCTTTAAAAAATAGTTATGCCATATCTAATTTAAAGGTTGTTAAAATATTATTTTATAAAATATATAAGGAACAATATAATTAAGCTTTAAAGAAAGTTTTTATTGTAATTATTTTTTTCAATACATAAAATACATAGAAATTGTTGTTAAAATTAATAACTTAAAAAAAATTACTTAAAGATAAATTTGTCAAGTAATGTTTTATGAAACAGGGAGTATAATATTTTATATTTTATTTTATATTTCATATGTTTTACTTTACATTTTAAATTTTTTATTTAATATTTTATTTCATATTTTATTTTTTATATTTTGTATTTTATATTTTATATTTTTTATTTTATATTTTTTTTTTATTTTTTATTTAAATTTTTTTTTGTATTTTTATTTTAAGTTTTAAATTTTATATCTTTTATTTTATATTTTTTTTATTTTATATTTTTTATTTTTTTATTGTATATTTTTTAATTTATATTTTATATATTATATTTTATATTTTTTATTTTATATTTCATATTTTATTTTTTTATTTTTTACTATTTTTTTTATATTTTATATTTTAAATTTTATATGTTATTATTTTTTTAATTATTTTGCAAGTATTTGCTGGCAAAAATAGTTATAAATAGTATTTAAGTTGACTACTTGCCAGGCAATTTAACATTTCTCTGCCATGCACACTCTGCCCATCGAAAGAGACTCGTCTGCAGCTGCTCATTGTCCACTTGTCGACGCTTGTGACATGGAGGAAAAACAAAACACTTCACTGAGCAACAAGGCAGAGAAACGTATGCACGCGTCTAATGACAAATGCCTCGCAAGTCGGCTAATTATGTCAATTGCGAAAGCTCGGTCTGACACTTGCCACTTACCACTTGCCACTTACCACTTGCTACTTGCCACTTGCTACTTGCCACTTGCAATTGCCACTTTAAGTTTTTGCACTGTAACAGAGACAGCTCAGCTGGAAGCTGCTAAAAAGGGCATTTCGCAGAGGGTTCAGTGCATGTCAAAGAGCTAAAGCAACAATTGCTAAGTAGTCCAAGGAGAGTGTGTGACATGTTGCATGCTGCATGTTGGCTGTTGTCTGTTGTCTGTTGCCTGTTGCCTGTTGCCCGTTGATAGCTGTCAAATGTTTGACGAGCTGCAGCAATAGAAATTAATACAAAACACACGCACACGCACACGCACACATTGCCATGAAGGCCGTGCCAGCTGTGCATGCTAAATGCAAATAGATTCAATTCAATTAGAATATAGCTTTGACGTTTCTAGTTGACTGATGACGTGTTCACACACACACACACAAACATACACACACTCATAGCCATACATACAGTCAGATTGTAGGTCAGGGCCGCCTAAAAGCAGGCTACAGTTTTCACTGGCGCTGCAGCCACTTAGCCCAATGGTGGCTGGCTAACCACACGCGAGCCATGTACTGACCTATAGAAAACTAAACACACACGCACACACACACATACACACAGATGCTCACATAGATACAAATATTATAAGCTATGCTACACTTACAAATCTTTTTTTGGCAGCCACGTGCAGAAGACAAACAAGTCCAAGACTCGAAAATCAACTCACGTAGAGCTCGTTATTTATTCAAGTCAATGGAACTGACATGCACACACACACGCACACACTCACACACAGAAAGAAAGCGTAAGTGTGCGAGTGGCAGTCATACATGAAGAAATTTGCTACTATTTGGCCTAAATGTGCATTTGGCCAAATGGCCAACGTTGTAGCCGCAAAAATAACGTATATTGGCAACAACAACAGCAACAACAACAATAGCAGCAGCAGCAGCAGCAGCAGAAAGCCAACTACAACAGCTACAGTCAAATAACAATAACAATTCAATCAAATTGAGCGCGTGTTCGTCTATGGAAATCTACGTCTAACAACAATGAATGCGACATAGATGAGTTAGGGAATTCGCAGCGTGGCGAAGGCTTCGGGCTGTTGCGACAGCAACAAAACATGGCAAAACGACAGCTCGTAATGTTTTGATAGAAATGAATCCGAGCTGATGCCGAAAGCTTTGCGAGCAAGCCTTTACATATGCGAGAGCTTAAATTTCTTTATCTCTGCCTCTCTCTCTCTCTCTCTCTCTCTCACACTCTCTATGAGTGAACCGCTCAATGCGCCTGCGCTTTGCAACTGTCCCAATTTAACCGTTAGTTATCTTTATCTTAAAGCGCTTCATCAGAATTGCTCCAGGTGGAAGTTGCGATGTTTTGCTTTGCTGTCAGGGGTAAAAGCAATTGCCTTGTTTAGGTCGGTGTAAAATAATGTTTAAAGTGCAATATCTAAGAAAATTCGTTTTTTTTTTATATTTTCATATTTTATTTTTAATTTTTATGTATATTTTATATTTTATTACTATGCAAAAGTTTAAATATAATCTATATAAAATATTAATAGTAATAAGAACTATTTAATATCCATTTAGGCATTAAGCTTAAGCAAGCAAAACCCCAGTTTAAACTGGGCTTAATGCTAATGTTTGATCATGAAGTGTATAGATTATATTTGTTTAATGAAGCACACATCGCAATCCATTCCGCATGTAGCCCTCCATCTCTCCATTGGACGCTATTAAAGCAAATCACTAAACAATCTGAATATATTCATATGTAGCCTCATCTTTTAATGTATAATGACGTATTAATTTACTTTACTTTTTACATATTTTAATTTTACTAAGCTTTTACTTCAAATTTGAAATATATGCGCGTATAGCTGTCAAGATTATAAGATGAAATGCTGTTGGCCTTAAAAACGCATTAATTAACAAAAAATCGAAATTGAATTCATTGGGGAATACGTAAAGGTATTTTGCGTGGCTTTATCCTTCCATATGAGAGCTTCAACTGACCCACAAGACAGCCAGCGTAACTGCCTGTCAGCCTGTCTGCTCTGACAATGAAGTTAATGGGTCTACATTGCGTTTGCAAATCAGAAGGAATTGCAAAATGGGAAATCAATAGCATTTGGCTTTAATTTCAACTTGTTAAGCAGCAAATGTTTCATAATTGATAATTTTATATTGTAATAGGTATTACAATAAGTATTATTTGAGATTTATATACAGAAGAAACTAATGTATAAGAAGTAGTCATATTAATTATCGACTAACTGACGCAAGCGCAAAGCTTTGATGCCATATTGCATGCATTAGGAGCATTTTGAATACTTGCAGACAAAAAGGACAAAAGTAATAACATTGCCGACTCAATGGTTTCTAGTAGACCCTCTTATCCTTGGTTATTTCATACCAAGGATATAGTCCTGAAAACCTAAAGGATCAAACGCCTGGTCCAACAGTATGAATGATTTTCTTTCAGCAGACAGCTGTAAATTAGCTGCTCTCTATAAAATGGTTTCCAGTCGATCTACATATGTTTGGTTATACCATACCAAGGACATATTCCTGGAAACCTATAGGATCATGTTACTGGTCCACAAATATGAATGTTTTTTCTTTCAGCAGACCTTTTAAATGAGCCCCCTCCAACCCCTTAATGATTCCTAGTTGACCCACATATCCTTGGTGATCAATACTAAGGCTATAGTCCTGGAAATCTAAAGGACTAAATTGTCCACAAATATGTATGCTTTCCATTCGACCTTCCGACCTTCCATACTGTTTATGATTTTGCAAAATATAGTTGCATAGCATTCAGGGGCAGCCGTGTTGCAACGCCTCAATCGCTAAATTTGCACGATAAGTCAGCTGAAGTACCAGGCGCACAGAAATGAGTAGTAGGGTGACTCATGCAATTTGAAATTGAGTTAAAATTGCACTTTTGCTTAACCTTGGGTTAACGTGACAATTTAAACTTGAGCTAACATACCAATTCAAAAAGGCGCTGCGACTTTAAATCTGTAAATTTGCATGTAAATTCAGCTGAAATACCAGGCGCACAGAAATGAGTAGTAGGGTGACTCATGCTATTTGAAATTGAGTTAAAATTGCACTTTTGCTTAACCTTGGGTTAATAAACCCATCGACTCAAGAGACGCTGCGGCGTTTAGTTGGTAAACTTGCATGTAAATTCTGGTGAAATACCAGGCGCACAGAAATAAATAGAAGGTTGCTGAGTATTATTTTACATTGAGTTAAAATTGTACTTTTGCTTAACCTTGGGTTAATAAACCAATCTCAACTCAAGAGGCCCTAAATCGCTAAATTTACATGATAATACCGCTCAAATACCAGCCGCACAGAAATGAGTAGTAGGTTACCAAATAATATTTTACATTGAAATAAACTCGTACTTTTGTTTAACCTTGAGTTAACATGACAATTTTAAGTCTACAGGCATTGCACCTTTTTCATATTGACGTTAGCTTACTGTAACATGAGATTAAGTCAACTGAAGTTGGCATTCATGACTGTAGGTTCCCAAGGACTGTATCTATGGTATAGTATAACCAAGGATATAACGGTCAACTAGGAATCAAAGGGGAGGGAATTGGTGGAGAAGAAGGGGGGGGGGGGGGGAAGCTGTAAAAAGGCATACATACATACATCGTGTTACCAAACTCAAGCGCATATCGCAAGCATTCGGTTCTATAGGTTTACTAGGACTGCATAATAGCCAAAATATAGCCAAGTACATGAAGGTCAACTAGAAACCATTAAATATTACGAGCACAAATTAAATCTGCCCAAAGTGAGTCGATTGCATTAAAGAAAATATCATTGATTTTTGATCAGGCAAGCTTGGAAAAATGTTGCATATAAATCGATGCAATAAATCATTATGCATACGTATACGCATATGTATAAATAAAACTAAATCCAAAATTCTGCGACTCTAGCTCCAAAGATGTACGAAATATAATTTAAAAACTGCACATCGATAAAGTTTTGAATCGATAACATTAAAACGGGAATAGTTATTGAATTTTTAAAACAAACTCGATCTGCGCGTGCTATACACAGACCTTACAACCAGTCAAAAAGTCTTCCTCTTATATAGTTATATATCATTTAAGAATATATATCATTTATTTTAATATGTTTTAGTAAACATTTTCATACTCCATTTCATCATACTCATACTCTAAGCAAGTGAGATTAGAAAGTTCTTCACTAACCAATTTTTATTCTTTTTTAAATTTCAATCATATGACAAATGACAATTGCAAACATATTTTCATAATCTCAGTCGCACTCGAGCTTGTGTGATTAGAAAATGCTCCCTAAAATAGTTTTTTGGACTATTTTGGAAATTTTTGCAAAAGCCAAATAAGTTTTTTGAGTGTGTAGCAAGTGCAGCGCACAGTTTTGTCGATAGCCCTGCAGGTGCAGGCGCAGGTGCAGTTGGGCAGGTGGGCATTGAATAGTTGTTACTATATTGCAGTTGGCGCTGTGCAGCGCCCGTTTGCATTTTCACAGCCATTTGAACTTGGCAAAACTGGCAAAATGTGCAGCATAGCGTTAAGAAATCGTGTTAAGCGCTGCCGTTAGCTCTCGAAGCGGCAGTCGCCAGAAAAACTTCGCTTCAATTTGCATAAAGACACGCGTATGTGACTATCCAGATACATATTCATATCCATCCATACAATTACAACTCTGTGTGTCTGTGTGTGTGTGTGAGTGTGTGCGTATATATTCTCTGCACGCCTCGCTCTGCCCTTGCCTAACGCGCATCACGCACTTGCTATGTGCATTGTGCAATCACTTGCAAGCGATTCACAATGATGCTGCTGCAAATATTGTGAATACCTTTAAAGCCGGTTGCTAGGTATTTAACTGACAATCCCATACTGAAATTATCTCAATTGTAGTGAAATATTTTAAGTAACAAATTGATTTCTATTAGTTTTTTATTTATAATTTTTCATTACAATTCAGATCAGTTCAGTTTTAGATAGTTATATACTTGTTTAACCAAATAACAATAAATATTCAAACAATTCCCAGCAGCTATTCATTTACTTCCTTTTTCATTATTATTGTCATCATTTAGTTTATCATAATTCTCAAAAATTATATGTTCATTAAAATAATAGTTTGGCGAATGTTAATATAATAAAAAATATAAAAAATAAAAAATATTTTTATTGAATTTTTTTTTCAATTAATTGTTATGTCGATTATTATGTAAAAGAGCTCTTACACTGTACAACAAGGATTTTAGTACTGGAGTCAACTAATAAAATAATATTATAATTACAAAGCCTTTTTGTTGTATACTCAAAATCTAGAAACCAACTTGTTACAGCTTCTACAGAATTTGATGAAATTTCAGGTAAAATTCCCTAAAATTGGACATTTTTTTGTCATTTTATTAAGGTTTGTAAAAAATTCATGTAAAGTGTAAAAACACTGACAATTTGGCTGAAATTAAAGCTTAGAACCTAAGCTATGCATATATGTTTGGTTATACATGTAGTTTTCATACCACAGCACTTTACACTAGTGGCAGAAAAAGAGTGCCATGTGGGCGAACAAACGCTGTCATTGGAGAAAAACTTAAAGCATTTTTGAATATAAAGATGATTTATTTAATAAATTATTTATTTAATAAACAAGTTCTGCAAATGAAAGAATTTTTTAGATAGTTCATGTATCAATAGTTAAAGTATATATATATATATATATATATATATATATATATATATATATATATATATATATATATATATATATATATATATATATATATATATATATATATATGCCTATTAACTATCAATCTACCCTCTACGTAGTTTTGGCTTTTTTTAACTACATTGAAGTTAGTTCTTTACCCAAATCTGCATCTATATCTGTTTCCAATTGCAAATTTTTATGTTACTGACTAGCCAAAAACTTTGTTAAGTGAACTCAGAGCAGGGTGTTGGACTAGTTGTTGTTGTTGATGTTGTTATTGTTATTGTTGTCTGTTTACATTTGCATTTTTAGTGCAAATGCGAAATCGATTTCATGTTTTGCCAAGTGAATCGTTCGACTCGAGTTACACACAAACACACACAGATACACAAGCACACAGATGCACACACACACACACACACACACACACACACACACACACACACACACACACACAGATACACATTTATATCTATTTAGAGCAGTCAACCAATAGCCAAGAAAAACATATAAAAACGGCTATGATGCGTTTTATTGGCTGCCTGCATTGTTGTGCGTCACTGTTGACAATCTCGATTCTCGTTTCTCGATTCTCGTTTCTCGTTTCATGTGCGCTGGCTAAGTCCCTCGTGGCGTATGCGCAATATTTACCTGGCACCCAGACTATCCATCCCATGCTTGCTCATATAGTAGCCACGGCTTCAATGTCAGCATCGTTGTCAATGTCAGTTTGTGCGCCGTTGCCATTGCTGTAGCTGTAGCTGTAGCTGTAGCTATAGCTGTTGTGAGCATTTAATTCAATGTTCGGCTGATGCTACTGCTGCTGCTGCTTGTTGTTTTTGCAATGTTCACTTACGTTTCATTTCCGTCCGGTCCTGTCGAGCATATCCGTTTGATATGGCATCTGATTTCCTGCGTATGCTTCAGCGAACTGCGAACTGTCGCTGAGATTGACAGCATGTCCCATATATGTATGTGACTGCGTGTCTGTGTGTGTGTGCATCTATCAGAGAAAGGGGCCATGCGACATCTTTCGTGTCCTTCAAAGTGAAAGTTTTCCCTTTCGACTTTGAGCACAATTTTAACCCACGCCCACGCCCACACCCACTGCCTGCCCGCCGCTACTTGGAAAATTTCTTTATTATTTGTTTTCTTGACATTGAAGTCACTATCTGTATATTTATATATATATATATATATATCCAATGCTGTCTATTGTCTTTGGCAGTGATGCAATCGCTGCGAATGCAATTGACATTTCAATTTGTCCAACAAAATTTAATTGAATTTAAAATGCAACGAAAATTGTCTTGCGTTTGATTGAGGCTAAGAATTAATTCCGTTTTCTAATTTCATTTTGTCTGCTGCTTGCTAATTGCTGTTAAGAAATTGCTATTAAAATATCACATGACTAACGTATTTTGCTTTTTTTTTAATTAAGTTTTGAAATATATTTTAATAAATTTTAATGAAAATATGTGTGCATAAAGGAGAAATATGTATTATATAAATATTTTTTAAGTCGTATAAATCATAGAAAAGAAAACTGATATACATATATATATAAGAAAGAAGTTTCCATATTTTTAAAATTGTTAGAATTGGCCGATTAAGTTGTTCTTTATATATATATATATATATATATATATATATATATATATATACATATATATATATATATGTATAATATGTAGCTCTGTCGATGTAGCGTCTAATCCAATTCAAAAATTCATAATTATGCTTTGGCGTTATTTTTAAAATAAAATATATTATTATACTTTCTTTTAAATTAGGATTTTAAATGTATTTTACCAAATTAAAATGAATTTTAATTTTTTATTGCTTTCTAGTTGTGAAACTTTAAAAGAAATAACCGCCCGAGCAGGGACTTGAACCCTGGACCCTTGGATTAAAAGTCCAATGCTCTACCAACTGAGCTACCCGGGCACATGATATCCAGCTGCTGTCCATTAAAATATGATTAAATCAAATTATGCACTATGCTTGTAAAACATGAGAAATTAAAATTTAAAATATATATATATATGCATATTTTATATGACTTGTCTTATACCATGAACATATATGATATATATGTATATTAATTAAGTAAAAAATTAAATATTATATTGAATTGAATTCCATTTATGTGGAATTTCCATCAAACACAACAAGCTGCTCTTATATGGAACGATCCCTTAAATGATTGCTTATATCTTAGCTTATAACTCAGCTCATATCTCGCATAACACATATCTGAGCTATCTTTATTTTCGCTTATATCTTGGCTATCTTATATCCCCTTATATCTTAGCTATATGTTGGAGCATCATGAAAGATACAAGCTTTTGCATAGCGACTTTTATCAATATATCTCCCTCACCAAGAAGATTTGTTTTTCAAATAAATAATCTGCTCAACTATTAAAAATTTAAAAAAAAATGTAAACTTAATTTAAATTTATTTAGTTGAAACATATTTCCGCATGAATCTAAAAGTTGGCTAAAGTCTTGATAACTTCAATTTATTGGCAGGCTTCAAGCTTAGCACTTTCTGTACCTATTCGACCTATTTGGTAGTTGACAGTCAATCATAAATAAAAACTTATAAATGCAACTTACATGTCTGTAGCGAGCCTATATTTATGACTTCCACTGTGGCTGCCTTAGTCAATCGCTTTGCTAGTAGATTTTTTTCTCTACTTTTTACGACGCTCATCGAATCATTTATAGTTTCGAAAAAAAAGGAGATACAATAAAATAGTAGCCTTGCAATTCGGATGAGTTATGCGAACGTATTTGTACACATCATAAAATTCTTATCCTGCCATGCCCAGTGCCAGCGGAACAGAAAAGTAATGCGTCTGTTGACCCAATCCCATTTAATGCCACCATTTTGCACGACCCAAATGCTGACGTTTTTAGCCACGAAGCTGGTCTGGCCGAGCAACCAAAACCACCCAACCAGCCCCTAAGTGAGTGTCTGTCATCCAAAATCCATTGAGCGTTACGTATGAGCAGGAAATTCTTAACATTTCATTTCAAACTCTCAGACTCCAGTGCATGTCCTACTCCAGGCCATTGTCTGTCTGTTTCTGTGTGTGTGTGACTTTTATAGTCTATTAATTTTATTAGTGTCATTGCAGTCAGGCGTATTCAAGCTGTCTGTGTGTCTGTGTCTTAGACTGGAGCATTAGCCTGATAAATAGTGTTTTTTTTTTTTTTTTGTTTTTACTGCAGCTTTTGCTTAGAGCGTCCCCAAGCTGCTCGTATCTCGTCGTAATACGCTCAGCAGGCTGTTAAGCTAATTATCTTGGCACATATCAGGTGTTAAAGGAAAATTTAATTAACCGGGCTGCAAATACTCTGCTGCCGCGACTGACCTAATTAGCTGCTATGAAGAGATGGCTGAGCCAGTCTTGTCAAATTACTTTGACGAGCGCAAAGCATGTTTTAGAATGTTCGCTGTAAAGAGACAGAGCTGATAATAAAAGCTTAAATTTAAATAAATCTATAACTATTCTAATATATAAATTATGAATCAAAAGATTTTTATTTAATACTTATAGATTGGTATTTTACTACCTTTTGTTCATCCCAATCTAAATAAAAATTAATAAAATATATATTTTTTAAGGCGATGGCGGATAGTGAACAAATAACACATAGCTGAGGCGATCAAAGAGTTGTGGTATATAACTAGCAGTGGTAAAGCTTAAGACGATATTTGGTCAATTTTAAGTCAAGCTCCGTTGCAGTGGGTCTAGAAGGACTCAGTCTACTCTGCTGGCCTGCAATACTTAAACGCTTATCCAGGCTGTTTGGATGAGACTCTAGACTCTCGAGATATTCTTTCTCCAACTCATGGATTCTATACCCCACTTTGGGTACATTGAGGTCTCGCTTGACGTCTCCAGTTCTCGTGTTCCAAGCAGCCCCAGTGATCGCCTGAAGAACACGCAGTTTATTGAGATGCGTCTTGGCTGCATTTCCATACATGGCATGGATGGCGTAGACTCTTCTTGGACTCTAAGCTACTTGAACAGACATAGCTCATTATCTTTCTAGATTATTAGATTATATATAGTCATATGACTTCCCAGCACACCAACATTTCTATGCTGTTAAATTCATTGTAAACTTCGTCGTTTATCCATTTCCAACTGCATTTGGCTAATAGCAGTAAAAAAAAAAGAAGAAGAAAACTCTCGACTCGCTTGGACTTTTTCGCTGTAGCCTCAGTTGAGAGACATTTTTCATGATTTATTTGTTGCATTAGTGGACGGTAATGGACCTACTTGGCACTAGCCGCACTTCAGTTGACTTCAGGTGAGCCCAAAGGTATGCAGCGTTCTTTTTGCGCCGCCTTTCGTTGCAGCTGCCACAGCCAGGTGGCATTATAAATGGCCGACTGGGTGCTCAAGCTCAAGCAAAACATTAACAATTTTAAATGCCATAAAAATGCAGAGCAGCGCAGCGCAGTACAGCACAGCACTGCATAGCACAGCATAGCAGAGGTAGTCACATATACACAGCCACCGACTGCTACAGTAAATACTGCACACGGCGACTGCAGTCGAGCGTGTAAATTGTGTCATTCCACTGCACCATGAACAAACATGAATTGCAACAAAAACAAGCCTCAAAAGCCAATGAAACCTCATGCGAATATATTTACACACGGCAAATTAATGGCAACTGCTTAAGAGCGAGACAGGGCGAGAGAGAGAGAGAGAGAGAGAGAGAGAGAGAGAGAGAGTGAATGCGTGAGTGAGATTAAAAACATTCTTAAATAATAGCATTGAAATGGTAAACTTAATCAGAGACTGTAAAGTATGGTATTGTTAGGTCAATATATAGAATATATATACATGAAGATGGACTCCTTAACTGTAAGCCCATTTACAGGATATTCAATGTATATAAATATATATGCAGATATATGCAGCGGATACCATAAAGTTGTTTTAAATTTAATGCTCAGTCGCACTACTATTTTCATGAACACAGCTGTATATGTATTTTATATTATTGCTCAGTTCGATCAAGCACTACATGATAATCTTCCATAGTCACATATAGTTGCCATAGAAAGAAAATGTCTAAAATTGGATTCTTTATTGAAAGAATTTCTTGTGCAGCTGATGAGCTGTACAGTTTCAAGTCTTAGCATTCAAGTTATACACAAAAGGCTTGCCCTGTGCAGCACGCTGTACCACAGACGTCTAATCACATACTCAAGCCGACTGGCAACAGAACTGCTAAAAGGGCCCGTCCTTTGCGTTATCTAAAGATAAGAAATAATGCAATTTTCGCTATCTTCAAAAGCAATCGCTAATATTACATAATTTCATTCACACAGCTTTTTCCATTAAAGCGAATTCCATTAAAGATTACTGAAGATACAATACAAAAGCGTCATGAAATCCTGAAATTTATTAATTCAATATTCAGACTTTAAAACTTTCTATCTTATCGACTGTTATATATATTATATATATACTTTGTTTGACTTGCAAAGAAGAAGGGGGCGGAAACATGATCGAAAATCTAATAACTGTAGCTAATGGTCTCTATCTTTACATGTATGTATATATGTTTTATATAAAAATGGGAATACAAACATGTGTCATCAGACAAAAACTGAAAGTAACTAAAGTTTGCCTTTAAACATATTTAATTAATAAAAACAAAAGCATCTTGTCAGAAGTGGGATTCGAACCCACGCCTACAGAGTAGACTGCGACCTGAACGCAGCGCCTTAGACCACTCGGCCATCCTGACATGTCGCAGTGTCAAGCCAAAAAGCTTTCAGCTGTCAACACTTAACAAAAGATACAAATATAGTTTATATACCTATTTTATGATATGCGATAGAATTTAGTTTTGGAGTACATTCCAGTAATTAAAACATAATTGATACATCTATATTTATAGATTTAAATATTTTTATTAATCATTCTCATAATTTATACACCCAAATGTACAATGATGTAATTTGCTTAAAATACGACTCTTCTCTGTTTTGCATGCAACTCATTCTAATAACACTAGGAAATAAAGTATGCTATCTAAAATATGCATAATAGTATGTAAATACTTAGCACACGAAATTAATTCCGATATTTGAAATATGCGTTACCCTCGTACACTAGAATTAATCGTATTCGAAACGCAGCGTTTCGTCTTTTTCGGTAACTAAAAATATGACTAACATTTATAATCAAAATTATTTGCACTTAATCCAAGTTTCTTCAAAATTCAAAGTTCATTTGAATTCGACTTTAGCACTAAGTCTTTCTTATGCCGATTATGAATTTCAATTGCAATTGTTGCTCTTACTTAATATAATCTAGAAAAAAATACATAAATTTACAATCGTTTCTTGTTACCTTTGTGTCTGTCTGTGTGTGTGTGTGTGTGTGTGTGCACATGGAGGGTTCTTAGTATTGGTGTGTTCCCAGCAAAGAGTAAAGAAATACATTTCTATTATGTAATTTGTGTTCGCATTTTGCAATTTTTTAATTCAGAACATGTTGTTTTGTGTTTTTTAATATTTGCTACAATTCATTACTTCAATATTTGCCATTTATTAAACTAAATTTAAAGAAGTACGCTCTATGTGTATACTCAAATCTACGATTAGATTTTGATCTATGTATACGCGATTGTGTGTGTCTATGTAAATATGTACATAATTATTAGGCAACCACTTAAGCTTAGTTTTTTTCTTTCATTTCATTAAAAAAAAATGTATTATTAATTTTTTACGCAATTTTCCACTTGTCACAAAAGTGTACTAAAAACCAAAAACTGTACATCAATCGTAACCGCCTTTATCAACTCTGTTTCATTATTCATTGTCATTCATCCGTAATCATTATCATTATCATTATCATCAACATCAACATCAACAGCATGGTACAAAACAATGGTAACCAAACCAAGCTACATGTATGTATGTCTAAAAACTCGATACATAGTTTTATTTATATTATAATATATAGAAAAGCAAAGAATAGCACATAAAATCAACCAATTTCTTAATACAAATTTTCTCTTTACAGGCGAAGCTGTTGATGTGTGCCTATTTGGTTTTTAGATCTTTTAGTACTTAAGCTAGTTTGGTTTTTGAATAACGCATGTTTCCTTTTGAGCTATACTAAAACAATTGTTATATTTAGTACACAATTAGCTTCACTGCTGCTCCTGATCCTCAGTACATTGACTTTCATGAAGCGTACATGCGATTAATGTCGTGCTGATATTTGTCCTGTATGTCCTTGCGCTTCAGTTTGAAAGCGGCCGTCACTAAGCCCATATCTGGCGACCAAACTTCCTTGCACAGCGTAATGGCGGCGGGCACCTCGTACTTCTGTAGTTTGCCTGTAACATAAATCGATTTTAATATTAGTTCAATTGATCAGAAAAAATAAAATATTATAATTTCGACATTACATTTCCGCGCATGTTCGCTTATCTCCTTGAGTATGGCCTTTTCCATGATTGGCGATGAGCACAACTCCTCGAACGTTTTGTTTTTGAGGCCATTCCGTTCGGCCAGCTCTTCAAGATGCTTCTGATTCGGCACGACCAGCGCGACGGTAAATTGTTTTGTTGGATCACCATAGACGCAGATGTTCTCAATAATGCCACATGTCTTCAGCTCTGATTCGACTTTGCCCAGGGAGACATATTCACCAGCCTGCAGTTTAACCAAATCCTTCTTACGATCTACAGGAAAAGTAGAGCAAGTTTAGAAAAGATCTTAACGGACATTATATCTAATGGGCACATACCAATTATCTTAAGTACGCCATCGGTTTGCACTTCGCCAATGTCGCCAGTTTTGAACCAACGGCGTCCATCTTCCTCGAAAAAGTCCTCATTGGTCTTTCCAGGCAGTTTATAGTAACCCTGCGACACACAATCGCCACCAATCACCACTTCGCCCTGTGGATAGGGCTTGTTGGTGACACGATAGTTGCCCTCTTCCCAGTTGACCAAACGAATGTCGCAAACAGTCAACGGTCCACCAGTGCGGCCATAGGTCATGTCTCGGGCTGCAAGCAATTTAACGGACAATTAATGCAGAGTTCACTTTTAAAGTTTGCCAATTCACTCACCATCCATCACTGTTGCGCCAGATGTCGTCTCTGTCAGTCCATAGCCTTGTATTAGATCGACGCACAGACAAGTCTTAATCTGTTCGTGTGTGTCGGCCGAAAGCGGCGCACCGCCGGACATTATAATGCGCACCTTGCCGCCCATTAGTTTGGCCACCTTCTCGAAGACCAACCTGCAACAAAGCAACAGAGAATAAATGTTATAAATTGCTTGTCAACTAATACCCAATGCCTTTCATACTTGTCTATCAACGGTGTCTGATATCCGCGCTGTATCCATTTAACTTTGTACTGGTAGAGGAATTTAAAGAGCGCCTTCCTGAACGCTGAGCCAGAGTTGACCTTGTCGTTGATGCCCTTAGAGATGCGATCGAGTATCAACGGCACTGATGTCATGCATGTGGGCTTCAGCACCGAAGCGTCACCCTTGCAACCACGTTTAATCTTGCTACTTGTGTCGATAAGCGTCAGCGGCGTTGAGTAACCAATAGAGATGCCAGTCATCAGACAAACGCTCTCCGCCACCAACTCAAACACATGCGCCAGCGGCAAAAAGCCAATCAGAACGTCTTCCGGATAAATGGTAACCATATCGCAGAAGCCCTTCATTGTGGCAATGCAATTCTTGTGCGACAGCAGAACACCCTTCGGAGTGCCCGTCGAGCCGGAAGTGTACATAATGATGGCAGTATCCTCGCCCTTTGGTGGCACATTCTCTGTAAATTAATTGATGCAAATTAATTGATGCAGTTTCATAGCCTTAACTCAACACATACCAAATTTGCTATCGTTTCCAATTTTAACAACCTGAGCAAATGGCAATATTTTGACGCCTTCCTTGAATCCAGTTGTTTCGGTCTTATGCAATTGATCCTCCATGTAGATGATGGTGTTCACCTTGGGGCATTTGTCCAGCAGTGTCTTAAACTTTGGTAACAGATCGTGCGAGGTGATAACCGTGGTAACTTCAGTTTCGCTGATGCCTAAAAGCGATTTCAATCAAATTAGTGAAAACCAATCAATTGCTTCCTCTTTCCATCTACTTACAGTGGGCCACACCGTCATCGCCGAGCGTAGCATAGACGGTAACGATTGACATGGCCTGCTTAAAGCAACCATGGGCGGCTATCAACCACTCGGCGCGAGTCTCAGCAAAGATAACAATATTCTCCCGTGGTGCCTGGCCCAGTTCACGAAGTCCACGTCCGAAGCTCGCCGCCATACGCTCCGCCTCGATGAAGTTTTTCCACTTGTAGTCGCCCATGTTGTACTTCTTGAAGACGCGTCCGTTCGGCTGTGTTTCGTCCTCTTCGCTAAGTATCTGGCGCGTGCCCAAACAGCGTTTGGTCGAGTGTGTCTTGGCCACATAGTTGAACACCTTTTCCAGCGTATCAATGTTCTCCTGCAGCATTTTCACATGCACCTCGCGCGGCGGCTCCGTGGTGCGGTAAGTCAGCTCCGTTTCGTCATTCTTGATAATCTTTGCCTGCAACGGACCAACAAATATGTGTAAGTGCCAACAGTGCCAAAACTCAAGTCTAACTTTCAAAGTTTCCATCAAGAACAATGCCAATGGGAATACCAAGCATGTGTGTGGGTGGATTTTGAGTCGGAGCGAATTGGATTGGATTGGATTGGATTGGTTTGAGCAGGTAATATTAGGAGACCCATTACAACAAAGTGAACCCCATTTGAGTTGCGAGTTGTGAAATTAGTACGGATGCCAACGACCAACCCAAATGTTGAGCGTGTGTGTGCGTTGGTGGAGGTGGAGGTGGACTTATGTTGTATGTAAGGGGAATCGAACCGTAGATTAACAAAGACACCAAAAATTTTGTTTTCATTTAAAAAAAAAAAAATAAAAAAATAAACCCATTTAACTCATAAAAAAAAAAAAAAACACGTATGAAAATTTCAACCTCAATGTCATCCGCGCTGTATTTGGAGGGCTCATCGACCAACATTTTCTTGTTTATGAGCGTGGCCTGCGAGTTGGAAGGAGGGTTAAAAATACCAATTAGCTATATAGCATAACAACAGTGCATTTTATTACGTATAGCCTCGAAACGATTGCATTTCAATACGCCTATCAAACTTATAGCCTACATCATTTACTTCCAGTTGCCCTTATCAGCGTGCAAACAGTCGATAACTGTTAGCATGAGTTGGCCAAAGTGTGACGGTGTCACTAGTTCACATGAAAACTTGCATGCCATGAATCACACACACACACACACACACACACACACACACACATATTTATTTATAGAGTTATACATAAGATTATTAGTAGCTTCAAAAGTAATACCATAGCTGAACTTCATTCAAATAATATTTTATGACAAATTTCTAATTCATGAAATGACTAATAAAATGAATGATTCTTAAGGGCTTTTGGTAATATTTATTGATAAATATTAATTTGCAAAAGACAATCATATACGAAAGTTAATTAAACTAGTTAGCTAAGCTAAGCCCTATCTGAACCTTGTCCAAGAACAGTGCGTGCGATCTATCAAACATTATCAACCAAAAAAACAACTGTCAAAAAGTAGGGAAATCGCATTTCTAACTTACCTATATAATCAACATTGATAATTGATTCTTGAAAACGATATCTTAACTTTTGCCAATGCTGATTAGAGTACGAAATGCTTGAATTACTTTATAGCTTCACAAATATGCCAAAAGTTGATTATGAATTGAAAGCTGCCTAGAGAAGTTGGCATTGAAGCAGCAAAATGTCCTCTTGAAGTATAAATTTTAAGCGAATTTTAACGCTATACACTCAGCACTTGATCTTTGACTATTTAGTCCACATAATATAATAGGCTAGGCTAATTTGGTAAGATTCTATATAAAAACGCAAATATTTCAACAGAACTGAACGTAAATCTCTTTATACGTTTCCTGCTCTAACTCTGCAAATATTTCAACAGAACTGAACGTAAGTCTCTTTAAGACTTTCCCTCTACTACTTTCCTATATCTACTCTAACTCTGCCAGCGTCTTTGCATGTATCTTGGCTTCTTTCTGTTGCCAATCATTTGCTTGGCTACAATTCGCAACTAGTTTAATGAAGTGTAAGCCTACCTCTTCTATACTCTAACATCACAGTTGCCATTGATGTTTTGCTTCTTGCTTGAAATGATACATAATATATGAAAAGCTGCTAATTTTTCAGCCTTTTCGTTATTTATTGTTTCGAAAGATTAATATTATTAATATATATATATATATAGTATATACGTATACATAATAATATATTATAATTTATATATATAAAAAACATGTTAAATTCATAGAAAGTTAAGCCAAGGAAGTTCTAAATTAATTTTTTTCATTTATGAAATTATATATATTTTATTATATATTATATATGTATGTATATTATACTAGATTATTATATATTACATACATATATTATATATATATATATATGAAAAAAAAAACAAATAAGGAAAAGACTAAAAAGACAGCAACATATATATGATATGATATATACATATATAGAATTAGCTAATTTGACTCAAAAACAAAACAAATACAATTTGAAAAGCAATGGACTGAACTGGCTTTGCATGACGAACAAGCTAATTGAAGCAGCACTGCGAGGCTGTGTGCAATTCGTGAGGTAATAGAGCTAAGAGTAGAAGTCGCGAAGCTGCACATACGCAAAAACAGATACGCAATACTTAAAGCTAATTGGTAGAAGTGAGCATGCGATGGACAAACTCAAAGCTGGAACGAATGTATAAAAACAAAATAGACTAGAAAACAAAAGCTAACGGCTGTTCGCTTTCGATTGGAGTCACAAGTACTCATATTCCTATATGTATTCGCAGTCGACTTACCTTGACACGCCGTGAGTCCTGTCGGCGTTTCCATGGTGCCTGCATGACCAAATAGACCGGCAGCGTTATTATATCATAGACGAACGCCAGCGCCTTGATGGCGCCCAGTGCACTCTGCACCCAGAAGCTATCCATTCTGTGGACGGAGGGGGGAGGGGAGAAACAAAAGCAAAGAAAACGAAATGGAAATTAGTTTAAAATTCATTCAAATGCAGCTGCAATGCACATTAAACGTCTACCTATATATATACATATATATAATGGTATATATATATATATGTGCTTACATTACGAAATCTAGCTAGAGCAAGTCACTTGGTTAGTTCTAGTGCCGTCGCAAGCTGAAAGCTAACTGATTTCAGTTGGCAAATCTTTCGGGCCCCAATACTGAAAAAAAAGGGTTGCCAATCGCTCAATTGTTGTTGCTGCTGCCGCTGCCGCCGCTGCTGCTGCTGCCGCTGCTGCTGCTGCTGCTGCTGCTGCTACTTTAGCGATAAGACGCTGATAAGCGGCAAAGTTCTCAAACGACACTGTTAGCATGAGCGTCGATTGCAGCACAGCCCTTAGAGCAGCGCATTGAAAGCCCTAAGCAGAGTTGGTTTAAGCTCGTTGCGCCTTAGAGGACAAGCTGCTCTCTGCTCTCTGTGCTAGCAGTTCTCTTTCTGTCCGTCTATAAGATATTATAACTCCTATCAACTCATCATTATGAGACGCTATTGAAACAACTTAGTGAAGGTGGATTAAGATCGTTGCGCTTGGGTTTACTAACAGAACAAGCTGCGCTCGCTTCTCTCCTCTTCTCTGCCTTAACAGTTCTCTTTCTCTATCTCAATTGCCCATAGTTATTTGTCAGCCCAATTAAAAAACATTATAGCCAAAGTGATTTATGATGCGTTAGCCTAATTATGTTAGCCCAATTACTGCTAGAAATTCAAGATTAAATTCTGTTGTGGCAGCCACCGATTACCCCCTTTAAGCTATTTTTATGGCGCTATTTACAGCTATTTTGGGTCTGGCCTAATCAAATTGTGCTATAAATAGAAGAGAAAAACGTGACTCAGCTAAAAGATGAAGAACTTAAACTTATTGGGCTAATTTCCCTTTTGGATTGTTAGCGTAGGTCCAGAACAATTTTTTCGAATTTTGTGCGTGCGAAAACTATTTTAGATCTCAGAAGAGAAATATTCGCAAGAATATCAAATGAGTGCAAGACGAGCTGAGCGAGCTGGGCAAGATACAGTTTATTGCTCTGCTGCTCAGTCTGAACTTGTCGCTCTGAACCTTAAACCAAACTAAATTGTGTAACCTAAACGCTTAACGCTTTGGCTACTGAGTCTTAACTTGCGCAAAGCTTTGACTTGCAGGGATCAAGTAAACTGAAGTATAAAAAAATATAAATAAATTTAAAATACATACATAAATTATTAAAAAAATATACAAATATATAATTTGTGTTTATATAGTATAAAAAAAATATATATATGTATATATATATATATATATATATATATATATATATATATATATATATATATATATATATATATATATATATATATATATATATATATATATATATATATATATATATGTAGTACGAATATATATGCAGCATAAATTTTAATTGATTAACTGATTTCATCTTTAGCTAAATTTAAAAGTCAAAACTCGACTCGAATAAATAAGTTAAGTCAAAAATAATAGAAGCTCGTCAAATAATTATATAAAAACATAAAACTAATATAAAAATTATATAATAATATTATAATTATATAATGATATAATAAATATATATTATACAATAAATAAAAATATTATTATTTCAGCATAAATCTATATGTAGAAATATTTTAATAAATATTTTAAATATTTTAATAAAAAAAAAACATAAATTATAATATGAAAAATATTAAAAAAAAATAAAATTATTTTATTATTTTTTATTCAGACTATTAATTAATAACCATATGTTTTTATATATTTTTTTCTATTACATAATATATTTTTTTTATTTCTTATATAAATAAGTAAAAAAAAAATATATTGTATAATAACAAAAAAATATAAAAACAAATAATTATATAATAGTCTGAATAAATAATAATAAAATGATTTTATTTTTCTTTTAATATTTTTTTTATATTATAATTTATGTTTTCTTTATAAGAATATTCAAAATATTCATTAAAATATTTCTATATATAGATTTCTGCGGACATAAATTATTTGTAAGGTTTGCATAGCTTATGCGGCTTTATATTTATATAAAAATCTACCTATTTATTTATTTGATTAACTATTCGTGTGTCTAGCTAATACCTCAAGTCTCAACCAACTGAAGGTTATTTATACAAATTTTTTTTTAAGTTTAAGCCACTATCAACAGAGCAGCGCAGCACCGCACCTGTAGGCAATCAGCGACATCTGTGCACATGTGTATAGAACTACACACATACACATGCATACATATATACATACATACACATATATGTATGTATGCGAGTGTAGATAGTAATGTGGCCTAGCAGCTTACACATGTGTGTGTGTGTGTGTGAAAATAACATGCTAATCAGCAGCTGTATGTGAACTCAATTATCAACCTTTGCACTGACGTTATCAATACGGTAAGCGGCGAACAATTAAAGTTTAAAGTCTCAAGTAGCGTGATTTTTTTATAAATTTTTTTTACCTAACAAAGCTATTATTAATATATACACAATTCTATCAAAATCAAGTTACAGTGCATAGATTCATTGATATAGATATGAGCAATATATGAACATGGCACGATATCAAAACGTATTTTCTCTATCGCATGTTCGCATTTTAGTTTGCTTGCAATCAGTGCCTAATGTATGTGCATATATTGAAAACCAGTTGATAACGCGCGTTCCACTTGATAAGCAAAACGTAGCGACGTCACGTCACGTCACGTCACGTCCCTGAACTTGAACGCACACAACTGCACAACAGAGTGGATTACGACATGGCGTCGCTGCAGCACAAACGCATCTCAATCAGAGCAACAGCAGATCAGAGTTACGGATGGTTTAAGATCACTAATCACACATGACCGATTCTGGCTCATTTCATGTGTCATCCATCGAAGTGGAGTGTTTACGCTACTAAAGTGTTGCATACTAATTATTTTCAGTCAACTATCAATTATAGATTCGTTTAGCATTTATGGCAACTTAGGTAGCTGGACAGGTGAGCAAAATTAGCTGCAATTTGTGTCAGCTTGAAGCTAAAGATACTTTAACATGCTGAATGCGAATCTAGTTGGTCTTCTTATGAGAGTTGGAGACATTTTTGGCCTGTTGAAGGTATTACGTACTTTCTTGCTGGCAACAACTGTAAAACAAAACTTATTTCTTTTCACTTTTAGCTTTACACGTCCTTCTCCTTTCACATTCTACTTCTTGTTCACCAATGCCTCACTCTCTTATCGGCAATTTAAATTGTACTTAATCATATTTATAGCTACTCTTCCTTCTCTGCTCTTCCTCTTTATCTGGCCTAAGTTTAACAGCTTTGACGAATGCTAGAGAAGGTAATATTTGATATAAAAATCAATATGTATCTTAGCCCATAAAGCCCACATAAATTAAATTAAAGACATTTCTTTACAACTCCTTTCCATAGTTTGTAGCACAAAAAAAACACACACATAAATATGTACAGATAGATTAGATAGTGTTGGAATGGAATGGTACTTACTGCGCATCATCTTCGATGAACATGTTGCCAAGCTTTACTGTGGCAAGCCAAGCGGTGGAGAAACGGAGCGATACAGTTAGGCACTCACGCACACACACCCACACCCACAGCCACACACACACGCACGCACGCACGCACACACACTTGCAGTCGCACTCACACACTCACTCGCACACACTCGCACACACACTCGCACACAGACACTGAAACGCAGTTGGGCGATGAGCGGGTTGGTGGGTGAGAAATTTTAGCTGTCAGTTTCTCAATTGAATATGTCCTGGTGGCCAATCCAAGCGGTACAGTTGCGTTCTTGACAATGGGCAATGCTCGGGATGCGTGATGCGTATGCGGATGCTCTACGTAGTTAGCTATAAAGAACAAACAAAGAGTTTGGGACAAACGGATGTATGCGACAATTAGGCGATGATGTCACTTGTAATCGATCTTTCATTTACCTACAAATGAGACAGAGAAAAAGAGAGAGAAAGAGAGAGAGAGAGAAGAGATGCATTTATGTAATGAATCAGTAGGGACAATGAATAGACAACAAATATAAAGAGATATAATGTATGTATATATAGTAGATATGCTTAAAGTAAAAAGGCCTTCAGTCTTCAGTCTTAAATGTAAATAGTTCCATTCAGAAAAAAAAAAAAACAATTAAAATGTATGGCAAAGATAAGCGCGAAATACGTTAAAATAAACACAAGAAAAAAATATTGTTTTTTGCTTTCATTGAAACAAAAAAAAAGATTTGAATATGTTTCAAACAGAAAAACAAGTTCTTTGGTTTTGGCTTGCGGCGACTTCTTGGTCTTTGGCCAAAATGTGATAATAAACGCAACAAAAAAAAAAGAAAGAACGAATGAAGGCGAGACTAGAGTACAGATACAGATACAGATACAGATACAGATATAGAGACAAATACAGATACGGATACACTTATAGCAACAGCTACAGATACAAAATATGCTCATTTAGACACACGTAAAATGCGTGAGAGTTGGCATATGTGTGTTCACATGTATTTATATATAAATATAGACAGCACAGAAATTAAATTTAGACAATCGAAATTCGCATTGCATAAGCAGCGAGCGAGAGAAGGAGAAGACAGCACATTTAATGCGTGTAAAATACGCATTTTTTTTTTTTTTTTTGGTTTGGTAGTTTGTCTAGCGAAAACATTGACATAGGTCAAGCCCGCTGGCCAATGAATGGACTCACAGACGAAACATTCTTTTATTTTCTTTTCGTTTCTACTTTTTTTTTTACAGCAAAACACGTCGACAACTTTTGTTTATGCCCAGCACAGAAGACTGGGACAACAAAAAAAAACAAGTTATAAACAATTTTCAGCCTGGTCAAAGTCTACAGTTAGCTCCCATTCACTAATTTGGTAATATAAATTGATTGCCTCCAACACTATTTTACTATCTAGCAGCAGGAACTCTGCAGCTGACCAAAGTTCAGAGTTGTGAAACGTTTAAGTTATAGCATTAAATGTTAATTAACATAAAGCACACTTGAGTCAAGTAAATGTAGAGTTGGTGGGCAGTGCTCGACTGGCAGATACCCGAAGCAAGGCAGCACTTGCATGACAAATATGTTATTCAATAACTTTTATTGGCAAATGTGATCAAAAGTGATCAAATATGATCAAAAGTGATCAAATGTGATCAAATGTGCTCATGACTAACTGTCCATGACTTCGTCACAGCCCTAAATGTTATATTTCAAGTAAAAATCCAGGTGAATTGCCTTTAATTAGTTTATACATTTGTATATTTTGTACATTTGGATAATTTTAGCTCATGCCACAAGATCCAATTTGATTGGAATGTCAAACTTTAACACTTCTCGCCATTCTTCATATTGACTGACAATGTGTACAGAAGCGAACGTTGAACTCTGTGGCGCACATCAATATCACAATAAAGAAACACAACCCATAATAACCATAACAAGAGAAACATTTCAAAACGTGTTCTGTTTACAAAACGAAAGAGTTTCACGAATAACTGAATATTTGCAAAATTAAAAAAAAAACACCTTAATATATATTTTTTTTAATTTAACAAAAATAAATAAATAAGTAAAAATAAAATAAATAAATAAATTAAAATAAATAAAAAAAATTAAAAAATAAATAAATAAATAAAAAATAAATAAAAAAAAAAAAACAAAAAATAAATGAAAAAAATAAACTAAAAATAAATAAGAAAAATAAAAATAAAAAATAAATAAATAAATAAAAAATAAATAAAAAATAAATAAATAAAAAATATATAAATAAATAAAAAAAAAACAAAATTAAAAAATAAATAAATAAAAAATACATTCAACTAAATACATTAGAAAAATAAAAAATACATTAAAAAAAATAAAAATATAGAACATTTAATTTTAAATAAAAAAACATATTATGTTTTTTTTTTTTTAATGTTTTTTTTTATATATTTTTTTATGTATTTTTTGTTTTTTTAACGTATGAATAAAAAATACTAAAATAAACAAAAAAAATATTAAATTTATAAATATTAAAAAATTTATTTAGAAATGCAGCAAAGTTTCTTGACTTACTTTAAAAACTAAATTATATATATATATAATATATATATATATATATATATATGTATATGTAAATCATACGATTACCTAATTAGCTAAACAGTCGAGCAGCCTAAACTGCAACTTAATTTGTGCCGTAAGCCTAAACGCAATAATCAATTGCAGTCAATTGCAATAATCAAATTGTTAATGTTAATGCATGAAAATTGTATTCAAACAGACAGAGCGAGAGCGAGAGAGAGAGAGAGAGAAACAACTTGTTCCATAGATAATTTTATAAGCATTCACAATTGTAGCTGTTGTCTGAGCTGTGAACTTTGAACGAAACTTATGAACGACAACGGCGACGACGGCGACGACGGCGACGATCGTGACCCTGATCAAAGTTAAATTGCAAGCGGACAGCAACTGAGTGGAACCATAAGAACCAAAGGTTTCCTATGCACGTCTACAGAGTGCAAAAGGGCGTATTGGTGCCCGATAAACAAAAAGAAAAGACACGAAACACATTTGAAATGGTAAACTCTATACAGAGTGTTAAATATATCCTAGTTATATAAGTATATAAGTATATATAAGTTATATAAGTATGCCCATTGGCTAATCGGTTACAACTAGTTCTTTCACATTTCTACAGATAGAAACAGATCGATGAGAGATTGAGGTATATATTCCAAGTTTACTGGAGACTGAGCGAATGCAAGAAATATAACTATATCTTACACGATTTTAAAGCTAATGAGCTGCATAAGCTTTGCATAGGGATTTGCTGTTGGACCGATTATACGAATAGTTCTATATACATATATTATATAGTCTCTAGCGCAGAGTCTTTTGAGCTGCCAACAAGGTATTATGCAGTCGTTTGCCTCGAGTGCAAAATTCTGGTTCTAGTTTTCATTTTTAGGCAACGACACTGATCAACTCGCTAAACAGCAATGCAAACATAGAGACAGAGAGAGAGAGAGAGAGAGAGAGAGAGAGAGAGAGAGAGAGACAGAGACATAGTCATCTGGATTAAGACAATCAGGAAATGAGCCACACGTTTCACTTGATTAGCGTCAAACATGTTTTGAGAGTACTTTTATAACACAACAAGAACAACAACAAGAACAACAACAACAGCAACAACAATAACGCGCCCGACCCCATATCCAAAATATGAAACAAGTGAATAAACGAGCGAAAAAACTGATTCGATTTAGTTGAAAATAGTTTTTTATGCCTTATGTTTATGACTAGAGAATCTCTCTTAACAACCATCGGCTCTAATGACGGTTGGCATTATGTCAATAATAGCTTTTAATTCGAGTTGAGCATTAGCTAATATACATTAGTTAGCCATTAATGATCATTGGCCATTATCATCAAATATCACAAATTTATATTCTCGCTTTTCATTACAAAGTTCACGTTTCAATTCACATTCAATTGCCGGAGTGAAACCATCTGATTGCTTTGATTTGAAAACAATTGCAGACGCAACATTAATTATACAGAGTGCATATGCAACAGTTATACCTATATATGTATGGATATATATACGTATGTATACGTATGTATACGTATGTATATGTATGTATATATATAATATATGTTTACTTTATTGCTGCGTATTTGAATTTAGTCATGAAATGTGTCAAGTCGTAATATATCACATCCAATTAGAATTCCATATAGCCATATAGCCCATATAGTTTGTCTCTCCATTCATCTAGCCATATAGAACCTATAGTTTGTCTATCCATTCATCTAGCCATATAGAACCTATAGTTTGTCTCTCCATTCATCTAGCCATATAGCCCATATAGTTTGTCTGTCCATTCATCTAGCCATATAGCCCATATAGTTTGTCTATCCATTCATCTAGCCATATAGAACCTATAGTTTGTCTGTCCATTCATCTAGCCATATAAAACCTATAGTTTGTCTATCCATTCATCTAGCCATATAGTTCATATAGTTTGTCTATCCATTCATCTAGCCATATAGAACCTATAGTTTGTCTGTCCATTCATCTAGCCATATAGTTCATATAGTTTATCTATCCATTCTTCTAGCCATATAGCCCATATAGTTTGTCTATCCATTCATCTAGCCATATAGAACCTATAGTTTGTCTGTCCATTCATCTAGCCATATAGAACCTATAGTTTGTCTCTCCATTCATCTAGCCATATAGCCCATAAGTTTGTCTCTCCATTCATCTAGCATATAGAACCTATAGTTTGTCTATCCATTCATCTAGCCATATAGTTCATATAGTTTGTCTATTCATTCATCTAGCCATATAGAACCTATAGTTTGTTGTCCATTCATCTAGCATATAGTTCATATAGTTTATCTATCCATTCTTCTAGCATATAGCCCATATAGTTTGTCTATCCATTCATCTAGATATAGTTCATATAGTTGTTGTCCATTCATCTAGATATAGTTCATAAGTTTGTCTATCCATTCTTCTAGCATATAGCCCATATAGTTTGTCTGTCCATTCATCTAGCCATATAGTTCATATAGTTTGTCTGTCCATTCATCTAGCCATATAGTTCATATAGTTTGTCTATCCATTCATCTAGCCATATAGAACCTATAGTTTGTCTGTCCATTCATCTAGCCATATAGTTCATATAGTTTATCTATCCATTCTTCTAGCCATATAGCCCATATAGTTTGTCTATCCATTCATCTAGCCATATAGAACCTATAGTTTGTCTGTCCATTCATCTAGCCATATAGAACCTATAGTTTGTCTCTCCATTCATCTAGCCATATAGCCCATATAGTTTGTCTCTCCATTCATCTAGCCATATAGAACCTATAGTTTGTCTATCCATTCATCTAGCCATATAGTTCATATAGTTTGTCTGTCCATTCATCTAGCCATATAGTTCATATAGTTTGTCTATCCATTCTTCTAGCCATATAGCCCATATAGTTTGTCTGTCCATTCATCTAGCCATATAGTTCATATAGTTTGTCTGTCCATTCATCTAGCCATATAGTTCATATAGTTTGTCTATCCATTCATCTAGCCATATAGAACCTATAGTTTGTCTGTCCATTCATCTATGTGGCTGCTTTTAAAACTTTACCTAAAGAACTTGGCATAGATCTATTATAGTTTATTCATGGCTAAGTTTTTAATATATTTAAGTTTCAGATATCTCGAACTCAAGAAAGTTTCAGTTTCTAGTTTCAGCAGCGTATGCAGTATGTTGATTCTTGATTTGATACTTGATCCCTAGATTTTGCTCAATTTTGTTGGCCAGTGTTATATACTTTAAGCAATTTACTCCTATACTCTTGCAGCAAGATCTTTCGTATGCAATGTTCTTAATAGAAAAATGTTTGTTTTAATATAAACTCTAACTTCTTTGCATGATTTTTTAAGTCAATCTTAGCTACAGATCAACATCAGCTTACTATATACAATACATCATACTAAGATCTTGCTAAAGTCTGCAATTTAGTTTGTTGTTCATATTCATTTTGTGCACTTTGATAAAGGCACGTTTGCAGCTTTTCTTTTTGCAGTTTTCAGCACATATGGCACAGCAAACACAACAACAACAACAACAACAGCAGCAGCAACAAATACATTTAAAATAAAATACAATTTGTGGAAATCATTGAGCCAAAGGCGGGCACAACGTCACGCTCGACTAACTGGAAATGAAACTGAGAGACAAACAACAGCAACAACAGCAACAACGACAACAGCAACAACAACTGGCTGAACAACCTCGAACTTGAAAGTGCATTTTGTGCATATTGACGGCGTTTTCATTTTGATTTGATTGACATCAGCTTTAAAAAAAAAAACGAAAAAAAATATATATATTTTAGAGACAGGGACACAGCGGAGAGGAAAGTTCTTTAAACGACAATCAGGCAAGGCAAGGCAAGGCAGGGCAAGGCAATTGGCATGACTGCACAAAGTCCAATTGAGGTGCAAAGTCCCAAGCAGGTAATCGAGTAATTGAAATAGTAGAACATTATACCACAACATAAATATTTAGATCCATTCGTATGTGAACTATGCGAAGCCGTATGAAGCCATTGGCCATTGGAAACGCAGCTTAGACAGAGCCGCCTAGGCATAACTAGGCAATAGAAGAAATGACTTTAATTGACTCGACCTGATGATGTTGATGATAGTCAAATGAAATGCAATCGTTTGTGCTTTCTCTATTTGCTTTGGCAGCCAATTAGTGAGCGCAGTTAAATGCGTTGAAATTAGCTCGCAGTTAATCAGTAAATACAAATATTTATTTGTAAACTAATTGAGTTTTTAATAGATTTACTTAGTCACGGCAATTAGGTGCAGAAATCTGTACAATTTGCTTAAATCGATTTTTGTTTAATTAGATTTTTGAATTGCCTGTTTAAAAAATATTACCAAGAAATTATTTATTTATTTTTTAAATTATTTATTTGTTTAAAAAAATATTTAACTAAGTCAATTATTAATTAAAAAAAAAATACTAAAGTCAATTATTTTTTAATTTAAAAAAAACATAACTAAAGTCAATTATATTTAAAAGATTTTTTTATGAATATTTTCATGTTGTTTTTAAAAACTGTCTATAAAAAATTTAAATATTTTTGAAATAAAAAATTTAAATTAAAAATTTTTTGCATTCAAACATTTGACTTTGAAAACTTAATGAATTTAAATGTACCTGAGTGAAATTACACACCTTGTTTAGCGAACAAGTTAATTTGCGCGCATTGCTCAACAGCGCCACTTGAACTTTGACATTCGAGCGACCATAAACAATGCTACAAGGTGCTTAAATCAAATTGGCGCATAACGGTATAACGTTAATCAGCAATGTGCATTGATGACACGCGAGCTGCCTTGACATTGACGTGTGCAAGGCGCCTGTCAATGCTTCCTCATGCACACACACACACACTTACTCACACACTCACTCACACACACACTCACTCACTCACACACACACTCACTCACACACACACATGCATGCCGGCACATGCAGTTGCAGTGCAAATTATAAGAGCGCTTGGCATTAGTTTCAACTGACCTATGAACAAAATACTTGTCGATTGCGAGTGAGTGAGTGAGTGAGTGAGCGAGAGAGCAATTATTCTTGTGTCATTGTCTCTATGTCTCCTTTATCTCACGCTCTCACACACACACACACACACACAGGTCTCATTTACTCAAATGGGGTAACAAAATCATCGTATGACTGTGTCAAAGTCCAAAATAAAAATAATTTTCAGTAGTTTTGTTTGTGTGTGTTTGCAGCTTGTTGAGCGCACATCAAATGAGAAAAACGCTCGGTAAAAAGATTGAAATAAAAACAACTACAACAACAGCAACAACAACTCATATTTGCACGCAGCGCTGAATATTTCATTAAATAAAATACGAAAAGAAGAAGAGCAAGCAAAAGAGTAAGAAAGCATGCAAAACAAACAAGCCGAAGATTGTGTGGGAGACATTTAAATAGATTTGATTACAGCCAACTGCAGCCAAAGTGACCATAGCAAATTAAAGAGCGAGAGCAGCAGCACAAAAGAGCACACAGGCAGAGAGAGAGAGAGAGAGAGAGAGAGAGAGCGAGCAAGCAAGCAAAACACACTCGCTCTGACACACTCACACACTCACTAGCACAAACAGATAAGTGCCAGACAGATTTGCGCTCTTTTGCACTCGCTCATTTTGCCTGCGCGCAAGGCAAAGCAACTGTTGTTACTCCCCGATCTTGTGCAAATGTGAGTGGGAAAGTAATGTGGCACTGACGCTGACGCTGACGTTGACGTCGCTCTGCTCAAATACACACACACACATGCACATATGCACACATGCATTCGAGTGACCTAGACAGCCATGCGTGTAGTAGTTACATATCTTTAGAGTGACCATCACACAACACAGCTTTCCCAGCACAGCACGTGCGATGTAAAGTGAAAATTTTCCACAAGATAAACTCTTTGGCAATGATCATGATTACCGGAGCGCCGCCACCACATCGCAAAAGGCCGGTTTAATGCCGAAGAAGAAGAAAATAATTAATACGGCCAATTCAATGCTCCGCGCCGTTGGCAAAACCGGTTAGAAAATCTTTTCGCATAAATTTCAACTTCGTGACTAAAGCAAACATTGCCTGCAACGAGTGTAGGTGTGTGGTTGTGCAGATGGCTGTGTGTGTGTGTGTGTGTGTGTGTGTGTGTGTGTGTTTGTGCTTGATTGTTTATCGTCAAAGAAGCAAACGTGTTTAGTGCCGCATGCCAAACTTAGAACGTATTGAAGCCACCCACAAGGAGAGAGCGGGAGAGAGAGAGAGAGAGAGAGAGATGCACATCTTACATACGGCTGTGATCAGAAAAATAGTAGTGCGACTGGAATGCTTCACAGCAAAATTTGAAACGTTGATTAACTGTATATGTAGAGTTAGCTTAAGTGGCTTAAAGGGTCGGCATTCCTCTAATCAAGTTCAGTTATTATAAAAGCTTAAAGCTATATCATATTCATATAATAGATACATATATAACACTTAAGCATGTCTACAACGGTCAGGCTCAATGAAATTGCAGCACTTTTCCACTCAAGTCAAATATATAATCAAAAACATGGTCACCCCAAGAACAAAGTCGAATGAACAAGCGCAAGGTAAGCTTTACAGTTGTTTTTGGCTTTTACAATCAAAGTGCGATTACGAAATATAATTATATGATAAGTGAGGCGCGTCATAAAATTTTAGAATGGGTGCAAGCATTATGGATAAAGTAGATATATACATTTAGATATAGATATATATCTACTAGATGATGATGTAACTTTATAGATGATATTAAGACTTCAGTCATCAAAAGGTTCTAGCTGAAATAACCGGCAGCTCCTCCTCTGTCACGCCTGATGATGTAACTTTAAAGTTATTAGTCACATGGAGCATACTTAATGTAGTTATTAATGGATTGATGGGTCGAAACAACTTCTTGCTAAAACTATATAACAAAATATATATAAATATATGTATGTTAATCTTAATACTCGTTTTCAAAACATTATGCTTAGCTCAAAATTATGCTATTCGAAATTTTGCCATTGCAGTCGTGCTACTATTTTTATGAACACAACTGTATATGTATCTTATAAGAATAGTTGGTAAAAATGCAATCTTTAAAGAGCTTCTTGCAACAGTAGGCCGCGCCCCTTACTGCTTATGGAAGGTGCAAAGTTGGTCCAAATCACATTGAGGAAAGTAAAGATTTGTTTATATGGTATACAGCATGCCTATCATATAGAGTTCCCAACAGATTGATAATCTGATAAGTATAATAAATATATATGTACATACTGTCGCAGAGTCTTTATTAAAACGAAACTTGTACTCTTACGGTACATAAATCTATAAACTACTTAAGAACTCATTTTAAAATAGTTAAACAGTTTATCCGGCATCAGACGCGTTTATCTCTTTATGTGCTATGTGGGCCTGTGCATGACGATCTAAATACCACTAAAGGGCAAAGGTATAAACGGCGCTAGAATACTGCCCACATACATATATATATATGTATATATATACACACACATATTTACATATATACATACTATATATATATATATATATATATATATACATATATATATTATATATATATATATATATATATACATATATATACGCCCAAGAATCGCGTGACTTTCTGGCATGGCCTCAACTGCAACAGCGGAAAAAGGAAAAGCGCCAGACACAGCCGCAACTGGGTGCAGGAAAATCGGTCGAGGGTTGTTGCTGTTGCTGTTGCTGTTGCTGCTGCTGCTGGTGTGGCAACATGTCGTGGCACGTTTCTTTTTTTCCGTTTTTGTCGTCTGCTTTGGCTTTTGGATATACCAGCTGAAAATCGTATGAGTTTCAGGGGAAATGTTGCGCAGCAAAACAAAGCACATCAAAAAGTGCGGCGAAGAGAACGAATAGGGCGAACAGGGCGAACAGGGCGAAACGGGGCGAACAGGGCGAACTGGGGCGAATTACATGGCAAGAAATTGCATCGCGTGTGACGTCGGCGTCAACTGTACAAGAGCGCGGTGTGAAGGCGAAGAGAGAGCGAGCGAACGCTCGCTGACGCGGGGCTAAAAGGTCAAAGAGCACATTGTTTACAACGTTGAATACTCCTTGGCCCCTATGGACGGCTGCTGCTGCGCTGTTGCTGCGCAGCTGCTGCTGCTATTAGCAGTTGGGTTTGGCCATGAATGAAAGCTGCGGCCGGCAAAATACATACAAAAAAAAAAAACACACACACACACACATATATATATATATATATATATATATATATATATGTTACGTCTATATGTGTTTGTATAACTGTATTGAGAGGAATAACAAAGTAAAAACAAAATCAAATAGAAATAAAAAGAAATTTACTTATTTTTAAGCGAGAAAATTCTTTTAAAAAGCCAACTTCAACTGCAACTTACATTTCTAAGTAGCCGACGAACGGTAAAAATGACAAAACGCGACTAGCGAACGTGACTGATGCCCCAGGTGCCGACTGTGATAAGAGACTGCAAAAGGGCACAGGCTTCCGGGCTGAGAAATCAACTTCGCCGTCGGCAAATTGAAAATGCATCAAAAGTTGTCAACGCTCGGCTCAGCTGGGCAGCCAGCGCCTTTGCCTGCGTCGCTGCGCTGACAACAACATAAACAGATGACACATCGCAACACACATACACTCACACTCACACACACAGACACACACGCACACACACACATACGAACAGATGACCCCCAAGCAGACTCCCGCCTCGTGACCCTCAAAGTCCAGAACTCGCATGATTTTCAGTTGGTATATAATAAACCAAGCAGACACACAGCCGAGTGGGTGTAAAGCTCAAGAGCGAGCGAGCGGCAGACAAAGAGAGAGACAGAGCGCGCGAGAGAGCGTGCACGACCCTGGAAGAGAGCGTGCGCGTGTAGTTTTTACAAGAAAGCACTTGATGCACGTGCTAAGAGGCAGTGTTGCCAGCTCTGCAGCGCATCGACTAGTGAAAAAAGCTAGAAATAGCTAAGCATAAAGTGGAAAATGCAGAAAAGAAGCTTTTAACATGTTTTTTGCTTGACTTAAAAAATAAATTAGCGTAAACCGTTATTTTTAATGACCCTTTTCTTCTTTTTTTTATTATAGCTAGCCGCTATATCACTATGTTTTTAAAACGCCACAACTGACTAGCCAAATTGGCAACACTGGCTAAGAGGGGCAAGTAGCCAAACATCAGAGAGAGAGAGAGAGAGAGAGAGATAAGTAAAAAAAGAGAAAAGATGAAACACATGAATAAAAATTGCGGCAGCTCTAATTATATTATTTATTGCATTAGTCATATGATTTATTTAAAAATTCTTCAAACTATTATTAAAATTATTAAATTGCCTTCATTAACAAATAAAACTTAAAAGAAAAATCAATAGGCAAATAAACAAATCATTTGTTTAATTTGTGCTCTGTTGCCATTGACAACATTGCATAATGCAATTGCTCTCTCTCTCTCTCTCTCTCTCTCTCTTTCTCCCTCTCCCTCTCTTTCTAATGCAAAATGAAAACTAGGTCAACGCGCCACAATTACAAATTGTTAAAATTTAAACTTATCAAGCACTCGAGAGTATAAGTATAAGTAACGTTAAGGTGTAAGAAATATAAGCAGTATAAGACAAACGTATGTATAAGACCCGCTGCATTTGTATTTGCGACACGGACCATTGGATCAGGTGGCGTGATATTTGAGCCGCCGGCAAAGGGCAAAGCAACGGGTGTGAGAGAGACCAAATGCACGCCTATCTATCTATGTGCAATTGTGTTTGTGTAAGTGTACTGTGCGTGTGACCTGCGTCAGCTGAGCGACACAGACGGGCAGAAGAGACTAACTACATAACTAAAATATAATATACGTTAAAGAGAGTGTAGTTGAAATTGAAATAACTGCTCACCTGCTGTAATTTGCATAATATTGTTGTAATTTCCAGTTGTATTTGAAATGCCGTTATTTGCATTTGGCATGCCATATAATGACCGACACACAGAGAGAGCGAGCGAGCGAGCGAGCGAGCGAGCGAGAGAGAGCGTAGAGCGAAGAGCGCGCACATGTAATAAACACAAAATAAGAAATTGAATATATGTATGAAACATGAAATATTAGTAAACAATTTAAAATACAAATGCAACAATTTAGCTAAAAACGAAACAAAAACACACACACACACACACAAATATATTGAACTGTTACGATAAGAATTAGAGTGGCTCAACGTTCATTTGGGCTGGGACTGAACTGTTCTTTGAAATGAAACTTTCACCAAATTACACACTTATGCACATTTTCTTGTGTGTAGCTGCGCTTTTGCCAATTTGATGGCATGTTCACACACTCACACACACACACAAAACATACATACACACACACACACAAGCTCATTCGGTTATTCGCAACCGGGACGAAAGGCGTACAACAACAATTTCTTACTTACACAAAGCTTTAAAAGTTAACGACGTGTTGTGCTTTCAATTGCGTTTTAAAAGTTTTTAGTATGCGTCTTAATTTCGCGCCCGCATCTACGTACATATGTATATGTATATGTATGTATGTATGTGTTTGATCACTCAAACTTCTTATGTTTGTATGTATGCGTATGAAGATATATGCACATACATATATATGTATATGTATATATATTAGCGATAGCCACAACGCGTCCAAGTACAACGTTCTCAAAACACGTTGAGTTTGCTTCTGATACGTGTATAAAATGTCGCCGTTGCCGTTGCCGTTGCCGTCGCAGTCGCTTTTGCTTTTGCCACGATTATTTTCACCGTCTGATTCGGACCACTCACTCACTCACACACGCACACAGGCAGAAACTGTTTGCAGTTGTTGTTACTCTCTCTCACTTTTGCGGTTCGGTTGCTTGCTACTGCAGCGCATGCAATTGCACTTGATTTATTCCTTTATTAAATAACTTAATAATATATTCTGTACCGATTCAATTCGATTTAGAAGTTGCAGCGGTTTTTACTCTCACACTCACACGCGGCGCGCTTCCAATTGTTTTTTTTTTTATATCTTTCTCTTGTTGATGTTTATATCGTATTAAAATATCGATAGATCGAAATATGGATACAATAAATTTTAAAATTCTAATGATATCGATAGTTGTAGTGTCATTATGCTGCAACATTCAATGCTAACAATTTACGCCTTTGCCGAAATAAATGAATTACAACAAATTTACATGAAACTTATACTGAAAAATAAGTTGAAACTCAAATAAAATGTAGTAACATACTTATCGATATATCGCCACCATTTCATTTTATGCGATACTGCCATACTTATGATATTGCTTTTGTTTTTTTTGCGACTTACCTTCGTCATTATTGACTTTGCAATGACAGAGTGCATATCACGTGTTTTTGGCGTTGCCACTAGTGCAAAATATTTGTTGACGAAATAGCTTAGCCAGTTTTCTCACTTAACGAAACATGAAAGCCTACCACCATCAGCGTGGCCACCTATAGCAGAGACACGACCCCGTATTATGAGCACACGCAACTTTACCAGCTCTAAAGTAGGCCACTATTTAAATATTCTTAGCGCACAGTTTACCGTTAAAAGTATAAGACAAAATTTTGATTTTACGAAAATAAAAAAGTTATACATTTGTTTCATGGGTAACGTTGTGAAGGACAGAGAAAAATTTAACATTTTGGAATTATACTTACTGTCTGGGTGCAAAATTAGAGCCGCTCTTAATAATAGCAAACAGAGAGGAATTATTGTTATTAGAGATCAGCGAATTAGAGTGAGTTAAAGCAGCGAGCGCTAAGCTTCATTAAATTAATGCGACAGAGCAGGACAGAGCAGGGACTCGACTTATACTCTGTGCCTTGCCTACGCTCCCAGTCAGTGAAACAGTTTCGCAGGGAGCGAAAAACTTCGTTAAGTTCGAGCAGGATCGGCTCGACTTACACTCAATGTGAGTGAAAAACGAATGGCCATTTAACTAGTGCGATAGAGTAGGACACAGCACTGCCGAAGCAATCACTGAGTGCTTTTAATACTCTTCACAATGTCTTATATTTCACTCTTCTAAAATTAGAGAAAGATTTTAATATCTATGGATATTTAATATATGTATAAGATAACATAACACACATAATTAAAAATATAATAATTATAAGAAAATAACTCTATTGCAGATCAAAGAAATTATCTTTTGTAAACTCGTGCACCAAATCAAACTCAGCCGCAATCGCATAGAGTAAAAACAAAAGATACAAAATCCATGAAAAAATTCCAAAAGATCGCCGCGAATAGAAATTCAGGCTCAGACACCACCACAATTGGGTCAATATGGCCAACATGATGAATATGTAACAGTTATCGCCGTACTCCCCATAAAGCCAATACGCAGAGCCCTTTGTGCGCACGTGCGTATTGAACAGAAATGCCACGCCCAAGCCAACAACAATGCCTGCAAGAAATGTAAACCAAAAATATAAATAAAATATATAAAGTAAAATTATAAATTTAATTAAAAAAAAAACGTTTATACGAACAAAATATGTAAATAAAAAAATAAATTTATATATAAATAATAAAAACAATATAAAAATACATATATCAAAAATATAAATTAAATTATTTAAAAATATTTAAAAACAAAATAAATAGCATAATCTAAATCAAAATATAAATGAAATAAATACATATGAAATATTTGAATAAAAAAAATTAAATATAAAAATAAAATATAAAAATTTAAAAAAAAATGTATTATTTAAAAAATTAAATAAAAATTAAAAAAAAAGAAAAATATAAAAAGAAAATTTAAAAATATTAATATTAAATATGAAATTTCAATAAAATAAAAATAAATACATATATGAACAAAATAAATAAAAAGAATAATAAAAAAATAAATAAAATATTTAAATAAAAATATCAGTTCTGAGCAATAAATATATAAATAAAAATTTTAATAATATATCAAATAGAAAAACTATATAGAAAATATAGATATAATTTATAAAAATAAAATATTTAAATAAGAAACATAAAAATTTATATATATAATTTGTAAGAAATTTTTAACTTAAAAACATAAATAAAAAATATTATTAAAATATTTAAAACAAATAAATAAAATATTTGAATAAAAAATTATAGCAATATTTTATAAATAAACTTAAATGTTATACAATATATTAAATATTTAATAAACAAAATTAAGTAAAATATATAAATAAAATATATAAATAAATAAATAATAAAAAATATAAATAAAAAATATAAGCAAAAAAACATAAATAAAAAAAATAAATAAAAAAAAATAAAAAAAATGTAAGCAAAAAAATATAAACAAAAAAAATAAATAAAAAATATAAATATAAAATATAAATAAAAAATATAAAAACAAAATAAAAATAATAAATAAAAAATATAAAAAAAAAATAAAAATAATAAATAAATAATATAAATAAAAAATATAAATAAAAAATATAAATAAAAAATATAAATAAAAAATATAAATAAAAAAATAAATAAAAAATATAAATAAAAAATAAAAATAATAAATAAATAATATAAATAAAAAATATAAAAAAAAATATAAATAAAAAAATAAGTAAAAAATATAAATAAAAAAATAAATAAAAAATATAAATAAAAAATTAAAATAATAAATAAATAATATAAATAAAAAAAATAAAAAATATATATAAAAAAATTAATAGAGAAAAAGCTAAACACTAAATCAAATGTCACAAACAAATAAAACTAGCTCTAAAACCTTGGATGATATAGTTAACAATTAACGATCTGCCAGTCGATAGGATAACTCTAGCTAAGTGCAACGTATTCTCTGCCCCGAAGATAACAGAATTCCAGGGGATTTACTTACTGAAGAATGGACCCGCGCAGATGGCGGCAAAGACCATTTTCTCGTAGCCCTGCATGGCCAGATGGAAATTGGCCATCAGATCGATGATGGCGTTGGTCAAGGAGCCAAAGGTGATGTCGACAAAGGTTTCGCTCAGATTGAAGCCCACGCCCACAATGGAGGTCAGTATCTCAATCTCGCCCACGCAGAAGACGATGAGAACCAACGAGCTGGAGGCGCTCAGCGTGATGAAGAGCTGCAAAGGAGGACAGGCATGGAGGCATTATCAAAAGTGATCGTACATCGATAAGGACATACGAAATGATATCGAGGCGGCATATCGGTGCGGGAGTCGAAGAAGACGAACAGAGCCAAGGGCACCGTCAGGCAGAAGGACCAAACCGAATAATGAACATTGAAGTCGATGTACCAGGACCTATAGACGCTGGCAAACTTGGCTAAGAGCGGGGGGAAGGCAATTGACTTAGCTCTAGCAATAGATCAGAGAGATCCAAGAACTGCACTCACAATGCACCGCGGTAATGATGATGAACGGATTCGTGACTATCTGCGTGCAGTTGAGCAGCTTGCTCCAGCCGTGCTTGTACTTGTCGTAGTCGACGACGGGCACGAACAGCGTGATGAGCAGCAGCAGCGGCATCTTCAGTACGATCAGCAGCCGGCGGAAGCAGTTGCCCAGCTGCCATTCGGTCGCGTTGTACGGACTGAGCGCGGCCCACAGATCGCCGAATAACAAGCGATTCTTCGGGTTGTCCGACGAGTATAGAATCGTGCGATATGTCCGATAATCGCCATTATACGACTCATCCACGGACTTGCCAAACGCATCGGTATTATGGATCTTGCGTCTCTCGAAATTGATCACATCGTTCTGCTCCAAGCTGTTGAGCAATGCCTGCTTCTGTTTCAGCTCCAAACTTTCTGTTCGCTGTTCCTTCAACTCCAAGCGCAGCTCTGCATTAGAGAAGCCAAAGAGTAGAAGAAGAAGAGTCAAGTTTTAAAGCCAACTTCAACTTACTTTTGATGGTATACTTGATGAGCAGCAGATCCACTATATTGACAAGCAGGAAGATGACATAAAAGGTCAAAAGGACTGCAAGGATCATAGGATCAGCATAATGCTACAATAGATAGCAACGACTTACTCCAGGACTCCGAGCCACTCACTTTCTGCCCGCTGAATATGATGAAACCGAGCAGCTCGATGGCCAGCATGAGGAAGAGCAAGTTCTGCACGGTGCTGTGTCCGTCGATCTTGAAGGGCTTCAGGAAGCAGATCATGCCACCGCAGACCAGCAGTATGGTCAGACTGTTGCCAACGACACAGGTGAAGAGGGCGCCACGTTTCTTGATCGGCATCAGGTTGGCCACGAAATCGGGCGACGAATTGGCAAAGGCCAACAGCGTGACGCCGGCGAAGTACTCATTGAGACGCAAGTTCAAGGCCAAGATCTTGACAGTGGGCGTAAAGCTGGGTATGTAGGTATAGTTAAATGAATATGGATCTCTCTCTCTCTCTCTCTCTCTCTCTCTCTCTCTCTCTTATTCTCTCTATGTAGATCAGTCTGTATAGAGCAATCTCTATATAGATTAGTCTCTATAATGATCACAATCTATAGAGATCAGTCCCTAGTGCCTAGAAGATAACTCTCAATATAGATCACTCTCTCTATATAGACTAATCTCTACATAGATCACTCTCTATATGAATCACTCTGTATAGATCAGTCTCCATATAGATCAGTTTCCATATAGATCTCTCTCTATATAGATCACTCTCTATATAGATCACTCTCCACATAGATCCCTCTCCACATATATCCCTCTCTACATAGATAACTCTCTATATAGATCACTCTGCACATAGATCCCTCTCTACATAGATCACTCTCAATATAGACAATATAGACACATAGATCACTATAGAGATCACACTCTATATAGGTCTCTTTCTATATAGATCTCTCTCTCTCTCTCTCTCTCTCTCTCTCTCTCTCTCTCTCCCTCTCTCTCTCTAGGAACTCACAAATGCTCGACGACAATTGACATGATCAACAAATATGCAACAGATGCGACGAGCAGCAGGAAGAACACGAAATACTCCATCGACTTGTCGTGAATGCGCAGCAGGCAATACATCAATTCGAAGTAGTTGAAGCAGTTGATTATCTCCTTGCAGTCCTCCAGCTCCCTGGACATCGAGCAGCGATAGTTGTACGAGACGTGCAACAAGCTGTGGCAGCTAATCTGTAGAGCACTGAATTATTGACTGACTGATTGATTGATTGATTGATTGATTGATTGAGCTGCATCCACATACATTTGACATAAAGTATTTGAAGTCATCTCTCAACATTGACATCTTGATTCATAGTTGTCTCCTAGACTATCTGAAGTTAGAGGCGTCTTACGTATATTCCAAATATTTAGTGTTAAACATCGAAAAATGAATTGTATTAAATCTCTGAAGTATGAATCGAAGTGAATGAGATTGAGAAGAGCAGAAGAAGAAATAAGGGAAAAGAGCGGAGAGAGGAGGCAGGAGTGAGCAGAGAGAAAAGAGAAAGGGGAAGAGAGAACACTAAAGAGAAGCGACAAAAGAGACGAGAGAAGAGAAATGAGAAAAGAAAGAACAGTTAAGAGAGAGGAGAGAAGATGGAAGAGAAAAGCGATAAGAGAGAAGGGAGAAATCAAAAGAGCGTAAAGAAAACAGAAAATAGAGGCAATAGAAGAGAAAAGAAGAGAGAAAAACTAAGACAGAAGAGACAATAGAGAATAGCGAAAGAAAAAGAGAGCAGAAACAAGAAGAAAGAGAGAAGAGAGAGAAAAGAAGAATGACGAGAAAAGAGAGAAGAGAAAAGACAGAAGCGAGAATAGAGAAGAGACAAAAGGTAAGCATAAGAGAGAAGGCGAACAAGAGAGAGAGAGACGAGAGCAGCCAAAAGAAGAAGAAAGAAGAGAGAAAAAAGTAGCATGAAGAATCCCTGGAATTCAAGAACTTTTTAATGAAGATCAGCAGCCGAGTCGAACTAGTCATGACTCATACATTGCTCAGATGAGACTCGCAATTGGTAAACAAAGTTTCTTCCATAGATCACAGATGCAAAGATCGATATTGCTGCAAGTTGACTATAAATTTTAACAAGTTTCATGAAATCAATTAAAAATTTATATCGAATTTCAATTGCCTTAGAGGTAAAGTATATAGATTAACCATTATGCATTATCCATTATCCATTATGCATTCTTCATTAGCTATAAGGCATTATCCATTAACCTTTATTACTCATTATCCATTATGCATTATCCTTTATGCATTGTCCTTTATGCATTGTCTTATGCCTTATCCACTTGTTGAATGCCTTCGTCGCAATGGAGAAAACTAGTTTTAAGGCTCACACCACATGGCACAGCATAGCTTCAAGTCGTATACTCCCCGCTAAAAGCCACTCTTATATTATATATAACCGATCATATAGATCTTCAATCTTTGGCGATAGTAAAACAAATGAAAATAATTTCGCTTTACAAATTGTTTGATTTTATTTAAATGCTTTCACTTTTCAAGAACTGCATAATGAGTGTTTGAGTTACTTTTTATTTGGATACCAGAAGTACGCAGTCCATGTCGAGACATGTCGTTAACATATAGCTGTATATATATATTTAAATATATATAGTTTAGTAATATATATATATATATATATATATATATATATATATATATATATATATATATATATATATATATATATATATATATATATATATATATATATATATATATATATATATATATATATATATATATATATATATATATATATATGAATTAATTTTGGTTGTAAGTACCTACGGGAGGGATGCTTCTCATACGTTTTTTTATTATTCAAATATTTTTATTATTATTTTTCTTTTCTATTTTTTTTTTTTTTGTTGTTGAGTAAATCTCTCCGGTTCGTGTTTAGTTTCTCATACTTAAATTCATTGTGTTTGTGTTTTTTGTTTTTATGTTTTTTTGTTTTAAGCGATACTATTTTGGTTCAAGTCCTTGTGTTTTATGTACATATTTAAACTAAATTAAATGCTATAAATTACTAGTGTGTGTGTGTGTGTGTGCGATATTTGAATACAAATCTCTCAAATATAAGTACATAGCTCTGTTCGTGTGCGTCGGTGTGTGTGTTACAATAAATAACTCTATGTTTAAGAATGCCTTAAGTGCTAAATACATACATACAAAGCTGCCAGGCGTGCGCGAATGAGGCCTAGCAGATGCTATATATATACTATAGATTTATGGATATATATATATCTATATATATATATGTATATCTATATATATATATATATATATGTTCTATGTGGAAATTAACTAACATGCATACACATATACAGATTACAGTTTACATTTAAAAGTTTACAGTTTACAGCTAACAGTTAACAGCAAACAGTTTACATTTAACAGTTTCCAGCTAACAGTAATCAGTTAACATATTACAGTATACAGTTAACTGTTTACAGTTAACAGTTTTAAGTTAACAGTTAACAGTTTTAAGTTAACAGTATACAGTTAACAGTAAAAAGTTAACAGTTTACAGTAAACAGTTCACAGTTTACAGCTAACAGTTAACAGTACACAGTAAACAGTTAACATATTACAGTTTACAGTTGACAGTTAACAGTTTATAGGTAACAGTTTACGGCTAACAGTTAACAGTTTAAAATAAACAGTTTACAGCTAACAGTTAACAGTTTGCAGTTAACAGTAAGCAATTAACATATTACAGTTTACAGTTAGCAGCAAACAGTTTACTGTTAACAGTTTTAAGTCAACAGTGTACAGTTAACAGTAAAAAGTTTACAGTTTCCAGTGAACAGTTTACAGTTTACGGCTAACAGTTTACAGTTAACAGTGTACAGTTATCAGTTTACAGTTTACAGATAGACGTTAATGGCTACAGGAACTAGTGCCAGGGCTAACTCGTAAAGTTGTAGCTGCGCACCGCTCGTCCGGGCGTGACCAGCTCCACTTTGATGTTGGCCGTGGCTGTCACCTTGGTGGTATTGCTGTCCGAATGCGTTGTCTCCACAGTCACCTCCGGCTGCACCACAATGCTCTGCAGCTCCGGCGGCGCATAGCCGACCTTGTGATACGATGGCGGCGGCGGCGGCGGCCCCGCATAGCTGCAATTGGAGCCGTTGCCACCATGCGGTGGTTCGCGCTGTTGATAGTTGTTTATGTTGTTCATATAATGATTGTTCAGATGATTGTGATTGTGCGTGGACGTGGGCGTGGGCGTGGGCGGCGCACTCCAGTCGTTGTGCATTTGTATCGATGAATTGCTGGACTTCCACGACTGCGGCTCCTCCGTAATGGTCGTCAGCGACGGATCATTGATGTTGACATCCTTGTGATAATGATGCGCCTTGTGGCAGTTGTTCGAGTTGGAGTTGCGCGACGAGCCACGCGAACCATTCACAATGAACGCCTTGTTGGAGCGCTTGCTGCTGCGCATGGGCACCGGCGACGGTGTCGATATGCGATCCGGATGCTCTAGCGGCACCAGCTCCGCCTCCGGCCCCAGCATGCTCAATAGAATGGGAAACACAACCAAACTATTGCAAGCGCCCACACAGAGCACGACCAGCAGCAGCCAGCAGAAGTGCCTAATGACGAACTCGAACGGCGATGTGGAGAGCATAAAGACGGCCATGCCGGAGGTGAGAATGCCATGGACCAGGGGACCCAGCGACAGCTGCATGGCCAGATGCACGCGCCGCTGACGATTGCCCACCGAAGTCATAAAGCCCTGCAAGCGCACACAATAAGTAAATAACTTGGCCAAGCGGGCATATATATGCGAGGAGACTTACCAATGAAATGTGCACATTGAAGCAGAGTATCATGCCCACGCCCAGTATGAGAATCACAGCGGGTATGGCCGACAGCTTGATGCCCAGCAGTGTCATGGCGCCAAAGATTTGCGCCAGCGACGCCAGCACAGTGACAATGACCAGAATGGCGGCCGAAACGGATAGCAGCAGCAGCGAAACCAGCACCAAGGCAGCCAGCAGAGCACAGGCCAGGATGAGGGCCAGCGAGGAGCGCAACGTCATGTACTGTTCCCAGAAGATGAAGGGAATGCCTAAGAGAAGGGAAACCAAACAGATATATAAGTATACATTTCTCTATAGTTGCTTCAGGCAGTGTGCCTGCCTGCCTGCCTGCCTGCCTACCTGACGGATAGTTGGGCAGTCCGTAACCCTCGAACTTGACGCTCAGATCGCGTATGTGGCCAATCAGCGTCTTGATCTCGGACGTGTCCGTCAGGCCATGCAAGTAGAAGGGCATCTGGGCGTAGACCAGGGGCAGACTTTTAGGTATCTTAAGATCGTATTCATTGGGTGCATGATAATACTGGCGCGGTTCCGGATATAGTTTGCCCTGCAAGCGATCAGTTGATTAGTCGATGATCAAAGCTCGATCCGCTTTAACTGCGACACTCACCTGTGAGGCACCGTAGGCAAAGACATCGTTGGTGGCCCACGCCGATAGGTAGTTGTAGAAGGCCTTGGGATTGATGATGCCGTCTCTGTCCACCAGACGATTCGTCTCCACCAGACTCTTGTCCACCGGATTGTCCACATAGCCCGTCTGCACGATCAGTTTGTAGGCCAAAATCGCATCGCTGCTGGCATTCGGATACCAGTTCTCCTTGTTCAGCCGGCCGTCGCGCACCTCCTCGTCGAAGATGCGCTGCAGATTCCTCAGCCAGTCACGGAACAGCAACAGCCAAAAGTCCGGCAAGCCGCCATTGTCGTTCTTGATCACATGCGGCACCCGCACGAAGGCCTCGTGATAGTCGCAGAGCAGCTTCTGCTGCGTCGGATACTCAAAGTTGCCCTGGGTCACCGCGTACATGCTATAGAAGCCGAACAGACGCGTCTGTGCATCCAGAAACTTGTGCTCGTTGCTGTGCTTCGGCACCAGATCAATAATGTCCAGGCCGTCCTGCAGCGCTGTCGCCTCGTACAGGCTGAAGATGACGGCGCACAGGAAGCCCATCACGGCGAGAAACTTGACCCAGCTGCGCATGAGGAGGGGCGTGTAATACTTGTAGGCAAAGCTGGCCAGCGAGAAGCTGGCCACGCCACCAGCGCCAGAGCGAGCGCGCGGCTCCAGCAAAGGATTCTGTGCCAGCTGCTGCTGCTGTTGCAACTGTTGTTGCTGCTGCTGCTGCTGCTGGCCCGTTCGATTGTTGTTGCAGTTCTTCGGATGGCGTCCGCCGCGCATGCCATTGCTGTTGTTATTGTTGTTGTTCATGGCCAGCGCCGGCGCCTTGGGCGGCTCCTTCCAAACGGGAAAGCAACAGCAAAAGATGTCCGCACGGCCGGCGGTGCGACGCCGCAAATCCAACGATATCATGGCCGGAAAGACGAGCAGAGCGGCAGCCACATTGAAGCACATCACAATGGCCGCCTGCAGGCAAAAGACCTTCAGCGCGGGCACCGGAATGAAGACGGCCGCAAAAAAGGAGCCGGCCGTGCTGCAGGCGCTGAACAGTATGCTGGGTCCCACCTTCTTCAGTATTAGCTTGGTCTGCTCCTTGCGATTGCTCTCCGCGTAGGCGGCCGTCAGCATGAAGATGTGATCGACGCCGAGGCCCAGCGCCAGGAACGGTACCACCTGTGTGCTCGCCGCATTGAACACGATGCCCAGCAGGGCGCACAGGCCCAGACCGGCTGCCGTGCTGAAGCACATGAGCAGCACGCCGGCCACGCCCACGCTGCTCTGGCCGCGCACCGGATCGCGCCAGCGCAGCAGCGTACAGAACGCATACAGCACTGTGGCCGCCACGCCAATGACAATGCTCAAGGCGCTCGGATGCGAGAACTTGGCCAGAATGTCGTCCAGCGTGGCCGAGCTAAACACATAGATGTCATAGTTGGCCGCTATGCGGGATTGCTTGCGCAGCAGCTGATCCACTTCGCGGGAGAAGTTGCGCTGCCAGGCATTGAGCACCTCGGCGGCCTTCTGCTGTGTCCAGCCAATGTGGTGCACTTTGTAGTTGTCCTGCCACTGATCGTACATCTCCTTCTCGGTCATCAGCTGCACCACCGTCTGCAGGGCCTTGGCCTTCTTCAGATGACCGCTCCGATTGCGCTGCGCCCCGCCCACAATCAGCTGCTCCGGCCAGTGCATATGCTTGGCCGCAAAGCCATAGCAGCCGCCCGACAGTATGGCGCCCACATCCGGCGGCTGTTGGCTGTTCTTGTTGGGCGCCGTGTCCGGACACGCCGGATGCGCCGGATTCAGACACGGTTTTTCCATATAGCCACTGCTAATCGCCGCCCGTTTCATATACTGTTCCACGGTATCGAAGTCGAAGCCAGTCTTCTGATCGGACATTTGCTGTTTCATGAACTGCATCACAGCCGCCGGATTCAGAGTGCTCCACATCAGGCGCTGATTGAGGCCACTGTGGGAGGGCGGAAGAGAGAGAGAGTTGATTAGATTGTAGAAGATGGAAAGGTTGATGACTCTCATATATGATTGGGTTGAAGATGGGCGACATTGAGGTAAAGCAATTGAGATAAGATGGAGGATCAATTGGGGTTAGGGTAAAACACTTGAGATAAGTTTAAAGCTCAATTGGGCTTAAGGAATTTGAGTTAAGTAAAGTATGAACTAGGTTTTACTTACGGTATGTAGACAGGTGCCTCGGGTCCCAGCAGCTGGCTGCCCTCCCAGAAGCAGTCGAGCGGCGTGATTATGGAACATGGTATCAAATGCTTCAGTATCTGCTCAATATAGTAGTGTCCCTCAAAGCTGGGCGTTGTCGGCGAATTGCACATGTCGCGCAGGCCCCATTCCGTCTCGTACATGTGCACCTTGACCGCCGTCGCCTTGACCAGAACTTCGAGATGCGAGAGCAGCGCCTGCGGATGCAGCACCGATGCGTTCGGATCGTGTGCCGTCTGTATGATTAGCTGATGTGTTGACGATTCGTCCTCGCCGATTGTTTTCTGTGTGTAGGCCAGCTCCGATTCGAGTCGGCCGCCCTCCTGTATCCACAGCTGGTGCACCTTCGAGTGTATCTGGGCGCTCTTCAGGCCCACACAGAATGTGCTCAGCACCAGGATGGCGACAAAGAGCACCTTGCCCGCGTGCTTCTGCACCGAGCTGCCGAGCGTTTCGAGGTGGGATTGGAATACTGAACGCAGATAGATTGCCGTGCGGTTGCCACGCGCCTTGCCCTGTGAGCGAGAGAGAGAGAGATGGAGAGAGAGAGAGAGAAGTAGGTGAGTGAGCTGTTATTTTGGATAAATTTTTTTTTTTTGGGTCTTATTTATTTTTTAGTTTTTTTTTTGGTTTTTTTTTTTTTTGGTTTATGCCATAAATAACGCATTAAAATTATAACGAAACAGCGTGTGGCCCGACCGCAACCATATAATTTATATGTTTTTGTAGCATCTGCGACGACCACAGCGGCGCAATGAAGCCATCATCATCATCAACCCAGCCCATGCCCATTCCATGCCCATGCCCATGCCCATGCCCATGCCCATGCCCATAGCAGCAGCAGCGCCCAAATGGACCCAGCCCAGCCTACAAAACAACACAAGACGCCGACGCTGACGCCGACGCCAACACCGAAGTCGACGCAGCCTGAACACTGTACAACAACAAGTTTGACTACTACAGGAATTTTGCTACAGATTCTGGAGCATCTTAAGCTTTTCTCCACTTTATAATAACAATTTTGAGTTAGCAGAGTTCAAAGTTTAAGGAAAAAGAAACTTTCATTTGGTCTTAGACCTTAAACTTTACACAGACAGCTGTGTTCATAAAAATAGTAGTGCGACGGAAATGCTGAAAAGCAAAACAAAATTTGGTTTGAAAATTACTTTGAAAGCAAATCGGAACGAGCATTAAGATTAACGCAGACATTGCAAAATTCTGCTGTCCAAGATTTCAGTCGCACTACTATTTTTATGAACACAGCTGTAAGTGCTGTGAAAAAAGATTTCACAACTCGAAGTTCAGTTCAACAACTTCTCTTTTGTTAAACAGTGTAATCGTCTGTTTGGCAATTGATCTCTCCCTCTATCTCACTCTTTCTCTCTGGCTTTCTCGTCTTTGTTGCTTTGGCTGCACGGAAATTGAGACCCAAATAATGAGCAGCACGCTAACATCTCAATCGAACCTTCAACCGACCGACCAGTCATTGCACAGTGGGTCGCAGGCGCTAAGCGACTCGGACGACTCTGACTCCAACTCTGCCTCCGACTCCGACTCCGACTCCGACTCTAACTCTGACATTGACTCTGACTTTGACTTTGACTTTGACTTTGATATATCGATAAAAGGAGAGTAATGAGCGGGGGTAAATCTAACAAATGAAGAGATGAACCTTTTCTTTTTGGTAATTAATGAGAGCAACATGGACTAATAACGGAGCAGCAGATCTATAATCAAAATACTTAAAACTCTATAAATAATAGATCTATAATTATAATTTTGAAAATTTCTATAAACTCGAGCTTTTAAGCTAATATTTTGCAGCAAGCTCTAAAGCAAATAGACTATTCGTATCAAGCCAACCAAAAATGGCCAAATTTATTATTTATTATTATTTTGTTTATTATTATTTATCATTACAATTTTTTTTTATCAAAAGCCTTTGCTTGAAACTCCTAACGTTAGTTTCCCAAAGCACGAATCTAGCGTAGCCTAAGCTCAACTTTAATTGATATTTTTTTTTTTATTTCAGATATTTTCTAGCAAATATTTTGAGTAAAATAGAATTTCAAATATTCTATCAAATTAAAATTCATTTAATTAAAATTCATTTAATTAAAATTAATATTATAATTATACTATTATAATATTAATTGAAAATCATTAAAAGGGGACGCAAATTTCATTTAATTTCATTTAAAAATAATATTAAATAATAAATTTCTATTACAAAATATAAAAAATAATAATAAAATATAAAAAAAAAATAAAAAATTGTAATAAAAAATATATATTAAATTATAAAAAATATATATTAAAATATAAAAAATATATATTATTATTATTAAATAATCATTTTCTTTTAAAATTAATTCATTAATTAAATATATAAATTTAGAAAAACTAAAATTTTTGTTTTGCTGCATAAAAAATAAATAGAAAATGATTATTGAATAAATTATTATGAATTTTTTATTTTTTAATATACATATTTTTAGTGAAATTTTATTTTTAACAAAATATTACAAATTTTTAAATTTTTCATTTAAAAGTGCAAAAATTATGAAAAAATAAATCTGATTGGAAACATTTTTATATTTAAGAGTTGAAACCAAAAATAATTAAATATATACATAATACCCAGCAAATCTGGGTTAATTAATATATATATATAAAACAAATATATATGTCTATTAATATAATAAATATAAATAATATATAAATATATTTATTTATGTGATAAGGAAATACATGAACGCCTTTTGCCCTTCTAGGCAAGTCATGGATGAATTGCTACTCTGAAGAGCAATAGTCTTCGATCCTTCGAACTATTTGACAAAGATTTTACTAAGCCAAGATTTTTCCAAGCCCTCCACATTCACCTTCAATTGAAGCTTGCCCCAACTGGCGCACAGGCCTGCCCAAAGAAGGTTTCACACGAAAGTTCTACCACATTCTCGTGGCTTCTAGTCGTGTATCACTGTGCAGCAGCCGCACCCAGCCACAGACACAGACACAGCCACAGATACAGATACAGATGCAGATGCAGACACACACGGATACAGACACCCATACACAGAGACACCGCTACAGGTACAGCGCAGACATTCCGAGCTGTGCATGGAACGTCTCAATCTGGGGGATTGGGCACTTTGCTTCTCTGCTTCGTTGTTGTTGTTGTTGTTGTTGTTTTTTGTTTGCTGTGTGGCAGACTCCTTTTGCTTTTATCGCTTTTCACAGATTTTCCGCCAGTAAAATCAAGTTTTTTTTTGTCTTCTTTGCCTTTTCGTGCTGCATTGTTGCTGCTCGGCTGTTGCTTGTGACTTAAGTGGCATTGACTACAAGGAAGACGAATTTATTATTGCTGGGCAGTCACTTTATGACTACCGTTAAGAAAGCAGCAGCAGCAGCAGCGGCGGCGGCAGCAGTGGCGGCAGCAGCGGCGGCAGCAGCGGCGGCCGATCGTGGCGCGGGAGTCAAGCTCAAATAAGCCATGCCAAAAGGTTAGCTCTGCTGGCAACGTCTTTAGTTATGCGTGGCATTTCGCGGGCGCAGCCCAAAGGTGCGCCAAAGGGTGCCAGAGAGAGAGAGAGAGAGAGAGAGAGAGAGAAAGAGAGTGGGAGAGAGAGAGTGTGGGTGAGAGTGTCACACTTCCTGCTGTTTAGCTATGCTGTCGCTGTCGCTGTCGCCAAACTATTTCCGCAACAACTTGCAGCGTGCTGGCGGCTAATGTTAATGAAGTCATTGGCGGCGGCGACGTCGGCGGCGTCTCTTTCAAGCTGCGCCGCATGTGGCGACTGCGTTTGCAATGTTCGTGGAATTTTTTTCATAATTCGTGCGTGTGTGTGTGTGTGTGTGTGTGTGTGTGTAAAAGAATGTTTTTCCCTGGCTAGGCGCAAAACCTAAACAAAAAGCAACGCACCAAATTCTGAGAAACTCGCTGGCTACAACAGCAACAACAGCAACAACAGCGGCAGCAGCAGCAGCAACAATGTTGCAATGCCGCAGGTCGCCGCACTAAAAATAAATTGTAATCTAGATTTTGGCAGTCACTGCTTGTGCAGCGCTGCTCAAACTGTGCGCAATTGAGCCATCACAGCGGCTGCTGTTAACGCTTGTCACTCCTCCTCTTGCTGCTGCTGCTCCTCCTTTTACTCTAGCTCTCTCTCTCTCACACTCGCACTCGCAAGCTTCGCCAAATGTTGTTGCCTGAGCATGTGACATATCATCAATCTTGCGTGCTTGTTGTTGTTTGTCTGCTCCTTCTACATGTTCTGCTTCTGCTTCTTCTTCTTCTTCTTCATCATCTTCGTCTACTGCTGCCTGCCTGCCCGCCTGAGACACCCGCAGCTGCTGTCGCTGCCAGCGTCGGCGTCGTGAGGAAATGTCACAAATTGATTTATGGCCTCTGCACAGTTTGCTGCTGCTGTTGTTGCTTTTGCTTTGACTAAAGCGGAAAATTGTTTGTGCTGCATTTTCTTTGTAAGGCCCGGCCAACTGGGAACAGCTTCATTAGAAATGCGCACATTTTGCTGTACTAATCCACGCACAGCGCTTGGGCTAATCCCACTGGCAATGCACAGTTTGAAATGCACTCAGCTGCTGTGACGTGTCGAATGCGTGTGGGGAGAGAGAGAGAGAGAGAGAGAGTCAAAGAGAGAGCCAGAGCGAGAGCGAGTGCGAGTGCGAGAGCGAGAGCGACAGAGACAGGTGCAATACAAATGCCATTTAAAAACCGAGTCAAAAATAGACTTTGAAGCGTCGCTTTTATCATTTAGAAAACAAGTTGAAGAGCAACAAATAAATACATATATATAAAGAAAATTAAAGAAAAAAAAAAAAAACGTTGCTTGACCAACTCCATAACGCACTAATCAATCAAAAAGGTTCGTGGCCAGACTGACATACGCATAATTTACCAAAGACCCAGACAAATGCCCCACGGGCTCTGACTACTTAATTACACCAAAGCATTATAAATAGTCAACGCAACTAATATACACACACAAATACATACATACATACATACCGTTCATAAAAATAGTAGTGTGTTTACCTGTGTTCATAAAAATAGTAGTGCGACTGTATTGCTTAAACAGCAAAGTTTTGTGATTAAACACAATATTTGGAACACTATTTGAAACGATTATTAAGAACAATATATATGTATACATACATATATTTATTCACATTGTTTTGCAAGTATCTTATATTTTTCACTACTATTTTTATGAACACAGCTGTATACGCACTACTATTTTAATGAACACAACTGTATACGCACTACTATTTTAATGAACACAGCTACTATGTCGTTTCCCTTTCTTCATAAAACGCTTTCCAAATTGCGAAAGACCTAAAGCGCAAAACAGTTACTTATAAGTGGAGCCCAGTTATAGTTGTGCCGCAATAAAAACGAATCTAAAAAAATTTATTTATTTTTATTTCGTTTTTTTTTTTTTTGTTAGCATAAAATGGAATTCAATAAGCCACCCGCAGCCGTGCCGGACCACCCAGTGAATGCATAATTATCAAATGACGAATATCGCATATAGATGCTCATAATTATAGTTAAATAGAGATATGCCAATTTTGGCTGCTCGCATCGGCCGCATAAGCGACGTTTTTGTTCCACTTGACTAATGGAAATGTCAACATGCAAATTTTTTATGCCTACTCTTTGGCAATGTGGGTATTATGAATGTGTGATGAAATAGGTCGATATATGGGATATAGATATAAGATCAGTTATATCTGATAAGCCTAACATATAGTTATATATGTATGTGTGTCTGAGTTGTAAAGACTTCTGTATAAGACTGTTAAAGAGCCTCTCTCAATTGTCATATCTCCTCATTTTTAAGTCTTATACTACGTTATATAACATATGTCTTATACATCACAGTCTTATGTATTGTATAAGACTACTAAAGAGTCTTTCTTATCTCATTAATATAAGTGTTATACTATATAATATAGCAAGTATTTTATATCGTATAAGACTGTTCAAGAGCTTCTGTCATCAATTGAAGTCTTATACTATATAAGATAATATGTCATCAGTCATATAGATCGTATAAGACTGTTAAGGAGCTTTAATAAACTTCATATCTCATCAATTTTAGTCTTATACTATAGACTGAAAGGCTCATCATATATAGATACTTTCAAGATGCATATAATATATATGATATATAAGACATTTGTGTGTATGAAATATAAGACTTGATGAGATATAAAGGAAAGATATAAACATATATCATAATCATATAACATCATTTAAGATATATAGTTATATATATATACAAGACTAAAGCTGATTCCTGAGATATGAATCTGAGTCGGGCTCTTCAAACTCTACTTCAATCAGCTCTGTCTAGGGTATTTCAGTTTCGATTTGCTTTGGCTAACCATCAATCTTGGTTTTTGAAGAAATCTATACTTCTATTTAAATCTATGGTTTTTTGAATCATGTGGGAACTCATAATTCATTATCATATTCACATAAATTTCAAGTCAAGTCGACTTTTGAGTCTAGTTTTACGGCTTTCACATTGATTTGAAATGTTTTATCCACTAATTTATGAACTATTAATGTATCAAAAATACCAGATGACTTATAAGCTTCATATTTATGTATAATCGCCACGCCTTTGCCCAACTGAATGACTCAATTCAATAGATCTTGAATGATTTTAAATTAGAATATCTATGGGGTTTTCTTTTTACTCCTTTTGCTGTGTTGATTTAGCAGTTTCCCTTCCCTAGCTGCTTTATCTATATTTATGTGAATATCATATAATTTTAACAATATTTCGCCTTTCTATTCGCTTCTCATTTCTTAAAACAGGCACAGCAAACTATATACTATATAGAAAATATCTTCTCAAGTACTCAACTACAAAAATTAATCTGTTTTAAAATACATATATCTATGTATATATACATTTTGCGTAGATCTGTAAATAGATTTGACGTTTGACTGAAGAACTCACATGTTTCTCACGTAAAAGTGTGTCATAAAACGTGTGTAGCTCTCATTTAAGTTATGTAGCGGCCAAAGGTGCTCCTGAATACAAAAACGAATGCATATGTCTCGCTTACTCAAATATATATCTACATTTCAAATAAAAAAGTTTTATGTACAGAAATGAAATAATATTTAAAAATAAAAGTTAAAATGAAATAGCTCGAAAATCACTCAAACCTTTTACAGTTTAATTAAACAGTGCTATAAATAGCGCATTTTCATATTTATTTACATACAATTCATAAACATCATTTTTAAGCACTAGCACCACTGTGCATTCAAGCACAGTTATTACACGCCACAGCCCGCATAAGTCTTTATGCTTGCACTCATACATACATTTTCTCTCTCTCACTCTTTCACTCTGTGTGTGTGTGTGTTATTGGACCACACGCATTGCTCACATTTAGTTGCCCACGCCGCTTAAAACGAGTCAAGTTTCGCGGCTAGGCAAGCAATTAAAATAAAGTAAATGGGACGATGACGATGCATGCAAATTGTCGTTTGCCGGCAAATTTATGGCGCCCCTTAAACGTGACTGGCAAGCACTCAAGCATTCACATACATACGTATGTACATGTATGTGTGTGTGTGTATTTTTTGGGCACTACGTTGCTCTTCATTCAGCGCAAACACAAAAGTTTGAAGGTCATTGCAGCAGCTGGGCTGCCGTCAGCGTCCGAGAGAGCAAGAGCGAGAGACAAACTTTGGTTACCGTTAACTAACAGCCATGCAGCCAACGCACAAAGCGCAAGCACTCAAAGAGAGAGCGAAGCGAGCAATAGCTTTTGCTCTGTTGCTTTGTTGCTATGCTGTTCCTTTTTTGTCTGTTTTTGCTTTAGCTTTTGAGTTATAAGTACAGATTTTTCATTTTTGTAGCGTAGGCGTTGTTGCAACAGCCCCAAATAAAAGCTGTCATAAAAATGCAGCGCAATAGCTTTCAAATTTAACTTCACCTGCCTGGGCAGCACAGACAGGCACACACAAAAAAAATGTTGCTTTGCTTTTAAGCAATTTAATTTCTTTATTATTTTCATACGAAAAGGCCAGAGATACCGACGCACACACACACACACTCAAGCAGTCGGTCAGTCAGGTAGCCAAGGCGGCCACGTCGCTCATTCTCATTGAGTTGTACAGGTACACACGCACCGAGACTGAAGCCGCGCACGAAATTGAGACACAGCAAGGGCGGGCGCTGAGCCCTACGCGCTACATGCACACACACATCCATGCATTGTATGTGTGTGTGTGTGTGTGTGTGTGTATGTGTGCATGTCCGTTGCTTGTCCGCGCTGTCCGTTAACTGCTTTTTCAGTGAATTCCGTGATTATTGCTTGAATGTTTCTTTCCGGTATTCGCTTCGCTCTTTGGCCACTCTCGCCTCTGTCTCGATCTCTTTTTTTTTCTGTTTGTCTGTTTTGTCTTTCTGTTTCACTTGATATTGCTGTCTCGTTTCTTGCCCAATGTCACTGTGCGTCGTCTTCAGTTGCTTTTGGTACCTTTTTTCGTTGTTGCTGCTGTTGTTGTTGTCGTTGTTGTTGTTGTTGTTGTTGTTGTTACTTTTATCTGCTGCTCTTGGTCGACCGAGCGACCGGCCGGCCCGTCCGCTTGTTGTGTGGTCAAGTTAATGTCTTCATAATTCTTTTGATTTTTTTTACGTCTTACGTTCGTTCGTCTCTGCTGCTGCTGCTGCTGCTGTTGCTGCTGTTGTTGTTGTGCCCCGTTGCTGGGGCACGATGATGAAGACAATAACAGTTTTATGTGCGGCCAGAGCGACAGAGACAGCGAGACAGGGGCAGCGGCAGCGGCAGCGACAGGCATCGACTCGCAGCCGGCCTAATGAAGCTGAGTGAAAAACACATTTCGACTTCCAGTTTCAACCCCCGCCCGTCCCCTCTAGAAATAAAGTTGTCTCCGCCGCTGGTGTGAGGCCTCAAAATTGAGCTGTCAATTGATGGGAGGGCAACAACGTGTGGGTGCTGCTATTTGGGGCACTGACTCGTGTTTTAGTTTTTTTTTTTTTTTGGAGTATTTTTAGTTTTAATTGGAGGGGAAACAGGCTAAGAAGATTATAGAGCAAAGGCATAAAGTGATCTGGGCGTTAATTTATGATTTAAGTGGATTTGCCTTTGGCTATCAAATAGATAAAAAAAACTCAAGAACAATAAAGAAATAATACAACAAAGTTTTAAAACGCCCCTCGCCAAGCCGCACAAAACAAATATTATAATAAGCAGATAAGATCTAGTGATAAGATCTTGTGTGCAACACGTGCAACTCATATAAATCACTATCGCACGTTGAATCAATATTTGGTAAGCCATATACCAGGGAATTTCTCTCAAGACCACCAACAAAACAAAAGAAAACAACGAAAAAAATCATAAATTTAGAAAACAAATGAAAGTCGACTAGAAAATACTCTAGTAATATACATAGATATGTATGTATATATAAATACATACAAATAAATAAATCAATAAAATAAAATATTATAAATAGGTAAAGAGATATAGAGTGTAGTTAATGAGTCGATTAACTGCTTTAACTTTGATTAGTTAAAATATAAATAGGATAAACAACTCGAAATACACGCAAAGCGTATGCATCAAGTGTAGAACTAGAGTAAGAGAGCGAGAGAGAGTGTGTCAGTTAGTTGAGTGACAAATTATGCCTAAGCACACACAAATCAAACTATACTAGGAGCGCAAGAAAAAGAGACAGAGAGTAAATGCATTACTGCTCAAACTCCAAAGGTTAAATTTAGCCTAACGCAGTGAGCGTATAGCACAGGGACAATTAGTTGAGCGGCAAAAAGTTTCAAAGCACACGCTCTTACTACTAGAAGTGCAAGAAGGAGAGGCAGATACTGCACAACTGTTTAATGGCCAAATTTAGCCGAAAGAAGTGAGCGAGCGTAACAGAGGAACAGTTAGTTGAGTGACAAATTATGCCTAAGCACACAATCAAACTTCACTGGGAGCGCAAGAGAGACAGAGAGTAACTTCATTACTGCACAACTGCTCAAACTCTAAAAGTTAACTGTAGACTAACAAAGCGAGCATAGCAGAGAGATAGTTACAGTTAAAGTTGAGTGAAATATTGTTTCTAAGCACACGCACAAAGCTCTTAATACTAGAAGAGCAAGAAGGAGAGGAAGAGACTGCGCAGTTGCTAAAGTTCTAAGGGCCGAACTACGATAAGACTTAAATAAAATGAGCGTATCACTGAAGGACAGAGAAATACTGAGTTGAGTGCCAAATAATGCCTAAACAAACATAAATCTCTCTCGAGTCGAAGAGCCCAGTGTGAGCGAGTGAGAGAGTGATACCTGCATAAAATTGTTCGAGCTCCAAGGGCTGAAGTCGACACAAAGTATCTTCCGAGAAGATCAAAGAACTTCAAAGCAGAGGAGGACGTGGCGATGAAGATATCTCACGCCTACAAGCATTTCCGGCTTACATTTGACAGGGGGTAGCATTGACAGACAAAGAGAGGAAGTACTCGGGGCGTGTTAGAGCTAGGCGCGGCAAAGATATAAGGCAACTATGCCTTATAGTCCTTTGGCACTTCCAAGAAAAGGATGCTAAGCCTAGGCCACATAACTAAAATCTACGGCATGCCTTGACTTTCGCTGAAGTGTCATAGAAAAGGGTTGGGCTGCCTTGGAGTGTAAACAAATACCTAGAAACTGAACTGAGTTCATTTGGAATACATGAGAATCCACTCAACATTTACTGTGGGCTAAGTTTGCTTCAAATGGGTTTGACGTAACTGTCAGAAGTAAATATTTTGTTTGATATTATTAATATTAGGATTATAATTCTTAGAATGATTTGCTTATTGAAATGAACTATTGAACTATTAAACTGGTTCTGCGCACAGTGATCAATGAACTGTACATTTCAAAATTAACTGTTAAACTAGTTCTCTGAACAGTGAAAAGTGAAAAATGAACATTTCAATTGTTCATGAACAATACTATTTGCTTAGCTATTTAATTGATTATGAACCAGTCCTTTCAGTTAACTGTTCAAACGATTCAGTATTGTTTTGCTTATGAACCAAATGATAATGAGCATTTGATCAGCTGAATAACTAACAAATATGAACTCTATGCTATATTTTGTATATTAACCAGTTCAAGTTTACAATTCTAAAAGGTTGAACTTATATAAAGTAAATCAAAACTTTCAACTTTAAATATTATTTGGAATTATTTCTATAACTAACTCATATGAGTATGTATCATTCATGAACTGCTAAGCTAATTGAACTAGTGAATGTACCTGTATGCATTGTTCATGAAGTATTAAACTAATTGAACTAGTGAATGAACGAATGTATGTATGCATCGTTCATGAACTATTTAGCTAAATGAACTAAACGAACTTTGCAAAGCTTTTCGCACTTCCAATACTTCTTTGATCTATGCAATATTGAACTAGTCATTTATTTGGTCTAAATTTGTTGGTTCTGCTCAGTCTCCCCTCGAATTTGTTTGTCTATGCAAAAAGCGTTGTTTGCTCTGTCTGCCTGTCTGCCTGTCCGTCTGCGCTTTATGCCTGTTTACGTAACTCATTACGATACAGATGCTTATTTACAATTTCAGGGCTGTTTGCTACTGGTTTTTCTTACGATTTTGGCCATGTGAATTTTTTTTTCGAGTTACGTTACGCCGCAGAGCGGATAAATATTTGTTTTTCATGTGCTGTTGTGAAAAGATCGGGGCGGCATGACTTAACAAAATTTGTTAACCACCAGCCAGCAGCAGCAGACGCCGCATAAACAACGCCAGCAGCAGCAACAACAACGAAAACTTCTTCAAAATGCCGGCAATGCGGCTCAACTTCCTGTGTTGAGTGGCTCTGTGTGTGTGTGTGTGTGTGTGTGTGTGCTTTACAATTGGCACAGCGCGAGAGAGGGCGAGTGAGTGAGTGAGTGTGTGTGAGAGAGAGTGGGCGAGGGAGCGGGAGCGAGCTACGTGCCACGGCGATTTCATTCATGAATTGATATGTGCACACATACACATATACCCATACATATGCATATGCATATCTCATATACAGCTACAAATACAATGAGCCTCGTACATGGCCTGCATCCCATAGCGCGGTATTGTCATAAATAAATTTGCGGCACAAGCAAATAATGTTATTCAAACTAAATACAGCAGCAAGACTAGCCAAATACCCTGGACGAAACTTAACGAAACTTGTAGTTTATTAAATCTTAATTTGATAAAAACTTAACTCAATGCACAAAGAACAAAACAACAAGAGAGAACAACAACAACAGCAGCAGCAGCAGCAGCCGCCGCACATATCGCTTGGCTCAATTTAATATTCGCCTCATTCATGAAAACGTCAGCGACGGCGACCTCCCAGCGAGTGCGGCGAACTTTGCTCGTTTTTCGCCTCTTTATGGCAGACGAAACATAATAAACATAACGTGAAACAATTTGCATATGCACGCGGCGAATAAGCGCAAAAGGGAATGACAGCAATTCGCCGTTTTGCTGCTGCTGCTGTTGTTGTTGTTGTTGCTGTTGCCGTTGCTGGCTTCGTTAGACAAAATTAATGTCTTAATATATTTCGTTAAATTGAGTCATTAAAATAAATCGCCCATCGTCGATGGCGATGACGACGACGACGCCGTCACGAGCAAAAGGCCAAACACAGCAAACAGAGAAAAAACACAAAACACAAGCAACAACAACAACAACAGCAGCAACAACAAGGCACGACCACACCTCAGCTGCAATCGCAGTCACAGCCGCCGTCAACTGCGATGCTGCGCCGATCGCCGTTGCCACAACTTTCGAGAAGTTCAATGCGAGCAAACGCTGTAACGTTACAACACAGCACAGCGCGCAGACCTTACGAGAAATAATTGAGCTGCAGCAGCAGCAACACAAACACAGAGAATGAGAGGCGAGAGAGAGAGAGAGAAAGAGGCAGACAAGCGCAGAGCTGCGCCATAATGAAGACATCAAGTTGTAAAAAAGCACCGCAAAAGGCAATGGACAAGGAGAAGCGAGCAGCGAGCAGCAAGCAGCAAGCAGTGAGCAGCGCGAAGGCGAGAAACGTGTGTGCGGCGGCTCGGTGGCCACAGTTTGACAGCCATTGGGCACGGTCAAAAAGCGCGTGCGTCAGTGAAATATTTGTGGGCCACCCGCACTTTCGAAATACATATGTACATATATGTATGTATGTACTTATTTATATGCATGCATGTGTATTTGTGTGTGTGTTGCTTCTAGCTGACGTGACGCGCTGTGTGCGGTAGCTGCTTCTACAATTCCACAACAACAGCCAGCCAAACAAACAGAATGCTTTTGGCAACGACAACAACAACAAAAGCCAACAACACACAAAACCAAAAACAACAGCAGCGCACGAAAGCAAACGATAAATTCGAGTCGAAGTAAAAAGCAAAGTGAACAACGAATTTTGAATGCTCTACACTTATAAATAATATAATAGAATAGAATATTTTTATAGAATATTTCAAAACAAATTATATTATATGTATATTGTACTGAGCAAAAGAAAATATCAAATAATATAAAAAATATATTATATAAAATAATAATATATGTTTCATACATTTTATAAAAAATAATTTTAATTATTTATTAAATATTATAATATATTATTTATGTTCTTAAACACTCTAAAAGCATTTAAACTTCTCTTAGAATGCTAGTTTACTTTTTATTCCTTGTCTTTAGCAAACGTAAAGACAAAGCTGCAAAGCTTACTTAATCGCAGAGCAAATCAAAAGCTTTTTGTTGTTGTTTTTGGCTGCCTGCTTCACACACACATAGGCACACATTGAAAGAGTTCCTGCAGCCGCCGCAGACAGCGCTTCACTTTTTGTGCAGTTGTTATTTTTTTTCGCTGCTGCTGCTGCTACTGTTGTTGCTTTTGTTGTTGTTGTTGACTTTTTGCGGTCAGCCGACAACTTCGCCGCACAGTAGCAGAAAATAATGAAGTTGTTTTTGTCTGCAGCTTCGAGAGTCGACGGAGGTCTTGGGCCAGCGATCCTGCTGTGCGCCAAGTGAAAATAGCTTTAACTTTGATTTGCTCTTGCTCTTGTTGTTGTTATTGTGGCTGTCAGTTGAAAAGTCAGTGAAAACTCATATATTCATACATAGATATATATACCATTAAATGAACATGTGTTGAGCTCACACACACACACACACGCGTGTGTCTATTTTTGAACTATGCTACATAACATGACATACCGCTGTTAATCAACATTAGACAAACTAGCTGCGCGCATGATAAACGCTTCACGCTCGTTAAATTTGTATTATAGTAGAAATATAGTTGGGGTATTCATATTAATGAACTAAACAAAAGAGCGATAATACTTTCGGTTTTGCTTTTCGCACAACTTAATTTTCAAGTTAAGCACCGCAATTAATTAAATATGGCAACAACAAATTGCTTGTGCTTAAGCGCAGAAGTAAGTCGCCGCAGTCCGACCGCAGTTCGCCGCTGTCAACAATTCGCCGCTGCCCCCGCCCGTTAACAGCTCTATTAAATACAAAATTGAGCGAAAACCTAGCAACAAAACGAAATCGAAATGGGCGCAAAAAATGCCGCAGATATAGGCAATAAATTGTATTAAAAGCTGGCTTAATGACTTAATTTAACACAAAGCCATGGCACTGGCCTGGCCTGTGTCTGTCTCTGGCTCTGGGTTTGGGTATACAGGTTTTAGCGCTTGTGTGAGATTATCTCTCATTTCTTTTTTCACTTACCTTATCAATTTGATCGAGCGCCACTTGAGCGTCCACCCAGCTGGTGCGTATGTAAAGATCCGAGAATAATTTCTCATCAACGACATCGCCGTGGGTGTCCGGTACGCGCGGAAGGCTCTCCCTATCCATAGTGATATGTATGTGTGTGTGTGTGTGTGTGTGTGTGTATGTGTGTGTGGGAGGACAAATAACGCGCGTTCTCACAGCTGTTAACTGTATACTGTTAAATAACAGCGGCAGAAAAGTGCTACCAATCAGCTTGAAGTTCACGTTTGTGTGGGTGTTTGTGTGTTGGTGTTTGTGTATTGTTTATTTTCGTTATTGATGTTTGTTATTGAAAAAAAAACTTATTTTGTATTTTGCATTATGGCTGCGCTGCATTTGCGCTGCTCAGCATAAACAAACAGCATTTCAACACACACACACTCGCCGTTTACGCTCTCCGGCCGTCGTTTGCACTCTCGCTCTCCCTCTCTCTCTCTCTGTTTCGTTTTGTTGTGATTGCTGGTTTCGCTTGTGGCTTCAGCTTGAACGCGATCTGGCGATCTGGTCTCGTGCTCAGAACGAGATCGCTTCACTTTTCCACTGCATTTGTGCACATTTTCCGCAACAATTTCAACAATTTTCACACATAATTCACACACTTTTCGTAACGATGCAACGCGCAATGCGCAACGCGCGACGCGAACGCCTCAGAAGTTTCCAACGTTGCGCTGCATCACGTTTTTTTTCTCTTCTTTTCTTTGCTTTTCTTTCTTTAGCGCTCTCTGCGCGTTTTTTCTTTATTATTTTTTTGCTGCACACACGTAGACGTTTCGTTTGCTTTTCTTGTTGTTATTTTGTTTGAAAAATGGTGAATTTTCTTTGTTTTAATTTAATTTCTTTGATGAAAACACTTTTAGGCCAATTCGTCTTATAGAAAATTCAGCGCGTTTCGTTCGAGCCGCTCGCGCAGTTAACACAACCGTTTCGTTCGAAGATCGCAAGCAGTCTGAGAGATACAAGATACATTTTGTGTTTGTTGCCTTACATTGTTATTGCTTTGCATCGCTGTTAACTCAAAATGGCACTGCTAAACTCAAAATGTGTGTGTTAAGTGTAGCTCGCAGACAGAGACGACAGACTTTACCAAGCCAACAACTTCAACAACTTCATTAGCGTGCCCTATCTGTGTTTGCAGCGCTTAGAGTCAGTCTCTCTCTCTCTCTCTGCTATTCTCATTCTCACACTCGCGCTCGTGTTCAGTCTCTCGGGCAGCTCTGCTGCGGCCATTTTGATTTGAGCGCGCCCGCTACTCGCAACGAGGGCTGCAGTGTTAACTCACGGTTAACAGTTTTCATAGCTTTGAGAACAGTTCGGCGGACTTGCTTGGCTCTGCAAGAACAGATTCAACAGGCATTTAACGTATACCCTGTATTGATAAATTGGGGTAACCAAACATTATGCAAATGATATTTATGATGCTATTGAGCTAGCATGTTTTCATGTAAAACATTTTTATTGTTATCAAATATTCAATATATACATTTCTAAATTTTATATTCTAAAATTATATGCAAATAATTTTTAAATGGTTTCATACTTTAAATATATAGGGTATTTAATATTTCATTCTAATAAATTTGTATTCAAATTGATCTAGTTCTCATATCCTGCCGAATTCACTAAAATACACACAGCATACCCGTTAACAGTTACAGTTAAAGCTCTTATACATATATATATATGTACATACACACATACACATATGTCAAACTGTTCGACCCTAGCAGCAAATTGTTTAAACAAGCTTGCGATTGCGCTGGCTAATTTTGTTGTTGCTGTTGTTGTTGTCGTCGTTGTTGTAGCTTAGACCACACACGAACTGCGCCCGCTGGCGTATCTGCTGTTGTTGTTATTTTTATTGCAGCGACCACCCAAATAAAATTTGTTGTTGCTTCATTAAAAGCGGCTGCCGGCATTGTGGGTGGTCCTCGGTCCCGATGTTCCCGCAGCCGCAGCGCTCGCTCTCTCTCTCTCTCTCTCTCTCTCCTGCTCGCTCGCTTATACTTGATGGCGGCCTTCAGCTGTGCGAGCAGCGACGCGACGTCGCGACGCGTCGTCGAGCTTTTATTATTGTATAAGTGTTTATGCCCGTGGAGCGCGTGCGTGGCAAGCTTGTATGTGTGCATGTGCGTATGTTTGTGTGTGTGTGCAGGCTGTGAACTGTTGGCAAATTTGTTAGCTCCATGTGGTTATTCTTGTTGCTGCCTTTTTGTGCCTGCCACATGCGACTGATATCTGTTTTTGCATGTTTTTAATACTAAATTATGAAGAGGATATTTTAACTCACTGCACTTTATCGTGCGCTCTTATACAAACATACATATGTCCATATGCATGCGTGTGTGTGTGTGTGTGTGAGTGAGAAAGGACCACACAAGTTGTTGTTTTTTGCAAAGCAAATTATATGCGGCCCGTTGAAAAGTTGATTGTTTTTCTGGCGACCGCTCCAACTTGGGGAGCAGCTGAGACTGTTGAGTCTCTCTAAGGGAGCAATAAAAGGGATCACTCTGCAAACCAAGCTAATGACCTTCATTAAAAATCAAATTATATATACATATCTTATTAAATTGCATGAAATATGTTTGTCTCGTTGCGTTACATATTTCGCTTTAAAGTGAATATACCCCATTGGCGCGCATATCAATGAAAAAGTGATCAGAAAATTAGCGTTCGAATCGAAGTCGAAATCGAAGTCGCATTCAAATTCGAATGCAACGTCATTATTGGGACCCACCGCAAGCCGCTATTATAATCAAACAGCCAACAACAACAACTGCAACAGCAACAGCAACAACAAACAACTTTTGATGACGAGCAGCAAACGTAACTGCCCTCTTGCTGCCGCTCACCTGGCTAACGTTACATCAATATGAATGGCTGCTGTGTGCTTTTGCTCGAACTGAGTGCGCCTGCACTCGAGCGCTCTCTTTTGTTTTTGCGTCCTCTCTCACTCAGTCGCTCTCTTGTGTGACGCTCGCTCACTGCAGCGGGGCCGAAGGGGCGATGTTGTTTTTGTTGTTGTTTGCGCTCGTTTCTGTTTGGGATTGCGTGTGGCGCATTTTGGCGACATGGGCGGCATTTTTGCCGCCGTCTCGCGGCTCGCATATTTTAGCTTTATCCATTTACGTTGCGCTCTCTGCAGATTGCGCCATTTTTTTTGCTCAAAACATTGGCAATTAGAGATGGCAGCGTGAGCGTGCTGAGTAAAACGAATAAAACATATGTACAAATATTTTATGTATGCTCATTGTCTTATTATAAATACAAATTATTTAACATATTAATTGTAAAACAAGTATCTTGTATTTAATTTAAAAATTAAAATTTTATTTAATTCAGATTTTAGTTTTTGCATTTTGTTATTGCAGCACGCTTTGGATCGTGCTAGCTTGCTCATCTCTAGTATCGCAGCGCATGACTCTCATGTTTTTGCTCTCAATGACTTGCATTTTATGCTGCTCAATTCGCCTGCAGCGTAACGCAGCTCCAATGCTCCCCATAACCAACTCTCTACACACACTGAGGAGAGAGTGAAGCAAAGCGAGAATGAGAGAGGGAGCGAGAGAGAGAGAGAGAGAGAGAGAGCGACTGACATATGTACTTGGGCATTCAAATGCTGTGCCTGTGTGGCGGCAACGGCGCAGCTGCCATTGGACCACCAACGTAGCGGTTGAGAGCTTCATTTGCCGTTTCAGTTGCGGCAGCGTCCAGTTATTGTTGTTGTTGTTGCTGTTACTGCCGAAGCGAGCTGCCTGCTTGCTTGCCTGGCTGGCTGGCTGGCTGTCTGGCTGCCTGCCTGCCAGTTTGCCTGCCTAGAGCGCGGCAACTTTTTTTTCCAACGCCGCCTTGTTTTCAGATATCATTCACATGCAGGCAACTGATCTAGTTTGATATGGGGATGGGAGCAGCTGTTGAATTGCGATTGAGGGATTGTTTTTATGTAGCGTAGTATAAAGGGTATGTGGCATGTAGATCAATATGTGTAGATACAATGATTGGCCTGGAAGCTTCCTACAGTGGTGTGTTGTTATTGTCAGGTGCACTGATAGTATCTTATATTTACATATGTATATGAATATCATACAAGATGGAAGTTACAGTTTCAGAGCCAACAGACAGACGGCTTTCTATATTAGATTTTTCATTTTATTTTTGATTTTACCAACATTAAATTATTCAATATTAATATTAATAAATATGCCAGATTGTGAATGATCTAAAATACATTATATCGCTTATTGCCGAGTCTGACTAGCTCATATTCAACTACGTATTCGGCTGCAGTTTGCCGAAAATGTTACACTCGTGCCTCTACAGTTGTCTCTCTCTCTCTCTTTCTATCTTACCCGCCCGCCCAGCCACGGCTCACCTCATAGCCGAGCAGCTTTAACGACAGCCTGTTTGTTTTTAATCGCATAATGTCTTAATTTATAGTGCATAGCAGCTGGGGTCCCTGTGCGCCAGCATTGCAATCCGCATCGCTAGGCAATTGCATTTGTCATTGGCCTATAACGCCATTAACATTGCCGGTTCCACTGACCACTGACCAGTCACCAGTGACTCGCTACACCACTTAAACTTTAACTGCATTCGCTTAGAAGCCATTCCAAGAGAGCTTCGGCTGCAGCTCGTGTGCGCTTTGGCGAGCTTCGGCTGATGCTCGGGCACGGGGTCGGGTTTGAGGTCGTGCATCGTTGCAATTTTTATGGCTGTTGTCTGTTATTGTTGTTGTTGCTGTTGTTGTATTATTGCGGTGCATTTAATGTAATAATTACTATTTGCCACCGGTAATACGTGTGGCTCTGGCTCGCCCAAGTCGCCGCCAATGGTATTCTGTTTTGTTTCCCCTAGAGGCAATTCGCCCCTGTCTTTGCCATTCGCGTTCTCCGTCGCCGTTGCCTTCGCTGTTGCCGTCGCCGTTGCCTGCGCCTCTGCGATGGCGTGTGTGGTAAATTTGTTTGTGGTTGGCTCTCTTTTTATTCTTTTTTTTTTACTCGTTATCTTGGCGTCGGCTTTTGCGGTTACGCGGATCGACTGCATCCAACCCGTTGCCCGCTGCCCGCTGCCCGCTACCCGTGCTCTGTCTCTGTCTGTTTGCCGGTTGCCTCGCTTCGTTTGTTCATGTAATCAACCGTCCAGTCGCCACCGTCGCCGCTCAGTGGTTGTCTTTTTGCCTGTGTGTGGCTTTTTTCAGCGTTTTCATCTTGTGTGGTCCTGTCATGCGCTTGTGCTTCTTCTTCGTCTTCTTGATGTTGTTGTTGTTGTTGTTTTGGCTCCTACTGCTGCTGCTGCTGTTGTTGTTGTTATGGTTGATCCATTTGGACGGGTCGTCGGATCGATGGCTCTTTGGTTATCATTTGGCAACCCACGCGTGGCGACAACACCACTAGAAACTGTGTTTGCTCAAATGGAAAGTGCTCGGTGGGTGGTCGGTCCATTCTGTACCTAATTGAGCCTTTTAAGCGCCGGACCTCAGCTTAACTGTTAAGCTCTAGTTGAGCCAGAAAGAGACGCACATACAGCTTATATTACCGACCTAACGGCATTCTGCATGACATAACAGCAATGGACTGTAGCGAAAACAATAATAGCACCACGCTGGCAAATTCTAATATATTTTAAGTTTTTTATTTTGTTTAGTAAGTATTATATGCTTCAGCCAAAATCATCGCATAAAGCATTTACCTTAAGCCAAGTGTTAATGTGACTGCAAATCAGAGCCGGCGCAGCAAGAGCCGAACAACAAGCTTAAGATAGCTACAAAAGTAAACCGATAAGCTCGGAACGTATGTCAGTGGGTCTGTCGTCGATGCAGATACGCCTGCCTGCCTGCCTGCCTGTCAGCTTGTGGAAGGCGGGTGGGCGGGGGAGTCAGAGGAGGTGTGTCATGGAATGTTGACGGCGCATGCGTTTTGCGTTGGTTGTCAAATTAATTTCGTTTTGTGACGATGTCGTCGTCGTTGCTGTTGTTGTTCCTGTTGTTGTTGCTGTTGGAGCTTCGACTGCCTCGTCCAACGTCCAACGTCCAACGAGCATCGAGCATGACAATGCGCCGCCTGCGTGGGCGCTGTGTCAGCCATAACCAACAGACATTAACATATCTTAAGAGACGCATGCATAATTTGGACTTTGACAATAACCAGGCGAAGAGAACCATGACGCAGCTAACGATTGTTACGACAACATCCTCAGCATACTAAAGCAGCGAAGAGCTGAGAGCGTGATGGACTGCGCAGATACCCTGTGAATCTTAAGTTGAGTTGCAGACAAAGTTTTCTGTGTATAAGAAGTAGAACATGTAGACAGGCACATACGCTTGCCTCTCTATCTCTCTCTCTCTCTCTCTCTCTATCTCTTTCTCCCTTTCTCGATTTGCTAGGACAGAAGGACGACACACGGACGGACGGACTGCCGAAAAGACGTACCGATGGGCGGACACACGGATAAACTGAAAGATGGATGGACAGATGGAACTAGACAGACTGAAAGAAAGTTAGATAAACAAAGGACATAGCTATATATACTCTCGATAAGGACAACAAACTGAGTCGATCTAGCTATTTTATATATATATATATATATATATATATATATATATATATATATATATATATAATATAAATATAAATATATATATAAATAATATATATATATATATATATATATATATATATATATATATATATATATATATATATATATATATATATATATATATATATATATATATATATATATATATATATCTCACTATATTATCACATAAGTGCTCAAACCTCCTTCAAACCTTCTGTCCATTAAACACATCATACCCCTTAAGTACTTGTGTCTAGGGTATAGAAAAAGATTCGCCTTACTCATAAGCTGGTGAAATGTGAAATGTGGTCGCCCAGGCTTTACCTGTGGTGGCTGCTGCTGCTGCTCACTTTTGTAGAATTCGCCAGGAGGCTCCAACTAAGCCGCAATCACTGCTCAAGCCACAGACTGGGCCTGTGCCTGTGCCTGAGCTTGCCAAGAATTCGTGGAATGACTGCACAAATCGTCGCCTGGGTGGTCTCTCGTTTCGTATTGCCTCGCCTCGCCTCACCTCACCTCATCTTACCGCAGCTCACCTGGCCTCGGCTCGGCTCGCCTCGTCTCGCTTTTGTGGTTTATGAGGCACGTGCGCTGGCGTTCGGCTTATGGCTGTGCAACTCATTGAGTTGCTTATTTACGGCTTGAAGGTATTCGGTGTGGTCATGTCTTCGCTCAACCCCAAGCCCCACTCGGCCTGTTCCCTTTTCTATTGGTGTGAAGTAAAGTAATAAGAGTAGCAATTGCTTAAAGGTTGACCTCAGCTTGTTTGCCATTGCCTGGCTTAGACTCTATCTACATCTATATCTATATCTATATCTATATCTATATCTATATCTATATCTATATCTATATCTATATCTATATCTATATCTATATCTATATCTATATCTATATCTATATCTATATCTATATCTATATCTATATCTATATCTATATCTATATCTATATCTATATCTATATCTATATCTATATCTATATCTATATCTATATCTATATCTATATCTATATCTATATCTATATCTATATCTATATCTATATCTATATCTATATCTATATCTATATCTATATCTATATCTATATCTATATCTATATCTATATCTATATCTATATCTATATCTATATCTATATCTATATCTATATCTATATCTATATCTATATCTATATCTATATCTATATCTATATCTATATCTATATCTATATCTATATCTATATCTATATCTATATCTATATCTATATCTATATCTATATCTATATCTATATCTATATCTATATCTATATCTATATCTATATCTATATCTATATCTATATCTATATCTATATCTATATCTATATCTATATCTATATCTATATCTATATCTATATCTATATCTATATCTATATCTATATCTATATCTATATCTATATCTATATCTATATCTATATCTATATCTATATCTATATCTATATCTATATCTATATCTATATCTATATCTATATCTATATCTATATCTATATCTATATCTATATCTATATCTATATCTATATCTATATCTATATCTATATCTATATCTATATCTATATCTATATCTATATCTATATCTATATCTATATCTATATCTATATCTATATCTATATCTATATCTATATCTATATCTATATCTATATCTATATCTATATCTATATCTATATCTATATCTATATCTATATCTATATCTATATCTATATCTATATCTATATCTATATCTATATCTATATCTATATCTATATCTATATCTATATCTATATCTATATCTATATCTATATCTATATCTATATCTATATCTATATCTATATCTATATCTATATCTATATCTATATCTATATCTATATCTATATCTATATCTATATCTATATCTATATCTATATCTATATCTATATCTATATCTATATCTATATCTATATCTATATCTATATCTATATCTATATCTATATCTATATCTATATCTATATCTATATCTATATCTATATCTATATCTATATCTATATCTATATCTATATCTATATCTATATCTATATCTATATCTATATCTATATCTATATCTATATCTATATCTATATCTATATCTATATCTATATCTATATCTATATCTATATCTATATCTATATCTATATCTATATCTATATCTATATCTATATCTATATCTATATCTATATCTATATCTATATCTATATCTATATCTATATCTATATCTATATCTATATCTATATCTATATCTATATCTATATCTATATCTATATCTATATCTATATCTATATCTATATCTATATCTATATCTATATCTATATCTATATCTATATCTATATCTATATCTATATCTATATCTATATCTATATCTATATCTATATCTATATCTTTATCTACATCTATGGCTCTGGCTAATACGATCAATTAGGCAAATGTTTTAGTGCCGCAGTCATAAAAGCAACGACGGCCATAACTCAATGACACTTCACATTCACATTCACATTCGGACTCACATTCGGATTCACATTCACATTCACCTGTGGAGTTGCGTTGACAACTCAACTTGTTTTGCCTCGACATATCTAGCTGATCGCATCTCTATCTCTCCCTCTCTCTGTAGACCACACCAAAGTTTTTATTGCATTTTCAACAAACTGAAATCAAATTGAAAATCTCTTTGAAAATTGATTTTGCAGCGAAAGCCAGTTTCTATTATAGACCGGCCAAGAGCGCTCGGACTCAGTGTCCAGCTGGGCTGGGCTGGGCTAGGCTGCTAGGCTGGGCTTGGGCCAAAAGGTAGGCTAAGGTAACATGTCAATTGACGGGACAGAGCTCGAACTGTGACCGTATATCATTTGTTTACATTGTATTGAGTTGTTCGCTACATTTTAATTGGTCCTCACCGCTGAGCTGAGGCGGCCGCACACGTTGGCATTGATAACAGACAGACGGACAGACAGCCAGACGGATAGACGGACAGCCAGCGCCGTTGGGTTCGACTGCGTGGGCAGCCCATGAATATCGCTTAGCTCCAGGCCATTGTATGTATAGTTACATATGTATTCATATGTATGTGTATATGTACAGCTAGAGCAACGAGCTTAGCCTGAAAGCGCGCCGGAAGTGTTGTAGCTGGGCTCCATTTATCACAGATGCCAGTTAATAACTTTATCGATCAGCTGCAGCTGAGATGCGGGTCGAACACGCATGGAGAGAAAACACGAAAGAACTTTTGAGCTTGGGCATAAACTGACTGGCTAATACTCGCTCATGGAACATAAACAATGAATAATAAATAATGAACAATGAAAAATGAATAATAACTATGAAAAGTTAACAATGAGCAATGAATAATGATAAATTAACAATTAACAATGAAAAACTAACAATGAACAATGAAAAGTTAACAACGATTAATGAAAAATTAACAATGAACAATGAAACTGCAAAATTTGTTAATTTAAGCTCTAAGACTAAGCAAGATATAGCTCATATAGGAGCTATTATAAATCAAATTATCCAACCGATATACTCTCTTTTCAACTGGATGAACGCGCATTCAAAACTGCGGTAGGTAAACATTCAAAAAGAAACCCGATTGGAAAACTGAAAGAAAATATGTGAAGAAGAAGCAGAGGCAGAGGCAGAGGCAGAGACAGAGGTAGAGGCAGAGGCAGAGAAAGAAACGACGAAGAAACGTTAAGAGTGCGCTAAACCTCTTAAGTTCTATTCAGCTTTGACAGTTTTCTTAATATATTGTGGCTGCGCATCTATTCAAAAGTGAAAAATAAAACAACTCGAAACTCCATTGTCATGAAAGAGTCGCTGGCCCAGGCCCTGGCCCTGCCCCTGTCGCTGTCCCTGTCGCTGACCCTGCCACATCTTGAGAATCTATTTGTTTGTTTCGACTGTTTGTTGTGTTGGCAGTTGGTCGCACTCTTGTCATGATTTGCGCTTGTCAACAAAATGTCGCCTCGACTCTGCATACATTGCGTGGGCGATCGCTTTCCACTGAAACTCCAACTGGCCACAGAAGTTCGGTATTTTCCCTCCATTTCTGTGTTTTTCCTTTTTGTTCATCAGAAATTAGGAAGTGACAAATGTTTGTTTCGTTTTTCACTTTTTCTGTTTTTGTCGTATTGCTATCAAATTTCTAGAATTGCAAACAATTATTGATTAAAACTAAAAGATCTGCCGACTTTATAGTCTGTTATCAGAGTCTCAGGCAACTAGTTGAGACTGTGGACGCTACTACTTCTATATATGAGAAACAAACTAAATATTCTTATGAATCTTAAATTTTCTTCACTTTTTCTACTTTCCTTTCTACTCATACATATCCTTTCTTCTTCTTTGCTTTTTTCTTCTTTTAGCTATTTACACATCTTTGTTTCTCTTTCTTACTCTACTTTTCTACTCTAGGCTTCTCTGCTCTCTTTGCTTGTCATATCTTATCTTATACTTTATACCCCTTTCTTTGCTTGTTTTATCTTTTCTCTCTTCTCCGCTAATTTTGTTCTCTTATATTCTCTTATATTTTCTTCTATTTTCCTTTCTACTCATATGTTTTTCATCTGTTCTTTTCTCTATTATTTTTTACCTATTTACATATCCTTCTTTTTCAGGTGTTTTCTACTATACTTGTTTGCTGTATTCGTCTCTTTTCTCTCTTCTTATTTGTTCCTTTCATATTTCATTTGGTCTTTTCTCATTCCATCTCTTCTGTTCTCATACCTTCTCTTCTCTTCTCTTCTCATATCGTCTCTTCTCATATCGTCTCTTCTCATATCGTCTCTTCTCATTTCTTCTCGATTCTTCTCTTCTCATGTCTTCTATTCTTATGTCTTCTCCTCTCATGTCTTCACTTCTCATTTCTTCTCTTCTCTTCTCATGTCTTCTCTTTTCATTTCTTCTCTTCTCATGTCTGCTCTTATCCTCACTCTTCTCTTATCTGCTCTTCTGTCCTATTCTCTTCCTTTCTGTTAGTTTTTCCTCTCTTTTCATCTCTTTTCTTGTCTTTTCTCCGCTTCTCTTATCTTCTTCTTTTCCTCTTCAATAGCAATATTTATTTTATTCTATATTTCTAGCCTATTTTGCTGCAATCTGAGCTTAAAGCTAAACTCTATCGCCCAAACTAGTTGATATGGATCACGAATATATATGTATACCTATATTACTGATGCAATCCTTTCTTATTTGAGTATCGAAAAAAGCTCCAAATTAGCTAAACAAAAAAATAAAAGGGAAACTAAAATAAAGCGATCGTAAATTGAAGACAATTCGCTGCATGTAGACTCTATCTTCCTGGAAGGCATTGAGTGGCCACAATGTTGCTCCCTTTGATGATCATAATGATAATGATGATGATGGTAATGGCAATGAAGGTGGTCATAACTCATCATTAATAACCGAACCTAAATAAGACATTTTATTGTTCTACAGCAAATTGAATTCCAGCTGCGTGTAACGGAGGAACCAAAGTCGAAGCCGAAGCCGAAGCCGAAATCGAAGTCAAAGTCGAAGACGAACCTGAGTCCGAATTGCAGCCAGAAATTATACAACTGACTGTGGATTATAAATGCCAGGTTATTTGTGCTCAGGTATGGCTCAGGTGTTGGCGGCACAGCGCAGCACAGCAAAGGACACGCATATCTGGAATTGAGCTGTCTAGGAATTGTAATATAAAAGAGAAATGAGATCAAAGAGATGTTGTTGTGGATGCTGTTCTTGCTTGCTTGTGTCACACTTACTACAACAACAACAACAACAACAATAAGAACAACAAGATTCATTTTGGTAGCTCCCCGCTTGCCTCTGTCGGCGAATTCTGTGCACAAGTGCAAAACGTCATAGCCCGGCCAGCAGCCGCTGAGAGATCAAACGAAATTCGCTTCAGGCCTTAATCTGCCTACCTGTTGTCGTCATTCAACTGTTTCTCCCTGTTTCTCTCCTGCCCTGCCCTCTTTTTACAGCATCCGTAATTTCTTTCTATTTCTCTTTCTCTTTCTCTTTTTGTGTGTGTGTGTGTGTTTTGTGTGAAACAATTCTGCGAATCTAATTGATTATTTTGGTCTGTTCGCCGTTCTTCAGTCCGTCTAAACTAAGCGGAAGACAAGTCAATTTTCTCACACCTTTTTCTACGAATTAATTTGTTCGCTTTAATGGTTATTTCTGTGCCATCAACAGAACCAGCCAACTGACTGGCTGACTCTCTCGATACCGATCACTGATCTGGCCCATAGATTAGCCGGATAGAGATACAAAGAAGTAGAAGAAGAAAAAACAGTTGCCAACCATTTCGAATGTTCTGCCTAATGCCAGATGGCTTGATTATAATTTAACACTGACTTTATTACCATTCTCTTGATCACTGCCAGTAGCCTTTCTCTTGCTCTCCCTTTTGTGATGATTCTCTGTCACTCTCTCGTTCTCAATCCTCTCTCTTTCTTTCATCTTTGCCCCACTCTCCTGTTGACATAAGTTAACTTCTCGCTGTTTTCTTCTCTTTCTCTGCCTCTGCTAGTCTTCTGTCTATAACAGATTCTCTATCGCTCATTCCCGCTCTGTCTTTATTTCTCTCTGTCTCTCTCTCTCTCTCTCTCTGTTTCTAACTCTCTTTCTCTGTTTTTGTTCTACTCTCTGTCTCCGTTTCGCTATCTCTGTCTTTGTCCCTCTCTCCCTCTCTCTCTCTCTCTCTATGTCTCTTTCTCACTGCCTCTGCTTCTTTAGATGTCTCTATTTATGTTTCGATCTCTTTCTCTGATTCTCTCTCTCATTTCTCTGCTTGTTTCTCTCTCCCAGTCTTTGACTTTCCTTCGAATTTTCGCTTTCTTTCTATTTCTCTCATTTTTGTTGTGTTTCTCTCTAATTTCTAACCGCTTCCTCTGCCTATATTTCTATCTCAATTTCATTTTCTCTATCTTTCTATGTTTCCCCCTCTCTCTCTCTCTCTTTCTCTATTTATAACTCTGTCTCTCTATATGTTTCTCTGTCTCTCTATCTATCTTCCTCTGTTTCTCTTTCTTGGCCCATTTTTACCTCTCACTTAATCCCCTCTGCTCTCTCATCTCTCATTTCAGTCTAAATTTATATTTAATTTTCAGATTGAATATCTAAATACTTTTCTATTTTTCGAATTTCCGCCAGTCAACCGCGTCTCAAAATATTTTGACACAGGAAATGGAATCAGAATCGATCATAAAGAAACTTTCTGATTATTAAAACATCAAAATCCATCAACAATTTGCTTAATTCCCTTCAGCTTACGTTACCAAAAAAAAAAAAAAAAACAAAGTGAGCAAAACGAATTACTTGGCCAAAAAGTAAAAAAAAACAAGAAAAACAAATAAAATAAATGCTCGAAATTTGTGCTGATTCATGAAATAAATCAGAGTGCGCCTCGAGCTTCTGTAAATATGATTATGCGGTTAATTAATCAACAACAAAAACAACAACAGCAACAGCAGCAACAGCAGCAGCGGCAGCAAAAAAACAACGGTAAGAGCCTTTTTAAATGGCGGCCAAGGCAGCGAACGGTAGCCGACGCTTCACGACGACGAATTTTAATCCCACTTTACACATTACGGCGACTTAAACGTTTTGCCAGGCAGCGAAAGAGTGCGTGAGTGAGAGCGAGGCAGAGGCAGGGGCAGAGCAAGGCGAAGAAAAGGGCGAACTCGCAATTTGAAAGCGAAAACTTTTTGAGCTGCAAGCAACACAGGCAAATGACAGTAGCGAGCCGAGCGACCGGAATTGGAACTGGAACTGGAACTACAAGTGGAATTGAAAAAGGAATCAGGAATGGCACAGAGCACGATGGACGACCACCGTGTAACAAAAATGAATAGAATAGATAAAAGCTGAACAGCTGGCAGCCAACTGACACACAAACATGCATACAAATGCAAGCATCCGGATATTGTTTATGTGCATATATGTATGCGTATATATATACATATATATGTATTTATGTATATGTAAGCTTTTGAATGGTCCCAAAAACTGTTGCGGCCGTTGCTTATATTTATTGAACGAAGAACATCCTCCGCCACACAGAGAGAGAGAGAGAGAGAGAGAGAGAGAGAGAGAGAGAGAAAGAGAGCGAGGGAGAGGGCAGAAGTAGCAGAGCTGAGCCTCAATCTTGCAACTTGGTTTGCCTCTGCTGCGTCCCGTCCCATCCCATCCCATCGCATCGCATCGCATCGCATTAAGCGTAGAACAGTGGCAGCCGCACAGCCGAGAGCGATTTACCCCACACCCATCAACATTTTAACTTAATTCCTTTTCGAGTTGCCTTCTGGTCAAATGGAATACGCTATAAATGGGCTATACGTGAAGTGATAGGAAGTTGAGTTGATTGAACTGCAAATATATAAAATAGAAAAATACAATAAAAATTAATATTTATTTTATTTAAATATGTAAAATTATCTATTTTTTAAACTTATTTTTTTTTAATTTGTATTTTGGTGGGGCAATAAAAGAAAATGACATAAATCTCTTATACATAAGCCGTTCCTTATAACATAATATTTCTGATATATTTTATTAACATACTTTTCAAAATTGTGATTAAGGCAAGACTCTTTATCATATATAAGTTGAAGTCTATTGTAGCACAGCACTACTATTTTCATGAACACAGCTGTGGTCATAAAAATAGTAGTGTGACTTGTTGGACAGCAAAATTTTTTGATAAACATAATAAAATTTAAATACATATATTAATTTTAATACTCGTTTCAAATTGTTAATTACAGTCGCACTACTATTTTTATGAACACAACTGTACATATGCATATATGTATGTCTATATATACCCATTTTACTATTGGCTATTTTTCATTTTTGTTTTTTGTAGATGACATCACAATTCTCGCTGGCCGACACCCTTAGCCGTTGTTTTCCTTGCTGATTGCCAAAGGTGCTGGCTGGGATCCCGCGTATGCAATGAATTTGTTCCACTATACGTGCAATCATGTCGCTGTCTTCAAATCGGACTTCAACTTGTCTGTCTGTGCATCTGTCTGTGAGTATGTGAGTATGTCTGTGTATGTGTGTGTGTGTGTGTGTGTGTGTGCGTGTGTGGCTGGGGCCTTTGTGTAAATCAGTAGCCACGTATTGAATTGTTTGCGGTACACGAACTTTGGCTACGGCTCAGCCTGAGTCTTTAGGCAGGCAGCCAGGCAGCCAGGCGGCCAGCCCAGCGCAGGCTGTGCTAAGCGGCTTTGGTGCATCTCATTTTACAATAATCGAAGAAGGCTTCAGGTGTTTGCATGTGGACTTCTATAGACATACATACATATACATATGTTAAGACCAAGTTCTTAAGGCACCTTCAATCTAGATATTGATGTTTCACTTTGAATTTGATTATGTATGTGACTAGAAGAAAATCTTATTTAGCTGGCGACTTTTTTATATTATACTATATGCATTTACTCTCAGTAATCGATACATATCGATTAATTAATATACAATGCAACGATTGAGCAAGATATCATATATCGATATATTATCAATTGATAAACCCATCTGCAATCTATCGATATATATCGATAAATAGTTAAATCGCAAATCGATCACTCACAGTCTGTACATCTTTAGTTATAAATCGTAAATAAATAAATTTATTTATCTTGAAACAATTAAAATGAATATATATATAACTAATCAATCGATAAGTAATTACAAGTCTAATCAATACTTCAAAAACCGATAAATTTATATACTCAATGTCTTTTTAAGGAAAGCCATGCCGTATAGGGTATCCTCTAGTCAGACGCTTACAGACACAAACTGGTATTAATTGTATAGAATCTTTGGGTATAGAAAGTAAATTTGTAATCCTATAAATTTTAAGGCTTATACTTGTGGTCATAGTCTATCTGCAGCGCTTCCCACGCCTTCATAGATCTCAAGTTAAGTCCACACAAAGACAGGATACAAGGTATTACAAGATCTAAGAGAGTTCGGCACTTGGATATGGGTTTACCACCCGCATGCCTGAGATGTCACACTCGCTAGTCCGGCTAGTAAAAGTCGAGTCGACTTTGTTCCCAGCTCGAATGATTATTAACGCTTGTCTGTCGACTCGATAGATAGAGATGACTCATGTCTGACACTTAAGTAATAATGGGCAGGGGCACTTAACTGGGGTGCCCACCTTTCGTGATCGTGACCGAAATGACTTTTGCCAGGTAAATCCATTTAGGCCAAATTTAGACATTATCACAGACACACAGAGAGGGACAGAGAGAGGGAGATCATTGTTCTTGTGGTTGTGTGTAAATGCGTGTAATTCCATTTTATGGCTCCTGTACGACGTTCTGCATCCGCAAGCAACTTCAGCGCTCGTCTGCCCCTTTTCACATGCCGCTGATGGAGTGTAGAAATATAACTAACAACAACAGCAACAACAGCAACAACAAAATGCCAACATAAAATTGTATTTAGTCATGCTACATCACTTTGTAATAATTTTCATTTTGGCGCTTGCTTTGATCTTAAGCCGCGGACCGCGTGCGGCGTTTGTCTGCTCCCCAACTGCCCCAACTGCCCCAACTGCCCCGCCTGCCCCGTTGCCCCTCCTCCTTGTCAGTTGGTCAAACTGCCACCGTGTGGCGTTAAATTTGAAATAATGATCATGGTGGTCTGCCAGGCAATTTAGCAGCCAAACATACTCGAGCCGCGTCTGCTCAGCTACGGCCCGAGCCCACAGTGCCAGGCAACTGTGCCATTTGATTGAGCAATCATCAATAATGCGAATTGAGCATGAAGAAAAATGAAATTTGTATAGATGATGCCGATGCAAATGGCACTTACTATTGGCCACTAGACAGCTTAGTCAGGCATACCCATTGCAAATAACGTTTACAGGGTAGAAATGAAGCAGTTGCGTTCGAAGCTTTAAGAAATATATATATACTTTGGCTGAAATCTAGTAGTTTAAGCAATCTGCTACAGTCTATATAGTCAATTCATATATATACTTCGGGTATTTGCTAGTTGAGCACTCCCTACTGGAAAACTCTGATTTGTTATTTAAGAGCTTGGTCTAACTTACTTATTTATACATATATTCTAACTATTCAGTTACAAATAGTATTAAATTCATCGATATATAAGATAAATTGATATAGATAATAGATATAGATAGATAAATACTTGACATTTTGCAGCAGTTGCCATTATAATACCACGATTCCTATTGACCTTGCCATAAATCTCAGTGGCTTAGCAAACGCCAAAACAAATGGAATGTCTATAAATTACACACACACTTACATATACATACACACATATGTATGTACTTACGTTCGCCTTGCTAATAGCGAACGTCAACAGCTATAAAATGGGCCAAAACGTCAAACAAGGTCACAGCAGTTAGTCGGGAAGAGGAATGGCGGAAGGCCATAGAACGATGACCATAAAAAAAAACACATAGCCGAAATGTTTTTCCAAAGAATTCAATGCATATATGGTACGGTACGAGCATAGGAGTGAGGAGTGCTACAAGCACATGCTGAGGTCAAGCACACACGCACGCACACACACACACACATACACACACACGTAGCAGAACACGTGCTATTTATAAGGAAAATGACCAGTCAACTACATACAACAACGTATCTGGAACCGAGTGATATATGAGCCGTTGTTCGGTTTACACGGCTCATTGGCATTTGCCTCTGCTAACAAATGTCTCAGAAACACGAATTACCATGACCATGTTGTGGGTAAATAGAGCCCATTTAAGAGCTATACTATTTGGAGTACTGCAAGGGAAAGTAGAAGCATTAAATTCAATTGACATTATACAGTTATTGATACTTTCTTTAGTGATGTGTGGATCTGGATGATGAGTTGTAGCTTTGGCTGCCTGTCTGTTTCTCTGCCTGTATCCTGGCAACTACAAAAGCTGGACTCCTATAAATGTAGAGAAATATATGTACATGTATTTATGTAAATAGTACGTAGTACAACTTTAACATTTGCCTTACATTTACATCAAAATTATGGTATTCTGTTGAAGGTTCTTAGTCCACTGTTCGAAGAAGCAACTTATTTTGCATCAACATATATTTTGAAATCTTTTTATATATACATATTTTATATAAATAATTATTTAAATTTTTATGAAATTATTAGTATAAATAATAGACGATTATGAATTATTATGTTGCTTTAATCGTTAATTTTAATTTAATATTTTTTTTTAATTATATATTTAATATATTATACAAATACATATATAATTTTAAAGTAATTTCTAAACAATTTGTATGCTTATACACATACATAAATATTTTAGAATAATATATTAATATATTTGAATATTTTTCAATATATTACAATCAATTTTTGTTTTAATAGATATTTAATAGAATATTTTTTATTATATATAATAATAAAATATGTCAGTTTTTAGATATATTTATTACTTAACCATCCTTATACTTTAACTAAACTTAAAATAAAATATTCTAAAAATGATTCAACAAATTAATAAATATATGAAATATTTATTAAATAATTATTCAATAAATAAATAAATAAATACTTTATATATTTATTAAATAATTATTCAATAAATTAATAAATGCATGAAATATTTATTAAAGAATTATTAAAAAAAAATTATAAGTATTTAATATATTAATAAATAATTTAAATATTTATTAAATAATTATTCAATAAATTAATAAACGTATTTAATAAAATGATTGCATATAATAAATATATTTAGTTAAATAGTTAATCAAATTCGTTTTACAGCTTTAACTAACTTAGGCAAAGCGCATGAAACCGAAGCCCCAGGCAAAGCCTTCAAAATCTTTGCATACTCTGCGCTGCTTCAATTACTTGTGAAACATTATGGAATTGGGGAACACTCTGTGACAGCAATTGCGAACAGCCTAAGCGTTCCAAGCAGAATCACAAGCCAAAACGGAAATAGCAACAACAAAAACAACAACAGCAGCAGCAACAACAGCAACAACAACAACTCAACTTTGGTTTGGCTGTGGAGCTTCAAGTGGAACTGGACTTGGACATGGACTTGGACATGGACATGGACATGAATTGGGCTCGGAATGAAATGGGATGGGACCACACACGTCGTGTGTGACGGCGATAAAAATCACAGCATGCTGCAAACAGCACAGAACAGCGATCGATGCTGTTGCTGCTGCTGCTGTTGTTGTTGTTGTTGTTGTTGCTGTTGTTGCTGTTGTTGTTGCTGCGGGCAAATCTTTTGACAGTTGTGTTGAAGCATAAAGATGCCAAAAGCAACAGCAGCAACAACAACAACTAGCTGGGGCCAAGTGCGTGAAAAAAGTATAAAACTGAACCGCCAACCCCGACGCAGCAGACCAAAAGCGCATCAATCAAACGGCACCGCCAACGCCGCAAAGCAAACCCCAAACATGCAGAGAGAGAGAGAGATAGAGAGAGAGAGAGAGGGAGAGGGAGGGAGACTCACACACACACACACACACAGCTGGTTCGATCAATCATTTATTATGGCGTCGCTGATGGAGACCCCATCGCGCTACGTTGGTGGGCCCCACATCTAAACTCTGCCCCATAGAGAAATATATATATGTATGGATGTATTTTGAAAATATTTGAGAACTAGCTAAGCGATTCAAATTGTGTGTATGTATGTATGTGTGTGTGTGTGTGTGTGTTGCTATATACTGGCAGTAACTAAACTTGGATTTAGCTAAGCACTGTAGCAATATGCCCTTCTGCGCACATTGAATGTGTGTAGGGTATCAATTCTAACTAAATTTGGTAAAATTAATTGCACAACACTAACAATCAGAACAGTAATAATATATATATATATATATATATATATATATATATATATATATATATATATATATATATATATATATATATATATATATATATATATATATATATATATATATATATATATATATATATATATATATATATATATATATATATATATATATATATATATATATATATATATATATATATATATATATATATATATTTAGTATTTATGTATAAATTAAAAAGAAAATTAAATAAATACAGTCGGCTGGCAACGACTATATAATACGCGTTGGCATACCAAGTAGAAAATATAAAATAAATATAAAATATAAAATAAATATAAAATATAAATGAAATAAAAAATATAATATAAATATAAAATAATATCAGTAAATATTTATATAGTTTAATTAATAAATATTTATATTTTATATATTTAAAAATCAATATTTTGTCCCACTGTGCGAACCATAAGACTTGCGACTCGCAGATATTTCTTTGATAAAGCTTCTATAACAACTCAGCTACAAAACTTGTTGATGCTGCATCTAAAGCTATGGAAGATAATGCTTTTGTTCGATTTCTTGCGACACAAATATATAATTTTGAGAACTATCAATCTAAAGTTTAGATCAATCTATAAACATCAAGATGAACATGGCTTAAAAATCTATATGCTCGCTATTGCCATCGTGAGCGGGCATCAAAAAGCACGCAATTTGGCCGCCCAAGTAGAAAATGTGGTTTTTGACTACTTTATTTATATTGCTGCTGTTGTTGTTTTTGTTGTTGTTGCTCTTGTTGTTGTTGTTGTTGCTGTTGTTGTTGCTGGTTTTATTAACACATAAATATGGAAATTCGTTTCATTAGTGATATCCGTTTCCGATTTATCTCAATGGCTTTTGATGTTGTTGTAGCTGCTGCTGCTGCTGCTGTTTTTGTTGTTGTTGTTATTGCTGTTGTTGTAATTAAGAATGGCTACCGTTTGTAGAGTCAAGCATGTTGCATAAACAGCGCCGGCAGCTCGCCGTGTGTGGTCCGACTGATTGAATGTTCAAGCTTTGGCCAATGAAAGCGGCTATTAAGTCTGGCCAGCCAACCAAGACACAGTTGGCAACTTGGGTGGCAACATGCCATTCACCAATCCCACTCACACTCACACACACACACACACACACATAGAGAGAGAGAGAGAGGGAGACAGAGACCGCTGAGCGCTTGTCTGTGGTGGCGGCGCCGCAAAAAAAGAAAGCGCGTGCAACAGCAACAACAACAACAACATCAAGAAGAAGAAGAAGAAGAAGAAGAGGAGGAAGAACAACAAAAAGCAGAAGGAGCCGACAAACAGAGCAAGGGGATCAAAAAAAACTCAACCGACCGGAACTGCAACTGGCGCTATATGCAATTATAAGCTGTCTCTCTCTCTCCCTCACTCTCGTACTCTCTCTCTCTCTCTCTCTCTCTCTCTCTCCCTTTCGCAGTGTGCGTGTGTGTATGTGTGCAGCAACAATAACAAACAGTAGCAAGATTTGCCTTCGCCATAGATTGACAGCAGCAGCAGCAGCAGCAGCAACTGCACTTGGGAGATAGCTGCAAACAGACAGCGGTTATTGGTGGCGGGGACCACCAAGATGCCAAGCTGCCAAGTTGCCCAGATCCCAAGCTGCTAACTGTCGGCCTGGACTGCCCTGTCAGTGGCAGTGGCGTACTGGCAACATGTTGCTGAGGCTGCTGCGACCGATGCTGCTGCTGCTGCTGTTGTTGTTGTTGCTGCTGCACATCTTTGTTGCGCCTTGTTTTTTGATCTTTCACGCTGTAAATTATACAGCGGCCGTAACAATATTATTGTTGTTGCCGTTGTTGTCTTCGCTTTGATGCAAATTGTTGCTGTTGCTGTTGCTGTTGCTATCTGTCTTGCTGTCAACAACACAAATAATTGTTGGCAACATTGCATGTGAAACGGTTTTCTTGTGTTGCCAACAACATTTGCTTGTCATAATTTGGAATGCACGCCGGCGGGCATATTTTAATTTGTTATAGATGCAGCTACAGTGAAATTTGCCTATGTTGTGCCGCAATTCAAATTGCTTTAGTTCCCATAGGACTGAATCGCATTTCTCCAGAAACCCTTTTACTATGATAAAAAAAAAAAACAGAACAAAAGTTCTAAAACACAACATGAAAAAACGTTTTTTCGCACAAAATTGTTCCTAGAAAAAACTAATAAAACGTAATCCAAATAGCAAATAATAAAAGCCAAACTCGTTATTTCAGGCCACACACAACGTGTCGGGCGCCCAGAAGCCGGCGCACACTTAAAAAACCAATAAAAAAACGAAAAAAAAAACAACAAATAATTGCTAATTTTATGCTCGAATAAAAAACGTAGAAGGATCAAAATGGGCACCCAAAAGCAGCAGCAGCAGCGGCAGCAACTGAGGCAGCGGCAACGGCAGCGGCATAAATTAGTGCGAGCGAAATAGCATTATGAAAACGTCACGCACTATTAAACGAGAAAATGATCAATGGGGGCACATACACATACACACACACACATACACATTGACAGAGCCAGCGTCAAACAGCAAGCGAGTCAGAGAGCAGAGGAAGCGAGAGCAAGCTATAGTGAGCCACACACTGCCAAGAGTTAGACCACCCAAGGCGAAACAACGAATAAAAGACCACCCACGACGCTCAGGCACATGTGTGCGTGCGTGTGCGTGCGTGTGCGTGCGTGTGTGTGTGTGAGTGTGTTGTGAAAAGACCTTTGAAAACAAATTCAGTATTGGCTATGAAGGGTAGACAGCGAGATATGCTGAGAAGATAATTGAAATATGTACAACTTGAACATGTGCGCTGAAGTGGGCATACACAAATTACAAAATAATAAAAACCGAACAGCGACAACCATAATAAATAAATAAAATAAAAGCAAACATGTGTGCGCTTACATAAATACAAGACAAGCATCTAGGTACATATATGTAATCAGCAACTGTTAGACTAGCAGGCTAAAGAGTTGAAGCGAGTTGTGCGATTTTACAAATATGTTGAAAAATTTTTCAGTTACTTTTCGTTTGTAGCGCTGCCAGATGTATACAAATATGAAATCATTTAGTTCGTATATGTCACCCTGTGCCTTACTATCGATATATCGATAGTTCGGTAGTGGTTGAATTCGTTTGACGGCGTTGCTATTTTTATGTGGCTCCTGTGTCAGCCCGTTTAACTATAATTTATAAGAAATAACTTTCCGCATATCTCGGATCTTATATTCAACTTATTAAATTTGTTGTTACACGAAGATGCCACCGAAAAAGGCGCCAGGTCCGAGCAAAAAGACGGAGCAAAAGAAAAAGGAGAAGGTCATAGAGGTAAACCAAATATTGCACGTCTGCCCCATCGCAATGTCGAACATAACCTCAATACACAGCCCACGGCATATAAAAAAGTTCAATACAACGTCAACAGTTTTAACAATAATCATGCATTTTGACAGGACAAAACATTCGGTCTGAAGAACAAGAAGGGCACTAAACAGCAGAAGTTCATTCAGCAAGTACAGAAACAAGTTCAGGCCGGCGGTCATCATCCACGACAGGATGGCGATAAGAAAAAGGAAGACAAAGAGAAGAAGTTGGCGGATCAGAGGGAGCTGGCAATGATCTTCAAGCCTGTGCAAACGCAAAAGGTGGAAAAGGGCACCGATCCAAAATCTGTGGTGTGCGCATTCTTCAAGCAGGGCACCTGCACCAAGGGTGACAAGTGTAAGTTCTCGCACGATCTGTCCCAGGAGAATAAGGTGGAGAAACGTTCGGTTTATGTGGATATGCGCGATAGCGAAGATGATCCGATGACCAACTGGGATGATGCAAAACTCCAAGAAGTTATCGACAAGAAGCATTCGGGCGAAAAGCGACGACCGACCACGGATATTGTAAGAATATCAAATATCGCATTGTAGATATTCAATTAAGTTTAAACTATTTACTAGATTTGCAAATACTTTCTGGAAGCGGTGGAGAAATCCAAGTACGGCTGGTTCTGGGAATGCCCCAATGGTGAAAAGTGCATCTATCGTCATGCGTTGCCGCCTGGCTATGTACTCAAGCGGGATAAGAAAAAGGAGGAGAAGCCAACGGAGATTTCGCTGGTCGATCTCATTGAGAAGGAGCGTGCCGCATTGGGACCCCACCAGACCCGGGTGACGTTAGAATCTTTCCTGGCCTGGAAGAAGCGCAAGATACAAGAGAAAAAGGAAAAGCTGGCTGCCGACGAAGAGCGCAAAAAGAGCGACTACAGCAAGGGCAAACAGTTTGGTATATCTGGTCGCGAAATGTTTAGCTTCAATCCCGATCTGGTCGACGATGGCCCAATGGAGGAAGGCGATGCTGCATTCGATATCTATAAACGTGAAGACGACGATGACGACAATACCGTTGAGTTTAAGGAGCTCGATTTGGCAGCGCTCTCACTGGCCGCTCAAGAAGTGGATGGCTCTGGCACCATAGCATCTAGTACGCGATTACTCGATCAAGCTACAGAAGCAGCCAAGACTGCGGCCGCCGAAGATGCAGCGCCCTCAGTATCCAACGCTGACAATGAGCCCGCCATTAACAAAGATCTATTTGCGGACTTGGATTTGGCGGGCGAGCTAGATGATCTTGATGACGACGACGATGATGATGAGGACGATTAGGCGTCCAACTGCAGCGCAAGCAATGCAATGCAATGCTTTGTTATAGTTTGATATTGAATTGCATACGTTCATATAATGAGTTCAGTCTTTAGCAACTTTTGATCAATAAAATTGTGACTTCACATGTTGCACAAATGTTGTCGTGCCACATTGCAACATTTTGTGTGCCATTGCTGCAAGTTTGAAAAGTGTCGAAACTAGAAGTTCTTGGAATATTCCTTTTCTTATTGGTAGCTTTATTATTTCAATTAGTACAGATAGACCTTAAGCTCACTGTAAATCAATCACAAAGCGATCACAGACATCAGTTAATGCTCATCGTCATCCGCTACTTTCATATTGTCAATCACACGATCATTCCAAGCTGTCAGCTTTGATGCCAGTTGCCAGAGGCGTTGCATATACAGTTCTCCATCGGCCACGAGTATTTGTCGGACTTGTTTGACGGCAGAATTCACGCAGTTATTGTTTGACTTGAACACATATTTGAAATTGCGCGACTCATGCATGTAGGGCAACCGTTCCAAGTCGGACATACGCATCCAGATTTTAGCTGCGACGCTCAAGCATTTCGAGTCGGACATTTTGTATTCCTTCACCTTTTCGTTTCTGCGAAAGTGCTTCAAGAATATAACGAAAGATTTATCTTTGCAAAGCGGATGGAGCAGCATTTTGGCTTTTCCACATGTTTTGGCCAGCTTCGCTTTGGGTCCTCTTTGCGCTGATGAACAGTCGACTCGAACCATTCTGCAAGCAAATTTAAACAGTCAAATTAGTTGCTAATATTTTAAATATTTTGAGACGGAAATTTCTATGCTTTGATTTATTTCTGTGTAAACATTGCAGCGGAAAACTCTGAATTTATATCAGATACTATTGTGTTGTACTTGGCTTTATTTAACAATGAAATGGCGCATACACTCGTCTCGTACAACTATATCTTAACGAACTTAAAATAACAATTAATTTAAATCTATTATTAAACATATATAAAAGCGAGTCACCAGAAGCCTGGCGGCAGCACACCCAATGCCTGTGGTATTTGCCCTTCTCGCAAAAATTTCGATAGTAGCATTTCAAGGCGTGTCTTCGGACCGCCCTCGTCATAGGCCGACAGCTGTGGCATATATATATTCTGTATGTAGAGTAGAAGTTTGAGGAAGTTCATGCCGTAGGCACGCCACAGCTCAAAGCCAAGTGTCTGCAACATCTCCATGATCATGGTGGCGCATATGTCGGGCAATGGCTTCACTAGCATAATGTGCGTGAGCCAACCCCAAGCTTCCTCCAGGCCAAAAGAATGATTGGGTCCATCGGCCTGTCGGCCAGGTGTGATGATAACTGCCGCATAAAGACGAGCAATGCCTGTCTGACGCTTGAGAAACATATCCGGTTTCTCCAGCTCATTGTTCTCGGTGATGCGATAGCCCATTGTCTTCAGATATTGCTCGGGTGTTTGATCCGGCTGCTGTGGTATAACGTAAGGCACCAGATATGGTGACTCCTTGTACATGTAGGCCAAGAAGATCTTGCCAAAGTCGGGCAGCAGCTTCCAAAAGGTAACAATCACTGAGGCAAAGGGGAAAGCTGCTTGGGGATTGCTTGATATGGCGGTGTCCGTTTGGCTAACAAACTTTTTCGCCATTAGCAGAATGCAGTAGTCCCTGGCCAATGGATGATCGTTTATGGTAATCGTACTGCCGTCCGTAGCTCTCACCGGTTGACCCGCAAAGAAATTGTAAAGTTTATCAAAGTTGTTCTTCAGATGCTGTGCACTAGTCGCCGTAATCGCATTCAATGGCAAGTTGATGGTTCGCTGACAATTCGTGCGATACTTTTTCCATGCCTCGTCCGTTTGAAGTGGTTTGACGGCATCCACTTTGCTCTGATACAACGCATTGATCTCGTTGTAGAACGCCAAACGAGTTGGATGCACGTAGCTGGTAGAGATGTTCGCTGGGGCAGTTGATGTGGCTGGAGTCGCTGCAGTTGGCGCCTCTTGAGCTGCAGTTGCAGTCGTCGCTGCCTGTGCAGCAGCAGCGGCGGCAGTCGCTGCGGCATCAGCTGTCGCTTTAAGCTCAGCCGCCAGTTGCTGCTCTTTCTGTTCCTGCTGTTTCTGTTGCTCCTCCGCTTCGAGTAGTCGCTGCTTTTCTTTCTCTTCAGCCAACTTTTTGGCTTTATCCAGTTGCTGTTGCTGTTGCTCTGACAGTTGCTTGTGAAGATTCTTTTCCAACCCATCCAGGCGCTGGCAGTACTCTTCCGCTGTGAACACGTGACTCAATTCAGGTGGGTCGCTGCTTCCTTTCTTTAGCTTTTCGACTAGCTGATCGAACAGTTGCCCCAGCTCTCGTAATTCACCATTGTGAGCGGCACACGCCTGTACGGTCTCCTTGTCCAGGGCCAGGAACAGCTTTGTCACCAACTCATATTTACTGCAAAATCGCCGATGACAACGCGAAACGCCTTCGATTGTTAGCAAATGTAGTTTTTGGTTATTTTGCTTGAGCAGCTCCTTTTGTTCACGCTGATCCGCCTCCAGCTCTGCTTTAGCCAGCTGCTCGGCCTGTTTCTGTAAGAGTTTATCGCTCTCTTCGCGCTTCGCACGGCTGTTGATATGCAGCTGCTGCTGTTCTGTCTTGTGCTGGGTGGCAAAGCGTTCATCGATCGCTTTTTGTTGCCGTTCTTTAATCAAATTCAATTGGTAGCGCACGCTACGCTTACATTCTTTTTTTAGCTCCCGCTTGACAATGCTTGCATTTATATCGTTTACATCGGGACCAAAGCTTGGTATAATATCCACTGGCAATGTTAGTTTTGTTGACATGGTAATTGATATTTGAGAGAGGCTAGTTTCGATTGTTTCGACAGCATGCTGACTCAGTGACTTTTCCATTAGTGTTTGTTTCTGATCAGGACCAATTGTGCGCGGTGCCGTGCAAGTCAAAGACGCCACAGCCGCGTGCTGAAGTACCGTATGAACATTCATGAGACGCGTATTGTCTCGCACTAAGTCATCCACGCTCTGTAATAAAGTGTATGTTGTTAATTTGTATTGGTTTGGATTTCGTTATAAACTAACCATTTTAATTAAATTACAGCTTTACAAATATTTAACACAATATAGATGGCGGTTCGACGCCGGGCGATCAAAAAAGATAACAAAACAGCGCAGAGGTGGGTAACTGTAGCTCAACTATGAACTAGTTCTATTGAAATTCATCGCCAAAGGAACTGCAAGCAGTTCAATTCGAATTTAAATCATTCTTATTTGTAACTGTAGTAAAAATACAAATTTTATTGCGGCTAAATTTTATTTAAGCGATAACATTAAAAATAGCTAGTATTATTTGATGATTAAATAAAATTTATAAATGCAACTGTTATTTGATATCTGTTCGATCAGCTATCTTTTTCACATACATATGTATATTCATTTTGAACCTAACAGCTGATTTGGCTATCGTAAGTTTTTAACTATCGTAACTTGCATGATTTGTGTTCGGCACAAAGGAACATTGCAAAACAAAAATGATTAGGCTGTTTGTAAAACTATGCATATATAAAACATTATTATATATATATTTTAGAAAAATTTAACTCCATGACTGCCATCCATTTCAATAAGTTCACATTTTCCTTTCTCCTCGAGCAGTCGCAAAGCGTTTAGCAATACGGCTTCGTCCATGTTATGGAACTCCATCTGGTTGCTATTTTCGCCAGCGACTAGCTCGTAGAGTGTACAAATACTATTCGTTTGTCCGGTCTCCTGTATCCAATCATAGACCATATTTCCGTACTCTTCCAGCGTGTACGAATACACATGCCACTCCTGGCGTCGTTTGTCCAGTGGTGCGGCATGACCGCTTTTCTGCAACTGCTCTAGTATGAGCAGTATTAGCTCAGGCGACAAGCGTCGATTTATAGATTCATTAAAAAATAATGGCAAGTTTTGATCGTTTGCACCAATTGCAAATCTATTTACATGTTTGAGGTATCTAAGAAAGAGATCTGTCCACACCTTCAGCTGTTGTCGGCGTGTTTCTTCATGCGGCTGCAAACTATGATATATTAGTGAGTATATTAACCGTAATGGTTGTAAAATTATTGCTTACGTGAAGAAAGGAGGAAATGTGTACTCCCAGGGCCATTGGAACTCGGCCATTGTTTTCTTAAAATTGACGTCATGTGCGATGCACAAGGAACAGATGTTCAAACGGAGTTGCCACTAGGCTATCGATTATTCGCTGCGACGATAATCGATAACATTCTATTTGAAATTTGAGCTCATGATGCCAAAGCTGAAGTAAAGAATTTGAAATGCATTCAATTTTCTTCTTTATTTGTCTTAATTAGAAAAATTGTGTACATTAACATTTTTATTCCATACAGTTTGAGTTCATTTCATCTTTGCTATTTGTTGTAATTGTTACATTTCCATCCAAAAGTATACATGTAGAGACAAAAAGAAGTATTATATAGATATCGGCATTTGCTTTGCATTATAATCATAAATATCCATTTACATATATACTTATATCAGATATATATATATAAATATATTTTTGAATTATATATTTAAAGTACTAGGAGGCGCAACACTATACATTCAATATTTCTGTTTTTCTTTTTTAATATATATTTTTATTTAGTTTCTCTTGATTTTGCTTAAACCAGCTGCTGCTTTGCCCTAAACTGCTTTCCATTATACCTATTTAAATTTAATGCTGTTAGTAAACTTATGTGATTTCATTTCAATTCTTTGTTTTTTTTTTTATATCTTTATAAAATTTTGAAGCATCTTGTGCTTTAGAAGTAATTTAGTGTGTGTGTGTGAGTGTGTGTATTTGTGCTCATTATAAGTTTTCTTTTCTTATTTGCTGCATTCTAAATGGCTTTGAATTAGGCTTTATTTATTATATTTAATGGTAATTTGTATTCTTGCTGGGTTGAAGGAGAGAGCTGTGCAGGCAGTACATATTTAATAGTAATATTTAGAGTAATTTATGTTTTCTTTTTGCACTTTGCTTTTGTCTTTATTTGGTTTTTTGTACACATGCGTGGAAATTATCTAGAGAGCCATATATATATATATATATTTATATTTATATTTATATATATATATATATATATATATATATATATATATATATATATATATTTTCGGGAAACAAAGGTGTCTCTTTTATAGTTTTGTGTTAGCTAGTTTAAAGAGTTTTACAGTTAGTTCCTAGTTAACAAGTGAGGTTTGGTTGAAATCTTTCTTTACTATATAAGTAGGTATATATGTTTTACTGTTTCGGTTTTCCTTCCTTGCGTTTGCTAATTCTAAAGACATTTATATAGCCATAACTTTTTGTTTTGTTTTCTTTTTTTGTTGTCTCGTACGTATAGTAAAGCGCTCTACTAATTTCATTAATTTGACAAAAAAAAAATGAAAGATCGTACAAAATAAATGCCCTATAAATGTGCTTTAAGCATATTGATGAAAATGTACACTTGAAATGCTTTGCTGGTTCTCTTAAAGTAAGTTCAAAAGAAATGCAATAACAAATGGCAAAAAAATTGAATAATTAAAATCATTTGGAAAACTGCAAAAGATTTGTCTTACAGCAGATGAAACGAATTTTCGTGCATTTAAGCGTAATTTACAGCACACGTTTCATGAAAACCAAACGTATATTTGAATATACATTTTTGTTGCCATCAAATTTGATAACAAATCTTCAGACCTGAAGCCTGTGTCTAAATATAAAATGTCGCCAAAACAAACAAAAGTTTTCTTAAATTATTAATTTGCAAAAAAATCAAATAAACAATATATGCCTTATAAATTACATAAAATACATAATATGCTCGCCCTAAATATCATTTACATACAGTTCTCAGACCTTACACAAATATACACATATGGTATAATGTTATTGGTAACCTACTTAAAAATGGCATGTGGGTGACCTGTATGCGCTTCACATACGTTATACATTACATATTACATTATACATATACATACAGTACATACATTTATATATCGAATTGGTATAAATTGTGAGCATCGACAATATCCATTTCATTTAGCATATTGCATTTATTTTGCTCCGCATTGGTTGCTTGGTTTGTTGGTTGGTTGCTTGCTAGCTTGCTTGTTTAGCCTATGGTCTAATTGAGTTACATATACATATAAAGTTTTGGGATTCTCGAATCACTGCACGTATAGCATGACATGACAGCATGTTGTTTCACACAATGCTCCATATTTCGACTAATGACTAATACTAGAGGTATAGCTAAACCTAAGCTACAATTTTTGCCTAAGACAACGATCGGCTGCCTGCCATGCAAGGTGTGGAGGGCTGCTGCTATTGGCTACTATTGCAAGCTGCTGCTGCCTACTTAGCCAACGGTTCCAGATAGCAGCGCACGGTATTATTCTCATCCAACATGGCTGATAAATGACGAGCCTGCTGCTGCTGCTGTTGTTGTTGAGTGTGATGGTGTTGGAGATGATGTGCAGGAGCATGCTGGGGATTGCTGTGCGATGTGTGCGACGACGATGATGTTGTGGACTGTGGTGATAGTTTTTGTAACTGCTGACGCTTTTGTGCTGGCGTCTGATTGGCCGGTGGCAGCGGCGGTCCTGCATTACCATGGCCAAACAGCTCATTTACCGCCAAGCGTGCGTTCGGCGACTTGGCATTCTGCTGCTGCAGTTGCTGTTGTTGTTGCCGGTATGCGCCACGCATGGAGCCCTCACCAACGCCGCCGCTAACCCCAAAAACCGCTCCATTGTGGTCTGGGTGGGCTGCTGCTGCTGCAGATTGGACCGATGCTCCATAATCAAGGGGCAAGCCATTCTTTCTCTGCTGGCGTCTATAAATAAAAAAAAAACAAGTTTAGTTTCTGGACTGTCGAATAAGTAATTGAGTTGACTTACTGAAACCGCCGTTTAAAATCCTCATCTTGGAGCGCCATTAGACGACGCATTCGCTCATCACTTTGAGGTGGCAATCCGTGCGTATCATCATCAATATCGCTCTCATTATCCTCATCATCACAGACGCTGTCATGCAGCTGTTCCGCTGCTGTCACCTCGTCATCATACTCATCATCATCGTCGTCGTCATCATCATCGTCAGCTGCACAGCGACGTGGCGGTTGTTTCTGTTTTTGTTGCTGCTGCTGCTGTTGCTGTTGTTGTTGATTTCTGGAGGTAACGCTGCCTCCGCTTAGACTGCCACCACAATAACGACTTCCTCCGGCAGCTACCGCGGCGCGCATGCTATTAAAGACGCCGGTGCCAACGCTGTTGTTATACACTTCATCTACATCAAAGTCGCCTACTTCATAGTGTTGCACATCCGAGTTTCGGTTACTTAGAATCTCCTCGTAAACAGGCCCGCCAGCATCGCCGCCGCCATTGCTGCTGCCGCCTTGATTGTAATAGGCATCGCCATGGCCCATGCCCATGCCCATGTTTATTCCTAAGCCCATGCCCTGGCTAAGATCACAGTTGGAATGCTTATTTCTATACTGTTGGCGTTGTTGTTGTGCTAACAACTCCTGTTGGTACTGCGCCATGTGCGGCGGCGGCGCTGGCAACTGCTGTCCACCCACACGTCGCTGCTGGTGCTGCAAGTGTAATAGGTGTGCATGCTGTTCCGCCTGCTCCTCATCTGAGGACAGCTGTTGCTGCTGTTGTTGCTGCTGCTGCTGACGTTGCTGGCGCAACTGCTGTTGCTGTAGCTGTTGTTGGTAATAAGCTGCATTGGGTGGGTCAAGTGCCTCAGCATAGTGTGGATACGCTTGTTGTGATGGTGGCCCCTGTTTCAAGCCGGTGGTCTTCTTATACGATGGGTAAAACAACACCTGCGAGGCGGCCGTAACGCGACTGTGAAGAGATCCGCTGGGCGATGCGGGCACAGCTCCGGCTCCACCTCCACGCTTTTTCTTGCCGTGCTGGTTGTTATGTTTCTGTGTCCAATAAAATACCTCATGTGCCTGCTGTGGAGAGGCGCCTCCAACACCACCTACACCTGCGCCAACTGCACCACCAGCATTGTTGTAGTATTCGCGTTGACCTCCCGGTGGATGCTTCCAGCTGTAGTAGTCCGGCTGATGATAGTAGGCTTCGCCCGGCTGTTGGAGCTGCTGTTGTTGCTGCTTATGTGCAAATATCAAATGCGTGGAGCCAGCTGAACTAGTTGGCGATGCATGTCCCACGCTAGCCATGCCAGTGGAACGCAACGTGTTGCGCTCGAGCACAACCGCACCAACTGGTGCTGGCTGCAAGCTGCCCGTTAAAAGTCCACTCTTGAGCGTGCGACGCTGTTGCGCTTCGTTCAGCTCACAGTCCGAGCCGGCGCCCATAATGATGGCGTCCTCAGAAGCTGGCAGTTCATGTTGCTGCTGCTGTGCATCCGCATCGCGAACCTCGTCACTTGCGCCCAGTGGTAGTTTCGACTTTGATTTGGAGAGTGTACCAGCGGAGTTGTTGGCAACATTGCCGACTCCTGGGCCGCCATTACCAGCCACTACACCCGAGGAGATTGATGTCTTCGAACAACGGAGACATTTTGGCAGCCAGGCATGTTGGCGCACGTATTTACGATATTCACGGCGAATCTTTTCGTTTTGTATGCAATGGAATACAAATATATAGATGCCTAGCAGCGTGTTGAAACAGATAAAACAGTAGCCGTAGATAGGGGCCACATCTTCGTCTAGTTTTGCGCCACGCAAGTAAAAGTAGGCACAGCACCAGACGGCGCTAAGCAGCAACAGAAAGACAAACGAGCAGCGTATGTCAAACCTAAACATCCAAATACAAAATGATTTGAATAAATATCGAAATAAATAAGGATCATATAGAAGGTGCAACATACCGCACATTGGCTAATCGCGTGTGCTCCTTGGTCTTCAGGGCAGTTCGACTCTTGCGACGCATGATGATCCACGACAAAAAGGTATAGGTTATAGCCGCCTGTTCAGAGAGTTAGGTATTAGGCAATGCATTTGAGTGCTGGTGTACTGGAACCTACCACAAAGAATATCAAGACGGGCGCCACAAAGGTGGAATAGAAGAGCGCATTGGCTTCCATGAGGACACAGTAGTCATTTTGCGTGTATGTACTGGGATCGATAACCAGCGAAATGGCCACCACACTGAGTGAGAGGCCATAGGACAACAGATAATAGCAGTTCACCTTAGGCGTTTGATCCACTTCCAGCAGCAGCTCATCAGACGTGAGCGTGGAGTACGAATGGAAGGCTGCGCGTAAGTTTGAAACGTTAGAAGTTGCGCTATCTACTAAAAACCTATTAGCGCTTACCTTCATAGCAAAACCAGGCGGTGCCCGAGAGTATGGCACAGTGCAGAAAGATGGTTATGAACCCACAAAATATGCTTGTTTCGGTCTGTTCAATTCCCAGCAGAAAGAGCAGCTCAATGGCCAGCAGGCAAATGTAAATGCTGCTATAGATCGAAGTTCGTGCAGACTGCAGAAAGAAAGAGAGAGAGAGAGAGAAGAGAGAGAGGTGAGCAAGTGAAAGTGGGAGATAAATAACGAAAAGGAACAGGAATTTTATATATCGCAGTCAAAAGTAGTATTTGGTCTCCTTCATCACAGTCTGCATAGATTTCATTCGATATTTGATTTTGCATCTCAACTTAATTTAGTTTACAATAATTTTGGGTGGTTTTTGGTGGTGAAAATATCCGAAAATAAAATTAGTAAAACATTCTACGACTGTTACAACATTTAGCGCATATAAACAAAACTATATGTATGAATATGGAACAAGACACGAAACAAGCAAAAATATATGTAATAGAAATGAAAAAGTTCTACGAAAGGAATAAACACAAAATACAAAAATATTTACAATGCAAAATTAGAAACATTTTTATTATTAATTACACACAAACACAGACAAAGAAAATTACGAAAATGACAAAAGAACTAAATGCATAAATATTAACTGGTTTTTAAGTTAATTTGTTAAACAAGGAAATTCACATAAATTAATCGATTTGTTAATGATGTTTCAATCGTGAGAGCACTCACAAAAGTTGTTATAGCATGCCAAAAATTGATATTTCACTAGTAATAACTAGTTAAGAAAATGCGCTAAACTTATTTCAACTACAATAACTAAATGGAATATCTATGGAGGTACAAGGCTACGGACGGTGTTATACATTTCTCATATCAAATTTACTTAATAAAATTAAAAAGAAATATATAAAAACAATTGAAATTAATTGTTTGTACTTCTTTGCAACGTCCGAGCCTTGCACTAAAGTCTTCTTTTAAGAATTGTGTTAGTTCTGTTAACAAATACAATTTAAGTTACTTAAGCTTTATATCACATGTGCATGTTGCCCAAGGGCTTCTCTGCAATTACATATCTAACTCTCTAGCCGTAAGAGAATATGTATATATATATATATATATATATATATATATATATATATGCCTAGCTATATGAATTTCGTTTATAAAGATGTGTATCCTAGCCTAGCCTACAATTGTGCAATGCTCTTATTGTTTTCACCACCACCACCACTTATATTGCAAGTCATCCATATTAGCCTGCATTATGATGTTGTTCGCGTCCAACGCGTTGCTGCCATCGACATTCAGATTATGATTGTGCTGCGAGTGCTGTGTTGCATGCGGATGCTGCTGTTGTTGTTGTTGTTGCTGCTGCTGTTGCTGCTGCTGATGCTGTGTCTGTTGTCGCGCATGCAGATAATTGTGGCTAATATTCAAATTGTTGCTGACAGCAGCATTGGCAGCAGCTGCACCCACATGAGCCGCATGTTGCTGCAAGGCAGCAGCTATTGAGGCCGCCGCCGCAGCAGCAGCAGCTGTTGTTGTTGTGTTTGATGCAGCAGCCGATTGCGGGCCATGAGGATGCAAATTCAAATTCAAATTGTTCATTTGCATGCCGCGTTGCGATTGATTTATGTTGTGATTATGGGAGAGCACCACAGCAGCAGCGGCAGCAGCAACTACCTGTTGCTGTTGTTGTTGCTGCTGCTGCTGTTGCTGATGATTATAATTTAGATTGTTACGATGCGAGTTGCGTATGGAGTTATGCTGTATGAAATTCGTGTGCTGTTGCATATTGTTGTTGTTGTTGTTGTGATTATTGTTGGAGCCAGTGGTTGGCGTTGTGAGTGTCAATGATTCGTGGGTCTGATCGCGTATATTATTCTGCTGTCGCCTGCTGCTGCCCGCGCGCTGATGCGGCAATTGCGTAGAATTTGCGTTTCTTACCTTAACGAAGACGCCGTTGAAGAGCTTTAGTGTGAGCAGCGCAATTATGATGAAAATCACGCAAATCGCAACGCTGATATAGATAAAGATACGCATATTTCCATCGAACATGGTGAATAGCGAATGCTGATGCTCATCGACAACATCCATAAGTATGGCAAAATTTGTTAAATGATTGCAGCTGCAGACGCTGTGCGTACGATTCGTCGACTCAAGACTGCAGCCATTGGCAGACCAAGCACTGTAAATTAGAAATTGTTGTTTAGATCAATATGTCGATAACTTTTCGGGTCAAGTGTGTATTTACTGGTCAATATAGTTCCAAAAGACACAGGTGGGATTGCTGACATTCTCCGTTTTCAAATGCTTTAGCACTAGTGTGATTGGCTGCGATAGCTGTATATGGCGACCTTTGCCCAAACTGGCCGAGATCACTTTACTGTTCAGTATGCGTATGCGCTGCTGCATATCTCCAGTAGCTGCATCACTGTCATTCGATAATATAGCTGTGTTTCGTACTGCATAGATAACAGATAATATATTTATTATATACATATATAGGCAAATATACTATAGATATAACCTACCATAGCTACGTGAACTTTTTAGATCAAAGTGATCATAACTAGGCTTCAGTATGGACTCCAGTCGATCAAACGCCGCAAATACAATGCGCACCAGGCCGCCTTCGCTGTTTTCGATTAGAGCTGTGCGTGGCAACTCAATGCGATCGGAACTAAGTGGCCACTGGTCAGAGTCGGGAAATACGACACTGCCATGAATAGTTTTGGTTTCCAATACGCGAACAGAGAGCACTACAAAATAGAGGTTGACAAGTGCATTTAAGTCTACATTACCAACCTAGACGAATTCAAGTACTTACATATGTTTTTGACCTTCTGCACAACATTACGCTCCCTGATGATCGTATCGGCCAGCAGAAAGGCATTGTACTCTAGACCAGTTAGCAGTGAGGTGGCAACACGCATTTGATCCTCTGGATTGAGATCTAACCAAGAGGACAGCTGCGATTCGTCAAGTAAATTGGATCCAGTTTTGACCACGCCATGCAGCAGCTCCATAATAATAGCTTCACGCTGCCGCTGATCGGGAAACGTTTCCTTATCATGCAGCATCTTCTCTGACATGGTTTGTATGATCTTCGTGGTGACAAGCATGTCGCCGCCATAGAGCGTCTTGCTGCTGGTCACCTCCGATAGATCGTTGGCGATTGAAGTTAAGGATGAATCGCGTTGGTTAACACGCATCTCGAGGCTATTTAGCCAAAGACTGCGGCACTGCGTTAAGTCAGGTGTGAGTGGATGCCACGTGGGCTCAAAGTTGCGAAGTCGTTGGTTGACCTTATGTGCCATGCTTACTGGCGGCTCACAGCTGCTGCTGTTGTGCACGCAATCGGCACCGTTGCTGGACGGCAGGGGCGTTGTGCTACTGGCAGCTGGCAACTCATCGTCGTATTCATCGTAGCCCGAATCGGGCAAACGCTTCATCAGGACACAGCGCCACTTGGCAATGCCAGCAGCACCGCCTGGACACGGTTGTACATTAACATCGCCGACGCGCGTCATGTTCCAGAACAGATTGCGAGCATGCATAGCACCGCAAAACAATTTGGACTCATCATCGGTGCCCATGCCAGCCGCATTCAAATTGATATTGTTTATAGTGCGCACCACATTGCCAGTACCAGCACCACCACCAATATTTACGCTGTTATTGGCAGCACTGGCTGTTGTGCCCGGTGTGCGATTCGGAGAGCTCTTGGTAGTGAGCAACGTGCCATCATCACTGCCGGCACCACCGACGCCCGTCAAAATCCGTGTATTGGATGGAGATGTAACATTGCTAACATTGCCTCCGCTGTTGCTGCCGCTGCTGGGTTTGGTGGGTACTGTCTCGTCCGTGTGATGGTGATGATGATGCAATTGTGGTGGGGGTGGCAAACCATCGTGTCGACCACCCGGATGCTTGGTAGTTGCACTGGTAACGCCCTTGAGTCGGCCACCGGGCAGCGCTGCTGTGCTGCTGCTGGGAGTCGAGTGTGTGGGCGGCACTGCATTGATGCCATGAATGCCCACAACACCAGGCAGACTGGGCAGACGCGGCGGCAGAGGTGGCGGTACTTGTATAAGACCGCTACCATTGCCAAAGATGGGCGGTCCATTGCTAAGCACCCACGGCGGGGGACTTGGCCTATTTGTGGTCGTCGACGTTTGTGCCGCCGATATGCATTGATAATGCGCCTCCAAATATTTGTGTGTGCCAGGGCAGGGATCACCGAACATGCTGGTGGCTGCCAGAACACTGCAGCTTTGCTTGTGCGAACATCTGTAAAGCGAAAGAATTTACTTATGGCTTGCGAGCTAATAACATACGATATAATGTTGAATTTACCATGTAATCATGGGGTGGATATTAAATTATCCTTTTGAATAAGTTATGTATAATAAATGTTAAATAAAATTGGATAATTGTAGTCAAAGGAAACGAGGTTACTTATTAACTTGATTTACAAGATGAATCAATATTATATATATATATATATATATATATATATATATATATATATATATATATATATATATATATATATATATATATATATATATATATATATATATATATATATATATATATATATATATATATATATATATATATATATATATATATATATATATATATATATATATATATATATATATATATATATATATATATATATATATATATAACTATAAGATATTCTCTAATGTACATCTTTAGTTCTGATATGCATATTCAGCTGTGTTCATAAAAATAGTAGTGCTGTTTAACATTTTAATCGCACTACTATTTTTATGAACACAGCTGTATATAAACATAAAATTGATAAAATTATGATTTATATTTTAGTTCTGTTATAAAATATGAAAATAATATCATATTCAGTTGAGCTCAGTATCTTATATCATACAAATTGCAAAATTGTGTTTTATAACTATTGTAATTGTTAATGAAGCTTACTTTGAGTTTAGCACGGTGAGACTTTTGGGAAACATACAATTGACGCTCCACTCAACGTTGCCATGATCATTGCAGATGGTGATCGAGAAGCGACCATAGTTGGCTCGTATCAGATTGATCAGGTCGCCCGGTTCGCATTCGATAGTCAGTTGCTTACCTTCGCAGGCGTAAGCCGTTTGATATTTGGGCGCTGTAAATGTTTCTACATGAGTAAATACGTATCTCTAATCTAGAATTTCATTCATTATAAATAAATATATATATGTATAGATGGTTATGTGAAATAGAGAAATTGATTATTAGCGCTGCGTTGATTTGTTGTAGTTTGGTTTGGTTTGGTTTTGGTTGGTGACTGGTTCTGCAAAGACACTTACAAGCTATATATGGAGCATATACATATATATTATGTATATATAGATATATATATATATATATCATGATACACGCTTTTACGCTGCCTGCAATATACTTAGTATGTGTGGTGGGTTGGTGGGTCGTTAGCGATGCTTTGTAGCAAGTAGAATAGTAGTCATAAATACCAAATCCTGCCAGGCACAGCTCACTGAACTTGCAGGTCAGCCCTCGCGCTCCGTATGCTAATCATCAATTCTGTCTGGTTATCGACTTTTGTGCGAGTTTATTGAACTGTAAGAAAATGGTTTTGATATGAGTTACTTATGTGATATGCTTCGTGTTTGCTGATAGCAAAACTGACACTCAAGAAATATTAAAAAACTATTGATAATATTTCATTGAGCACTTCGGGTCAATTCTGAGGTCTCGGGCGACAATTTAAACATGTTTTTAATCTTAAAAGTCTAACATTAAAGCCTATTGTGAGTTTAGGTACTCTAAACTCATCAAAGTAGATAGAGCTCTTTTTTTTTAAAACAAATTATGAAATATATAGTAGAAGATTTTTGAACAAATCACATATATAACTCAGAGAATTTCAATTTAAAAAGTATGCCATCATCATTATTAACATCATTAATATTACAAAAATTAAAAAAATAAAATAAATAAAAATGAAAAAATTCGAAAGCGAAGCAATTTTATTATGTTAAGAGACTTCTTTTGTGTTATTTAACTTCTAGTAATAAACACACTTTTCGAATAATTGCGTTTTTGTATATCTTTGCTTTTCCAACATCTACTAAACAAACTTTAGTAGCTATAACCTTTAGCTTTAAAATACATACTATATAATTGGAATAAACATCGCGTAATATGTAGATATACAAGTTATTCAAATATATATATCATTTAGTGTCATGCCAAGGAATGTAGTTTGCATAGCTCAAATTCACACTGTAAATGGGTATTTCCTACTTAAATATTCCGGAGACAAGCATTTAAATCAATATTGACTTTTATATTCTGCTAACTAGTTAGGTAAATAAGTCCTAAAGTTGTGCAAACTTGTCCAGTAAATAGTGCTGTACTCTGAACTATTGGAATGCAATGGTTTATAACAATGAACGCGACAATAATGTCATTTCATCTATAACTTGTTCTTTCTTTAGAAAATACAATATTGACTGAGTTCTCAACTGATTGTTCAGTTGTATTAGACACATTTGTTTACAGACAATTCATTGATAGATGATGATATAATCTATTTGCTATGCTTCCATAGCTTAAGAAACTAACTAATAAAAAAAGAACAAAAGGTACCTAAGATAATATTGATAAGCGAAGATAATTAAAATTTTGTATTTTTTTTCTAAAAGTATAAAATGGATTAAGGTCCACGATTAAGTTTCGGCCGTAGGTCAATGAATTTTAAATGTATAGAATAAATTATTGGAATATAGAGGCGACTATTATGTATCATTTCCAACTTAATATACATATATTACATAAATTAAATAAAGTAATTTTTACTTTTCTATATTTCTATCCAAAGGTCGCCAGTGCAGACTCGTCTCGTCTCGTTTAAGCATTGCTCTAATGACTGTATTGATTTTTCTCTCAATAATATATTAATCAACTGTCCAATACAACTAGCATGACCTAATTAGGGGTTAAAGTTCACTTACCACAATTCCCCAATTCGTTCAACGCCATTCGGAAGACACAGAAAAAGGTACGAACGAGCCACAATCTGAAAGTACAACAAAAATCAGGCCATTAGTCACATATGTACATATATTTGTACATATTTACATGAGAAATCGAACGAAGGAAAGATAAAGTAAGGCAAAGCAAACAGAAGATAAACACCAAAATGGAGTCTATAAATACACATACAAGATACACGCATACATAGGCATGCTTGTAAGAATGAATATACATATATGTATGTTCGTATGTACACACCCTTCATTTGCCAAACGAACAAAGACTCGTTTTCGTTGTACACTCAAATTGCATTCGTTAAATGCAGTTCCATGTAGAGAAAATTTGACGTTGACTGCGCTGCTGCTGTTGCTGGTGTTTCCACATATTTCACACATACAAATGCACACACTAACACAATCAAGTTATTTTAGCTTCAGCGGAGACTGCGCTGCTTTGGCCAGCGGAGCACCCTGACTGGCCTTTATTTTCAGCTTTTTCATATGAGTTTTTGGATACATTTTTCGGCACGAAATTCATGATTTTAGTTCGCGTTTTTAACACAAACTATTTATTTGATAATAAATTTATATTTTTTTGATATTTATTTAATAATTTGCCCTTTTCAGACACACTTTAAGAGAACTCGACTGCACTTGCTGACGTATGAGATGCGTATGAAACGGTGAAGTTGGGAAAGTCACTTAAGAATGAAAACTGGTTTTGGTTTGAGGTAGAGTTGTGCGTGTTAGTCTTTAATATTTTACTTTTACTGTTTAAGTCGATAGCAAAAATATGTATTTTTATTAAGTCAAGCATGGAAGCTGCTTATTTTATAATGTTCATATTTTTTACGTTTGTTTAAAGCTGTTCTTTTCAACAAATTAATGCAGCACAAATCACAAGCCACTTTCTTTTAGAAAAATTCTGTACACTTGAATGAATGGTAGTCAGTGCGTGAAAAAGGGACGGCAATACAAGCAAGCTAAAGTATACTTTACGGTGCTGCCAACGCGTTTGAAAGCGCGGTTTATTTGAATTGCGAAAAAGTGAATTTTTTCTTAATAGAAATTGTGCAAAACGTTTCTAAAGAAATATAAAACGTATAAATAACTTTAACCATTGCTAAAAAATAAAAAATGCACTTCTAATTGATTAAAATTAAGCACTGGGGCCATTCACAAACCAAAATTTTGTTGGGATCTGTTAGACTTCATCGTCCTAAGCTTTTGATTCATGGTTCTTAATAAATATTATTCCGGGTCCAAAACAATTGAGTTTACAACCTTGTCTATAACTTAACTAAATCAGCTGCAAACATTTCAAGTGCAGTGCAAAAAACTTCTTATCAGAACAAAGCTGAGCTGCGCTAAGCTTCCTGGTTTATAGTAGTTTCCATAAAATAGTAATTTAGTCATTTCAGTATCGTTTGGAGCTTCGCGCATGTTATAAGTTACTATTTTTCTATACTAGTAAAATGGAAAAGGAAAACTTGTTCATCATATTTATGATCTTCACAGTTATTCCATGCACCTTCAGTGCTACGCTTGCTAGTGCCAAAAAGAAAGAATCACCTATTAAAGATTGTACGCGAGATATAAAAAACAAGTCGGAAATGTGCCATAATAATACCCAAGTCCCAGTTCCGCTGGCAAATCAGACAGTTACTGTCAAGCCCAAGTTGGCAGAATTTCAAATAGATGCACACAAGACAATCAGCATCAGTAAGGATGATCTAAATGATCTGTTGGATGTTTATATGGACAAACTAGCTGAGAATGCAGCCACGATCCATGACAAAGAGAACGAGATAAATAATCTACAGTCGAGGAACAAATCCGATGAAGAACAACTTAAAAAATATCAGGAACAATTGGAAGCGTGCCAGATACAAAATACTACATTCACAAGCACTTTGAGCGAAAGGGATGAACAGATTAAGGGTTTGCTATTGAAAACAAGTGTTTACGAGACGCGATTAAAACGAAAGCAAAATCTTTTGGCTTTGCATAGAAAACAAAATGCGAGCAATGCCGCCACGATAAACGAGCTGAAAGCTCGTGTCAAAGTCTTGGCATACAAGCTGAGGGAGAGGAAAGATGATCTATTGGCCGACTGGGAGGCGGCAACAAACAGTTGTTTGCCGCATAATAAAATGTCGGGAATTCATTTAATGCAACTGCCCGATTTTCGACCATTTCTGGTAGCCTGCGAGGGCAACGGCTGGACGGTGATTCAGCGCCGCTTGGATGGATCTGTGAATTTCTATCGCAATTGGAATGAGTATCGCAACGGCTTTGGTAAACTGAATGGCGAGTTTTTCATCGGGCTGGAAAAACTGCACAGGCTAACGGCATTCCAGCCCCATGAGCTTTTCGTATCGTTGCGCCTCTTCAATGGCAGCCGACGCGTCGCTTTCTACGACGACTTTATCATTGGCAGTGAGAGCGAGGGCTACGAGCTGAAATTACTGGGCAATTTCCATGGCAATGCCAGCGATGCAATGCGCACACATGACAAAATGAAATTCTCAACCTATGATCGGGACAACGATGAGTTCACGCACATCAATTGTGCTGAATATCATCATGGGGCGTGGTGGTATGACTTCTGCTCTCGCAGGTGCGTGTGAAATAGTTGCTATAAAAACAATAATACTACTATGCTATACAAAATATTGATAATAGATACTATATGTCTTTTGCAATTACTTTAGATATAGATATGTATACTTCTTAGCTAATCAGCATATAAGCATGATTTTCTATAAAATATGATTACTTGCTATAAAAATATACTATAAAACATACTAATGACTATTAAAACTTGTAATAAATATCATAATGAATAATTATACTATTTACCATAGAAGCATGACTTGCTATAAAAAAACTCGTCTGATTTTCCATAAAAACTACTAATGATAAATATTACATTTCACGAAAATAAATAATTTAAACTTGACAGCATTTTCAGGTATTTGAAATAAGAAATATACACTATATACATATGCCATATAAACTTGTCCATTAAAAATACTTAACATATTGTATTTTTTCAGTAATCTCAATGGAAAATACTTCAAGACTCAAACGGACAATGAACAGGGAATCTTTTGGGATCAATGGTACAGCTTCAAGTCCTTAAAGTCTGTGCAAATGCTGATACGACCGAAGAATGTTAAAATATAAATAAATTTGATATCGAACAATAAATGACAAAACCTTACTGTGCCGAGCGATAAGTGCCACAATTATTTCCACGCCCATTTATTCGATGCTGAATGTGTTTCGTTTATTGTAGCTCATTGCATTGCGCAGCTTATTGGTCGACGAATCAATGATGCAATTAATTTTCCGTTCATTCCATTTCATTGCTACAAATACGACCAGTTCAATTAGGTTGCTGCATTATTTTGTTGAACTGAACATCGGAAATGGGTCTTTAAAATAGAAATGTTTGTATACCCGTATATTGATGCCTTGACGTTATTTCATTATCTGATTTATCAATAAATATTGCTGCTTGCAAAATATACAATTTATGTATTGGAATCTGAATTTATGTATATATTTTTGTATATACATATATATATATATATAAATTTTGTGGGCTGGCATTGCTCAGCTCGTTTCTTCAACTATTAGGAAAGACCTTTTAGGGTTTTATATATTTCACATTATTTTAGTATAGCTTGAAGAAAGAAATTATCTATGAGGTGTACTATCCAAAATATGTGAAATCTCTATTTAATTTATTAATATTTTAAAACGCAGGAAATATTTTTCTAACTAAATTTATTTTTGCTTAAATCAAAACAAATCTTAAAGGTTGTTAATATTAAAATTATTATAATTTTATATTATTTTATATTTATTTTAAAGAAATTGATAAAAGACTTTAAAGCCTGTTTGAACTTAAGCTTACGTACAAACTATATGCCACATATGGCGAGTAAATATGCTCAACATTTCAGATTTATTTGGAACGCTATAAACTAATTAAGTATGCGCGTTTATTAGTATCTAGTACAGAAGTTCATGTATCATAAACTAAATTCAATTTACAGAAAATAAATAATATATATAGTTACATATATGACATAAGAATTTTCTAACATAAATAGATTATATTTAACTAAAACTAAGTTGAGATCGTTTGCTTAAAAGATCTACCAAATGTAGTAATAATTATAAAATTTAAGTTAGTTTTTAGCCAGGCTTATGTAGTACTATTTAAGACTAGGCAGTTCACTTGGTGGTATTTAGAAGATATGTTAAGTACACGCGTTTGCTATTCAGTAGTAAGTATCTCTAAGTACATGGCTCTGTAGTACAATGGCTCTGTAGATAGTTAGCAAATAGTTTAGATGGCTGTTGGAGAGTCTTGTCTTGGCTGCACCTCGCCTGCCAGCTGCTCCTCCAGCCGCTGCTCATCTTCCTCCCCCTGTTGTTGTTGCTGCTGCTGTTGCTCTGAAGTGTGCTCACGTTTTCTGTGCCAACGCAAACTGGCGAACTGTGCAAAGCGTTTGCCACAAGCTCCACACTTGTACTTCTTCACGGCCAGATGGAGTTCGGTGTGCTTCTTGAGGTTGCCATATGTGGTGAAGGTCTTGCCGCAAACGGTGCACAAATGTTTGCGTATATTCAGATGGGCGTTCATGTGATCGGTGAACCGATTCTTCTCATAGAAGCCCTTATCGCAGATGGGGCAATGGAACGACGACTGATTCAGATGCGTGCGCCGATGTATATCGAAGAAGGACCATGTCTTAAAGGACTTGCCGCACAGATCACAGATGTAGGGTCGTTCGCCGGTGTGCGTGCGCATGTGTATGGCCACCTCAGTGGATGTGGCAAAGCGCTTGTCGCACTGCTCGCACGCATAGGGAAAGTCATGTCTGTGCCGCCTAATATGCACCGTCAGATTGCAGGGCATTTGGAAACCCTTGCCGCACAGCGTGCAAATGAAGGGCTGCGTGCCATCATGCGAAGCCCGATGCACCTTGTACTGATCGCAGGTCTTCACTAGCTCGCTGCACATATCACAGCGAAAGGGACCCAGATTCGGTTCGAGAAACTCCCCAAGCTTTGCATGCAGCAAGGAAATGCTACTGCAGCCCGCGACATTTGTCAGGATTTTGCGTTTCTGCGCTGAGAAATCCTTGCGCAACTCAAACAATGTCTTCTCCAGCTCGGCCGTTGTGTAGGCGCACTGAAATGTGGTATTCAGCTCCTCTAACATTTGTCCCAAGGCCTGAGTGCGATATGCATTCGAGCGGAAGTCAGGATGATCGACATCCCATAGGGCTGGATAGTTGCGATAGATTTCCACAAACTGCAGCTGATCGTCCTGCAGCTCGAAACTAATGCTGCTGGCATCAATGAACTTGGTTCGACGATACGATTCAACGACTCCCTTTTTCTAAAAAAAAATAAGAAATAGACTAAATATTAGACAATTGTATTAGAATTACTGATCTACCACTACTCACCTTGCTTATCTTATTAAAGATCTGCTCCTGCAGTATCTTCTGCAGAAAGTCCAGCTCATCGTAGCACCACAGCTTGGGCAAGTAGAGACCCTTGTGCTTGATCACCATGCGCAGTTCCTTGCGATAGCGCGTGCGCAGCTTTTGCAGCTCCTTATAGCAGTCATCGCCGCTCATCTCGTAGTTGAGCTCCTCCAAGAGCTCAGCTGATATCTCGCGGTATAGCTCCTTCTTGCAGCAGTTGTTGTAGTCAAAGTGCTGCGGATTCCATAGACTCTCCTGGCGTCTGAAGCCATCTATCAAACAGCTCAGCACTTCACGATATTGCGCTGACTTTGTGGTCGATTCACTGTCTGTTTCACTGCTCTTTTCACTCTCCGCTGATTCGATCTGTAGGGGATTAAAAATTTAAGTTATTTAATATCTAGATGATATTTAATTTTATCTGTACATTCCAATCAGAAGGAAAGAGATCTAGGCTCTAGATTTTGACTATCAGCCAAATTTGAAATGCTAAGAGTGTGAAGCCAATATTCCGGGTTGAGCAAAGACTTGAGGAGGCACTTTTAAGGTCTTATGGTCTGCAGGTTGCAGCTTCCTTACCTTAACTTCTCTCTCTAAGCAAACGTGGCCTGAAATACGTTCGATTCTGGGAAATCCTTGCCTAACAGAACTGCATAGCCCAGGCAAACTTGACAGACAAGATATTCAATCTACCTTTTCGAGAACCTAATCTACCCTATGATTATGTATATGACTTGGTCTCTACGTTTGCCACTTTCCAAGAAAATGACATGGAAAGTTCTACTACAAAGGCTGATCTGATGTCGATCAGAACTAAGCTCAAGACAACTTGGTCGACCAGGCAAACTTGAAACCCAATCTCTCTCAGGTCGAGAGCCCAACTTACCCTGTTCTTATGAATATTTTACCCCATACCCTCACCTCTTTCTATCAGCTCGAGCAGCTAAGCTACCCTACAGTTAAGGCTATGGCTTAAGCTTTACCTACGACTCTCTCTCTCTCTCTCTCTCACTCCCTCTCGTGTGTAACCCATCTTCCACTTCAAGGAGCTACACTGCTATCTTCTAGCTTACCTTCGCCTCTCGCTCGGCTCGCTTGGCCTCAATCACGCCACGCAAAAAGTGCATCTTCTCAAAGTACCACAGACGCGACTTGTACTTGCCGCCCAACGAGTTGAGTTTGCTCAGCTCGCGCCGATAGCGTCCGCGCAGCTCCTTCAGCACGGCGAAGACTTCGGCGCCGGTTAAGGGCATCTGAAAGACGGCCTGCAGTGGTGCGGCCAATTCATTGTAGACGCTGCGCTTCGCATTGTATTTGTAGTCGGGATGTTTGGGATTCCAAAGCTTTTCGCTGCGCTCGTAGGCCACCAGCAGAGAGCAGACAAATTCGCGATTGCGCTCGAGTTCGCGACGCGTGCGCTGTAGACGAAGGAAAGGAAAAGAGAGAGGGAGAGAAAGAGTTAATAGAAATTGCTATTGTTATTGTTGTTGTTCTGATTAGGCTCACCAGCTTGAGGTCAACGCTGCTTGCAACGCTGCTGGTAGGCGAATTGGGCGGCATTGGCGTGGGGGGCGTGGCCGGCGGTGTTAATTCCAGCACATTCTGCTCCATATGCTGGCGCTGCTCTTGCAGTTGTAATTGCAATTGGTGCAGTTGTTGTTGCTCTGCCGCAGCTGTTGCGGTTTGCTTTTCCGCGTCGCGCAGCTTGCGCTGCATTGCCTGGCAAAAAGAATAAAATCGTAAATAAATATAAATAAATATGTATCTTACGCATACGCATGCCTAAATAGAGTCATATGATCGTGTCTTCACTTCACGTGCTTACATTGAATAAAGAGTAGGAACAAAAGGGAAAGTCTCCAGGCGCCTCCCAGCCCCGCCCTTAACAAGTGCAAATAACAGCGGCTATTGGCCTTTTGGCGCTGTGCGCCCTCGCCGTCATCGACATGGCTTATCGCACGCAGCTACAACAATCTGCCCCTATATATATATATACATATATACATTATATATGTGTATATATATTTATATCTAAAGTTGTTTTGTTGCTCGAAATATGTTTGCATTTACATTGGTTTCATTTGTTTGCATTGTCCATGGCATTTCATGAATTATTCAAGGGTATATCGCGTGTCTTATACAATGTGCTTCCTCTTCTGTTGCTTCTTCTTCTTCTTCTTTTGCTACTGAAAACTGATCTTAAAGTTTGCTGGCAGCTTTATCAGCTACGCACAACAATGGAAAAATAATTTATGTAATAAAAGTCAATAGAAGCAGCTCAAGTCTTTAATGAAAAAGCTTTGCATTTGAGTATACCCTGTAAACAGAATTCATTATGAAGTACAACTTTTCGTGGGTTTATACCCTGTATTTTAGCAACAGCTAAAACAAGCAACAACAGAGTTTTGGTGAAATGACATTGAATTTGAAACAGATAATCTAAAGTATTCCAGAAATCGAATAAATATTTCACATATCAAATTACTTCCTTACGTAACTCGAACTTTATTTCCAGCTTGAGTGCCAAAGTTAAGATAGAATTACATCAAATAAAGTATAGCCATATGGGGGACTCAATTGCTGGCAGCAAATATGTCAACAGTTTTCATATTCCTTTGAATTCTCAGAAAGTATCTTGAACCTTGTATTATCTATATTTTTATATGCAGTTAATACCGGATTACTTTTGTTATGATAAATATGAGCACAGATTTGTTGCACTCAGTTTTGTGAAAGGGTATATTGGTTTGTTGCCAAATGGTTATAAATTTCAGTCGCACTACTATTTTTATGAACACAGCTGTACATTGTCTTAAAACTAACATTAAGAATAGAAATTTCAATTTTCCGATATCCAATCAAAAAATCTATAAAAGAAAAGCGAATTTTCAAATATTTTAAAACAAAAGTAGGATATATGCTAGTTGAGCACTCGTGACTAGAGCATAAGCCTAGCTCCCTTACTAGCATTTACCATATTTTAAGAAGCATATCTGACACAACAACTACAGGGTATCTGTCATTACATTCACTACACACTCACAGAACTGCATTGGCTCATAATCGCAAAATGGAAGTTGTCGCCTGATTGTCGTGAATTAAGGCGACAAGTGCTGCAATTGTTGACCCGCTTTTATAGGCTTTGTTTTCTTGATTTTTCTTTTGATTTGTTCGATTTGCAATAACTGTTGTTGGCCCTTGCAGCGAATCAATAAAAACAACTGATTGCAGTTAAAGAACAATTGTGTGAAGCCAATTGGGAGAGTCTGAAAAGGCAACCGAACTCACTTTATAAAACTTTTGTGATTGGGAGTTATACATACAATAGATAACATGATAACATAGATAATACTCTGTAATTCCAGATATACCCAATCAATATTTATTTAAAACTAAACCAGTTAAGTGAAACCTATTGACTGCCAAAGGCAAACCTTGACCTTTTCAATATGAATCAATGGTATTTCGCTATTTGTTAATTGAACAAGTGAAGCATTGCAGACCTTGGCCCCAATCGAAAGCGAAAAGAGGAAATCAAAGAACAGCCAACAGACAGCTCGAATTCAAGCACCAAACCAAAGTCCAAACTTGAAAAACACCCCATGGCATACGCAATCGAAAAACCAACCCAAAACTACCCAAAACTGAACTTAATTTTGCAGTAAATAAAGCAGAAAAACATTTACCGTTCGTTCGTTCGTTCGTTGTTGCTGTTGCCTTGCTGCCCGCCCTTAAGGTATGTGGCCAGCACGTTGTCTGCCAGGTAAAATTGAAAAGCAGATAAGTAGAGTGTGCCTGACTAGCACATACCCTAAGTAGCTAGATTGCTTAACTGTGATTGCTTTGAATACACATTGATAGACTTATAAAGAGGGTAGATCTGAGAGCTACATTACTTATTTGCTTATTACTGCATAATCTGAAATTTAGACTAACTTTACATTGAATTTTAGTCCGATTGGTAATATAATCTCTAGGTTTAATAGGTTTCCAGATGGAGTTCTTGATACAAATGGGCAGATGGATGGATGCACAGATAGAAGGACGTACAGACAGACGCATGAACGAACAGATGAACAGTCTAGACTAACACAGCTTCTGATCAAGAATATATATACGTGTGCTATTGGATGACCCACATATAAGACAAAGTCTGTAGCTCGTATACACTTCTAGATGGAAGCCTTTATACACATACTGAGGCAGGCAGATAGATGGATGAACAGCTAGAAGGGCGGCAGGACAGACGGATAAACGGACAGACGAACAGTAGAACAGGCTAGATCAGCTCAGCTTCTGATCAATACTATGCAGATGCGTGATATTGGAGGACCTACAACTAAAATATAATCTCTAACTCTTGTAGATTTCTAGATGGAAGTCTTCATGCATATGCGCAAACGCACAGGCAGATTGACAGCCAGGCCGACGGACGGAGGGACGAACGGACATACGAACAGTAGAACAGGCTAGATCAGCTCAGCTTCTGATCAAAACTATGCAGATGCGTGATATTGGAGGACCTACAACTAAAATATAATCTCTAACTCTTGTAGATTTCTAGATTCATTCATATGGGCAAACTGACAGGCAGAGTGACAGCCAGGCCGACGGACGGAGGGACAAACGGACAGACGAACAGACGAACAGTAGCTCAAGAATACATATACCTCAGGTGTATCAACCACACCTTTTGCTGCCTGTTCACTCACTTTTCAAATGCAAAACCCTGTATACCCTGTTTGTACATGCTCAAAGCAGGCAGGGTATAGCAATTGTGAGTACCAAGGGTGGGGTCCACATAGGTTCTGTTGCATGCAACATTCAGCCAAGTCTGTATGTCCATGTACACGTGTACATACACATATATCTAGTGTATATAGTTATATCTAGGTAGCTTCAGCAAATGGTTTAGCAGCTGTTTCTGTTGATTTCTGCAGCGAAGACGCGCGCAATTTGTAGAGCGTGCCAAAACAATGGCAACAAAATATGAAAAAAAAAAAAACACTCGAGCGATGACGTTCGCGACGTTGGAGCTCTTGGGACTTGGGTTTGGGTTTGGTTCGGTTCGGTTTGGTTTGTCAAATTGGGTGTGGCGTGGTGGCCTGGTGGCACAAAGGGGGCTTGACCGCTGTCCACTATTGATGGGGCGTCTGCGTCACGGACGCCGTCTGTGTTTACTGAACACGCAATTGAAATAATTGATCCAGTTAACAAAATTGCATAAAAATTCAATAAAAACAGCAGCAGCAACAACAACAACAACAACGCGGAGACTCGGAACGAATTGAAACCTGATCGCAGACACATTTATCGAGTTTATTTACATATACAATACATATGTGTGTGTGTGTGTGTGTGTGTGTGTGTGTATGTATGTTCTCTACAGCAAAAGGGGTCGAAAACTCATTAGAAATCTGAAGAGTGGAAATAAATGTGTGGCGGAATGATGGCCCATAAAAAGTACATAAAACTAAAGAGTTTATGAAACTGAAGAATCTGAAGCTGAAACTGAAACTGAGTCTGAAAACTCAATTAAACAATTGTCGAGGCATTTGTCAGCGAAGGCTTCATTGCTTAAGCAGAGAGTGCGATCATCTAGAACATTCTGATTGATTGATTGACTAAGTGATTGATTGATAGAGTATAAAACTCAGCTGTCGTAATTTAGTTATATGAAGCAAGTGGACGTTAAAATGAAGGAATGGAATCTGTCTACGACTGATTGATTGACGAATTTATGTCCTGATTGGTTGACTGATTGAATACTCAAGTCACTATTAGTCATAAGTTTATGTTAAGTGAGTCTCTGATGGAGTTATAGAATATTCCACTTGAACACTGACTGACAGACTGGCTAACTGATTGAACTACTGATTGGCTGACAGACTGACTGACTGACAGACAGACTGACTAACTGATTAACTAACTGTCAGACTGACTGAGAGTATAACTATCTGATTGTCTGACAGTATGACAGACTGACTGACTGACAGACTGATTACCAGACTGACTGACAGACTGTCTGATAGACTGACTGACAGTATGACAGACTGACAGACGGACTGACTAGCTGATTGACTAACTGACAAACTGAATGACTGACAGTATGACTATCTGACTGATTAACTTACTGACTCATTGACTGAGTAATTAACTAACCAGAAACTATTGTGTCTTGCAGAGTTGAAAATTTCCCTCTGTGAATATGAAATATATGTGAAGCAAAGAATAATATAAAACTTTTTTTGTCAATCATCCATTGTAAATTGCTCATAAAATTAAAAAAATTTAAGAAAAGCTAAATAAATAATATATATATTATTTAATGATATATATTTTTTAATAATAGATATTATTCAATAATATATATTCTTTAATAAAATATTTATATAAAGACCATTAGAAAAACTTGTAAAAAATCATGAAACGAGTATAATTCGTTGGCAATTTGATCAGTTAGCCAAGTTATATAATGTGTTTGCATTGCAGAATGTTTGCTGATAAGCGTCATCCATATCGATAACATGCATGGAGTCCGCATGGACTCCAGAAACAAAGCAGAGCAACGCAGCGCAGCTGGGTCATCGTCATCGCTATCGCCATCGCCATCGCCATCGCCATCGCCATCGCCATCGACCTCGAGCTGTATTGTTATAATTTGTGTGTATTTTGCGCTGTTAACAGTGGCAGCCATATGATGGAGGTCCGTTGATGTTTTTGATGTCGCTGCTCAATTAAAAATGATTGTTTATTGCATTTGCCACTAGAGCAGACGACAACGGCACAGATGACACAAAATATGCGGGTAACGCAATCAATTCCTTTGATGATGACGATGATGACGATGATGATGATGATGACGATGTCCAGCCAGCTGCTGCTGCTACAAATTAATCAAATGGCATTTCTCTCAACTGCAGCGCCAATTGCTAATTATCAGATGGCAAGGCAAACATGGGCGTGGAAATCCATGAAAAAAAAGGTGTGGGCGGGCGGTGAATGGGTGTTGGCTCTTGGCTCTTGGCTGTTGGCTATTGACTGTTGACTGTTGGCCATGTTACAAGCCAAAGCAAATAAAAGATTCATGCTAATGCCATTAAAACACATTTAACACCCTTATAAAACATTTGGCCTGGAAAACGGCTTCAAAACGCTGTCAGTCCGTCGGCAAATTGCATTAAATATTGTTGAAACTTTTCGCAATTTGTTTATTTACTTAAAAGCTGATTGATTAACAAATAAAAAACTGCGAAGGGCTGGCTTCAGTTGGGGCTTTGCTAATCAATAAGTCATATCTAGAGCCGCTCTAGTCGCCACATTGCGAAAAGACCCGCTGCTCTCGCACGGCAGCCCCTGGCGCTTATTTGTATGCTACACATAAACAAAATAAGCTCCAAGTGCCATAAAAGAGGAACTGTTTAATATGTTTGTATGATAATCGCTAACAAACAGCCAGGCCAAAAAGCCACATAACATGCAAGACCTACAACCTGGTGGTTGCGCAATCACTGATGGACCAATGGATACCCTGGGCAAAGTGGATAAAAGATAAACGACGAATGTGGCGAAACATAAGCAGAATATTGGATAGACTTATGTAATGAATGAATACCCTAGGAAATCACTGATGGATCTATAGATACTATAAGATTATGAAAAACTGATCTACGCAATCACTGAACGGACAAAGGATACTCTAAGATTGTAGAAAAAAGATCTAAGAACACTAAAAACACAGTTCTAAAGCAATGCTTAATGGATACCCTATGAAAATTGTGAAAAATTATGTATAAATTCTTAACTTTTGTTTTTCTCTTTTTGTCTTTCTGCTGTCTTTTATCTTCTCTATTATATCTTCTATGTTCTATGTTCTACGTTATACTATATATATATTCTAGATTCTATGTCCTATGATCTATCTTTTATCTTTCCTCTTCTATCTTCCATATTTTCTCTTTCTCCCTCTTTCTTTTGTCTGACTCTTCCTTTTCTCAGTTCCCCATTAACAGTGTTCGACCCACTCACGTGCTATCGATATCTGTATTAGCCAATTGTTTATTATCATAACCTATCTACACATTATTATAGAGTATGCACACACACATACACACTCACTCACACAGTGAGAGAGAGAGAGAGAGAGAGAGAGAGCCCCATAACAGTCGTAAAAGGTAAAGCTAAGTATTTGTGACGCAATCGCAGCTAAAAGTGTTTTCGAGACACGTGTACACAAAGACCACTTTGTCCATCGATCCGGGCACTACTCGAAAAGCTGAAATCACATAGATAATGCTCCAAGTATTCGATGCAATCAATTTTTGCACCTAATGCGGCGATATTAACTTATTTGGTTCACGGCTCGAAAACGGAATAAACTAAAAACTAAAAGCAAATAAAATTTCATCAGTCAGTCAGTCACAAGGCAGGCAGTAATTTAATTAGACTGATTATAAAGCTGAGACGATAAATCAGCTGATCGATCAGTGCAGCCAGACCTGAGACAGCAGTTGTGTGTGCGTGGGTGAAATCGTACGAGAATATCGAGCACACGAACTGAAAGACCCAACTGCGGCTATCTATAAAGCGAAGGGAAAACAAGTTAAAGTCGCAGCATTAAAAAAATATGCTAAATGAATAATTTAGTCGAACATGTTAATTATTTAATAAGTGTAGCTGATAAAAACCAAAAAAAAAAAGCAACTAAGCTACCTCAAAGTGTGAAAAGGAGAGGGAGAGAGAGAGATCGATCATAAAAGGCAAGAAATTATTTAGATTAGGTTCGACAAGAAGACAAATGATCCTTGAAACCTATTAATCAAATAAATATATATATACTATATGAAAATATATATTTTTTTGTTTTATATTACAGCATAAGCAACACCTGTTTATATGGGGTTTTAGCTTTAATCTTAATTTAAGGCTATCATAAATTAGCCAAAGATTAGCTGTAATTCACATTTTATCAAGCAAAGTGTTAGGAGTTATCAATTCGCAGGAAAGTTAGAATTTAAAGAAAATAAAATATTTTAAAAATATATACAGTAAAAGAGAGAGAGAGAGAGAGATGCATTCATGTGCATATATGTACATACATACATATATACGCAGACAGAGGAAATGAAAACTTAAGAGTTTGCAATACTTTTTGAACAGACCTCGTATATATGTACACATATTAATTTTATTTAAACATTCAAAGTTTCCATCTAATTTAATATTTGTCTAAAATTTTGTTGGCGTAAATATTATTGATATATTTAATTTTGATCTGAGTTGAATTCCCTCTAGTTTTTTTTCTGCAAAATGTTATTTTGTAAAATTTTATTTATATTAAAATGAGTCGATTAAAATTTTTTGAGCATACTTAAATATAATTAATATATTTTTTATTATATTATATATAAGTAAATATATAGATAATACCTTGAACAGAGCTTAGGAATATTTTAAACTATAATTAATATATATTTGCTATGATCAAGGAGTAACTCTTAGCTATAATGAGCATATATAATATATATTTATGCATAATAAATAATTAAAATAAAATATTTTATATTATACTTTGTTTAGTTAAGAATATTTCAGCGGAAACCCAAATTTTATATATTAGTTAAGGCCTGCCAGCATAAGCCTAAATTCATGCATCATTCAGCGCTTGCAAATACTATTAGATAAGAAACTTGGAACTCATTTGAAATCTGTCGAATAATGTCTATGTATTATCTCGGTCAAATGATGAGCTTTACGTATTTCAGCTCGTATTCAAAAATACGATCCATATTCTTATTTCACTAATCAATTTCAATATCACTAAAAGCAAACGGAAGTTGTTGAGTTATGTCAAAAGCATTCAGATTTCATGAAGTCCATAAGTTACTAGAGATATACATATATACATATGTATCTTGATTGATATTGGTCTGCGCCCAGTTTCGTTTCGTTAAATACTACTCAGCAGATCACGTTACTCTATAATTTATGGAGGCTCTTAGACTAATGTACACATATATGGTCTCTAATATTATGATTTCCACACTTCCACACATCATACGGCGTTCAATGATTTATGCGCTTCAATCGAGAAACATTGCGATAGGTGTTTGTTTCTTTTGTTTTTTATGACAAGTGCTCTAAAAATACCAATTTACCGGTGTTTAAATGTACATTAAAAGCTGCTTAGACCAATGGGAGAGCTGTGGGACACACACGTTCGTTCGTTCTCCTTATCTATTGAGCCGTTTCAATAGCGACGAAAAAAAAAATTGAAATGAAATTGTTTTATTGCCCACAACTTGAGCTGATATCGACGACGCGTCGTCGTCGTCGTCGTCGTCGTCGTCGATGAGTAAGAGATTCTCTAGCGGGATTGGCATAGAGTCGTATGTTTCTATATATATATATATATATATATGTATATGATCTATGGAATTGCAACTGATTTGAATCTCAAGTGGCAAGAGTTGTGCTTACTTATAGATAATTAATGGAAAATTTTAAATGTGAGAGGGAAAAGTAAACCATAGATAACTCTCAAGTTAACCCAAATAAATGAAAGGTGATGAAATAAAGAAAAAACTTCAATTCAAGTTTGATGCGTTTATCAGCTAGTTGGCTCCACTGTGCATACCCCCCTTATACATAGTATATAGAGAATGTCTGCCTAATCGAAGCATAGATAATTTGCTTCGTTGTTTACTTTCCCGGTTTATAGATAATAGCAACGTCAACGTTAACAGGCAAATGTGCCCCCAGACTTATTGATAAAAAATAAAAACAACAAAAAACGCATGTAAGAGCGTTGCAGTTGTGCGCAACTGACTGCCCAATACTCGCTCAAACAGTTTTAAAGTTTTTTAAAATTTATTTTTTATTATTTAAGAAAGTTTAGAGCTCATATTGTAACTGATATTTTAGATTTTTTATATTTTCTTAAAAAATTATAATAAAATTCATATAAAATAGAAGTTTGCGGACCACAAACTTTTCTTTATCATAAATGAATAAATTTTGTATATAACAAAATTGATTTCATTCGAAGCGAAGCTATAACTTTACAAATTATGAAAGCAAACAAATATTGGCTGCAACCAATATGCCCTCCTTTGACACGCCATGAACGGGCATGCATAAAAATAAAAGAGCTTGCCTCGGCCAGCTATGGAGTGGCTATTACTCGTAATTGTAGTATAGAAACTTCTGTGAGTAGCCAAGTCTGGGACTGGGGCTGGGGCTGGGGCTGGGGGTGCAGTAATAGCAACAGCAACAATTGTATTTCCATGAGTTCTATGTAGTCTGATATCGCATGGAGGGCTAAGGCAGGGGGAGTTAAGCGATAATGCAGCCTGGACTCAACGTAGTAAAAATAGAGCAAAAACTTTCAATGAAAATGACGACAAAATTCCCTATTACGAAATATCTATTATAAGCGAAATCTCAATGATTGTGCGCATATAAGCAAATAAATATATTAAATAAAATATAAATATAAATATATATATATATAAATATTTGCTATGAATCATAATTTGCTGAGAATTCCATAAGCTGCCCTCTCATCGTGCTTGTTCTTTTCCAGGCCACAACAATTAAATATTTATACTGACGCATTTTTATTTTCACAAAATACAATTTTGAAATATTTTTCTTTATTCTTCGGTAAATATTAATATATATCATATATGTTTGCTATATATATATATTTATATATCGGATTTATGCCCCACAAATACGCCCGTTTATTGTCAACACAAATCCAAGCAAAATGGCCCATCAAAAAAGGGTCAAAGCCTTTTTTCATTTAAGTAAATAAATATTAAAAATTAAATCTTTTGGTTTTATGCTTGTTCAAGCTGTAAAAGGAGAGTATATTGGTTCTTGGGCAAGGTTTGTGAAGCTGTCCATACATCTGAAACAGAATACTCGCGTATCACAGCTTATAACGTTCATTGAAAGTATGTCAAGTCGAGATCTCGACTTACTTAAGTTTTGAAGGCACTAAAGGAAGCTGAGAACTTGAAGTGTGATATATGCATGCGCATATATATAAGTATATGTATATAAGCATATGTATAAACAAATAGATAAGCTCACTAGGGGCGTGTTCTACACTTTTACAGCTGGAAACTTTATAAAAAATCTGACAAGTGGTTTACTCCCAAGATCTTCTACAGACACGCCTATAAGCTTTGTTATATATACACCACTTGAAGCTTGAGCGAGTACTGCGCAGTCAGTTGCGCCCGACTGCAACATTCCATGCCTGTCTATGGCCATGAAATACTCATAATATATAACATAATATATATATAATATATATATATATATATATATATATATATATATATATATATATATATATATATATATATATATATATATATATATATATATATATATATATATATATATATATATATATATATATATGTGTGTGTATATCAAGGAATTGATATGTTCTACAAATTTTTATATTATAAAATGACCAAATTTGGAATGAAAATAAGTAAAAAGCTTAACTGCAAATGTCCGTGCCAAATATAGATTGTGGAAATAGAAATTGAAATTGAATTCGAAACGGAAAACGAGGGTATATTTTAATAACTTTTGGCTGGCTGCCGAAGCGAAAGCTGCGAAGGTGTATTATGCCGTCAGTAGCTGCCGATTGGCAGTTTATTGTTTTTTCTTTTCAATAAATAAATATATAATATAATATAATAGAAGAATGGAAGAAGAAAAGGGAATATACATATGCAAGTATATGTATATATTTATCTAAGTAAACTTGTATAATACTTCTCAAAATTGAAAAAAAAAAAACTGTCTCTAGCTCATATAGGTTCTGAGATTGCCGATATAAATATATATGTATATATTTTTTTCTGTACGGCAAAAACTATTTTAAATAGTTTTATATTACATCTTTTCAAACAACTTTTTTTATTTACATTTTTTAGAGCTATTTAAATGTTTATTTTACTTCTATTTTAGTTCTTTTTTTCTAAGTGACAAAATCAGCGCAAAACAAAGCAACAAAAATTAAATATAAACAGAAACAGTTTTTTTTTCTTAATTTTTTTTTTTCTATTTCTTTTTTGTTCTAACACATTAATCGAAGGCTTTTTTCCACGCTTCTGCTGTATTTTGTTGAACACATAAATTTATTTATTTATTTATGTTGTTGTTGTTGTTAGCTTTGAGAAATAAAACTTTTTTTTTGCTGTTTAGCTTTTGTCGTAGCTATTTTTTTTTTTTGGCGTCAATATATAGTATTTCCACAAAAAAAAAAACAACAACAAACATTTTTTTGACGAAACCAAAACAAGTGAAAATCCAAAAAACAAAAAAACTGCGTCGCGCGTAAAAATAGCGAATACTCTGGCTGCTGAAGCTGATGAAGTGCGTCTGCCTACGCCCCTGCCGCCTCGTCTGGTCGAAACTGCGAGCAAGGCTGTATATCGGGATAAACGAGGACGTAAACAAAATGTAATGAATGGCAAATGACAGCAGCCCGACTGTCAGATACCCTGCACAGCCTGTTGGCAACTTCAAGAAAAAACTTTCCATAGTCGAATTCTATTTTTGTAACCTGAATTGTCTGACTGACTGGAACACGACTATGGCATACCCTATATAGATAGAGATGATATATAACTTTATATGTATATACATATCTTTAGGTATATTTAGTTTCTATATATTTCAACATTTCTAACTAATCAAATCAATGTTTAATCAAATTTTATTAAAAGTAAAAACAACAATAAACGTAAAGTTGAAGTGATCGATAAACAGTGCATGCCCCATCGGCTGCATGGAGATAGGGTATGCTATAAATGCGACACAGTTTTTCGTATTTTGTGGCTGCTGCTGACATTGCCATTGCTGTTGCCGTTGCTGCTGCCGCTGCTGCTGCCGCTGCTGCTGCCGCTTAATGCGCCGTTATTTTGAAGGTCGAGCAGCCGCTGTCGAACCTATTTGCAAAGGGCCTGAATAACGGAAACCCCTTTTTTTGCTGTTCTTTTCACAACAACAAGGAAAACAACGGCAGCCAAATGACCGCAGAGGTAGGGCAAGAGGAGAGGGGGGAGGGGGGGGCAGGAAGGGGGTTGGTGGGTTAGAATCAACGATTAACTTACCACGCGCCGTGTCTCATAACGGGGATGGGCAACTACATTGACAGCGCCACTGGACTCCGCCTCGTACGTATTCGCGTTCGCTTCTGTCTGTGCGTGTATGAGTGTGTGTGTGCTCGCATGTGCATGCGCGTGTGCCTGTGTGTGTACCTGTGTGTGTGCGACTGCTGAAGAACAGACCTCATGCAATATTTCAAATGGATCTATCGAGTGCAGTCGTGCGTTCTGCTCGCAGCGCGAAATGTCAGCCGAGGGCGGCGGCGAGGGTGGCAATGGATTTTCCATAACATAAACGAAGTCCATTTCGGCAGGTGTTGTTATTGCTGTCGTTGTTGTTGTTGCTGCTGTTGCTGCTGTTGTTGCCGCGTTGTTTAGCTGCAATAGCGCAGCATTGTTGTTGCTTGTCTTTGGCTGCGCTGATGCCTGCACAATGTTAGCCAGCTCTAGGCCCATGTCCATGTCGAGCAGCCCCATTGTAGTCACCTGCGCCTCCTCATTCCAATTGGGCGCGTTCTTTGTGCGTTTTGTTGTGGCCATTGGAGTAGGTGTTATGTTGAGCGCAGTTGTTGTTGTTGCTGATGTTGCTGCTGTTGCTGTTGTTGCTGTTGTTGTTGGCTCACCTTCGAGGTGCATATCCATTATCATTAGATTGAAATCGGTTTGCGTTGTTTGTTCAATTTTCGCATCGGCTGCCTCGTAGCGCCGGCGCAGTTCCTGCATATGATGGCCGCGTATGTGATCTATGAAAACTGAAAATTGTAGACAAATCGCCGGACAGAAGGCGCAATTGAAACCGAAACATTGTACGTCCGGCGATGTGGTTATCTCGCCGCACTTGTGAAAGTATGCGTAATCCTCGAGCTGCCAGTGGAACGATTGCGGCGCCAACGGTTCAGCCTCAACGGCCGGCTGTAGCGATAATATTGAGTTCGTTATTTCGACCGCCATCTCTTCACATCAATTAATTAATATGAATATTTAAATGTTTTCGCCGCGCAACACACTCCTTAAACGGCTCCCAATCAGAATATTCCCTATTTTATTTATTTATTTATTATTTTTATTGCTCCGCTGCGCGCGCCCACACGACACACACGAAATAATCAAAAAAAAGGTGAGCGCACAAGTGTAAAAATGATGCGGAGACCGCTTATTAGGAATGCGTTCGTTGCAAACAGCCGGCAAACGTAAACTGTTGTTGTGCTCGTCTGTTCTCTTCTCTTATAAGAATGCCGAACATCATGTGCCCATACGCTAACAAGGTGACTCACTGCGCAGCTCCGTTACTTTGGCGCTCTCTGAGCGCGTGTGGTGTGACGTCAGTTAATTGATTAATTTATTTTTACAAACGATTTGATTTATTTTGCATACAAAATAATATATAACTTAATTTTTTTATTTTATTTTCAACAATCATATTATGCAAAAAATTTAGTAAAAAAATGAATTAAATTTAATTTAATCGTTTGTTTTATTGTGCAGCCCTAGTAATTTAGTTTCATGTCGCCCTGGTAAATGTGAACTAATAATTCATTCATTTGAAGTTGAACTATGCCGATCATAATATATGAAAACATTAGTTAATGGGAGTTCACTGAACTAAACAATTTTGAATATTCAAATTTTGATGCTGCCAACTTGTTGCTAAGAACGAGCGCTTTTTCGCATGAAAAAATGGGAATTTTTATGCTCAATTAACGAATTTTTTTTATTAAAAAAAAATAGCTTTTGGAGTATATGGGAAGCGGAAATTCGACAAACTTATTCCAGCTCTCAATTAATGTTTTACATATGTTGATTTGTATTTTAAATATGGGCTTCCATTTCATACTTTTGGTAAAGTAGCTTAGAATACTTTTCATAGTTTAGGTGTACATTATAATTATGCAATTACTTAGATTTATGAATATTAAGTTAATATTTCTGCATCTTCAACCTCTCCCTTAATATCGGCAGCAGCCACAGCATCCACCGTACCAATTGCATCTGGCAAGATGCATTCCTCCGGCTGCGACAGCAACTGATTGACAATAAACAAATTGCTACGATTCGAGTTATCCTCTATCGCAGACTTTGCAGCACCCGCTCCAAATTGCGGCATGCCATTGACGACGCCAACGGGCGTTGCCTTGTCTGCTCTGGCCGCACTTGTCGTACGTCCGCCGTAGGTCTTTTGCGCTGGCGATGGATTAAAGGGAATCATGGTACCAGACCCTACTCTCTTTGCCACGCGCGTACCTGTCACAGCTATGGGCGCCAAGCTAACTCCTGCGAACTGCAATTGGAATGACAACCATTAGGATATTATATAGGTCTACTCGATCAAAGGGAATCTCACCTTGCCGATGGCGCCAGTTGAAGTCATTAGGCGCGCTCCTACGCCTAATCCTGCTGCTGCTGCTGCTGGCGGTTGTGTGACTTTGATGAACGGACCACGCACTGACGTGTTCAATGATAAACTTGGTGTTGTGTACTGATAGCCAATAATGTTCTTGGCTTTATCGTAAATGGGCTTGCTGCCCGCTGATTCCAGAGGCGTGGCAGTGTCAACGGCAGCAGCAGCAGCAGTACCTAAAGTCCTGTTACTTACTGTTGCTGCTGCTACTGTGGAGATGGAGTTAGAGTTGCTGGTGGTTGTGGTTGTGGCTGATGCAGAAGCTGTGCCAATGGAGCGTAGCTGTGGCTGCTCCATATTTCTGGCATTATTGACTGTAAACAAACAATATGAGTAGCTCTCCAATAGCTTGGTGGCCACTACCACATCCATCGGTAGCAAGGCGCTCGTCCTGACAATGTGCTCGATGACTTGTTTGCGTTCCGATGCACTCATTATGCTAGCTCGTCGGGCTATGCTCTGCAGCACGTTATCGAACTGCTGCAGACGTGTCTGTAGCTCCACGCGCACCTGGTCAGTGGGACAAATTGGCGGCAATTGCAGTTGGCCAGGAATTGTTGGATTGCTGACAGCTGCTGCTGGGCTCGCTGCAGTTGGCGACGCTGCTGCTGCAGCAGCAGCAGGAGCAGGAGCATGAGCAGCAACATTTACCGGCTGCGGTTTTTTAGCCAAGGTTGCAGCACGTGGCGCTAACTGCTTGGCCATCGTTTCAACATTGCTCATCGTTGGCGGCGCACTGGTGCCCAAAGCGGGCGCTGCAATTGCAGCTGTCGTCGTCGTCGTCGTCGATGACAACGTGGTTTGTCTGGCGGCACTGGCCTCAGCATCCTTTGCCGCCGCCAACTGTTCCAACTTGGCGCGAACCTTTTGCGGTATGTTCTTGTCCTGTTTCGAAATGATCTTGGTCGAGATGACCATGTACTGCGGCAACTCCAGCACTGGCACTTCCACTTTCGAATGCAGCCGTGTCGGATCAATGGCCAGCATCGGCCCGTCCAGGTTTGGGCAGCAAAAATCGAGTCCAACATGGCTATAGGAGCGTTGATAGCGTGAGGGATACAAAAACGAAAACATTTTCGTTGTTCCAAACGTATTCTGATCGCTGGCGGCGGTAGCAGAAGGTATTGTGCTGTTGTTGGTGTTGGTGGTGCTAGCGATGGCGGTGGTGTTGCTGGTGGTGCTAGCAATGGCGGTGGTGTTGATGCTGCTGCTGATAGCGTTATTTGTACTGCTTGCGATATTAGGGCCCGCTTGCGTTGTCACAGGTGGATCCACTCTGGCCCTTGATATATTTGCCGCAACTTGTGTTATGGATGGCACTGGAACATCAACATCCATGTGCATGTGCATCGCTGGTGCTGCAGATGCATTGGATTGCGATTGTTCTTCCTCAGGTTCTGGCTGCTCCGCCTTCACTTCCAGCACTGGCAAAGGCACACGGAGTGGCCCACGAAGTGGCACACGGAGTGGCACAGAGTTGGCCATCGGTGCTTTCGATAGTTGCCTTCGTGCGTCCAGCTGGGTTTTGTTTAGGACAATTTCTGCTTGCTTGGGAGGTGACTTGGCTTTGGGAGCTATAGCTGCAGCCGCTGACGACTCCAAGCGCTGTGTGGCGGCTGGCTCTGTTCGCTGCAGTCCTTTGAGCCAATTTCTTACCACGCATCGATTTAGTCGCACACGCAACTTGCGCATCTTGGGCGGCAATGGCTGTGGCGGAAGCTGCAAATTCTTTGCATTTTGCACTGGTATTTCAATAGTTGTCATTGGATCAGCCATTGGTTGTTCAGCAGCAGCGAGTGTGCCAATAGAAGCAGCTGTAATCCGCACTGGAAACGCAATTGCCGTCTGCGGCATGGCTGGTTGCACGTCCTTTGCACGTTTTGCTCCGCTTGTGCTGGGCTTAACTGGCAGTTTACGTTTACGAGATTGTGAAGCTTTCACCGGCTCAGAGGCTTCAACCTGACTCTGAGTGTGAGCCTGCGCCTCAGCTTTGCTCAGTTTAAGATTCTTGCGGGCTTGCCGTTGCGGCTTTGGCGCCATTTGTACAATCAGCTCGGGCAATGTTGCCGGCTGCCGTTCGTTGGAGGGATTACGTTGTTTTGGGGGCGTGGGCGTGACCATAGGCGTAGGCGTGCCAGCCAAAGATCGTGCATGACTGCAGGCGCGTGTTACCGGCGTCGCCGTTTTCGACTGAGTTTGCGATAGTTTTGTCACCCGTGAAGAGCGCTTCTTTCGCTCAATCGATGAATCCCGGGATTCTGACGTCGCATTTGTTGCTAATGGCATAGATTCTGTTACTGCTGCTGCTGCTGCCGCCTCCGACACCGCTAACGCTTCCTTGGACTTGGACTTGGATTTGGATTTTCTAAAAGCTTTCTGACCTGTTGCCTTTCGCAAATCCATTTTCTGCGCTGCTGATACGCTAGCTTCATTGCTTTCAGTGTGCTCATTGCTAGCTGCGGCTGGCTGAGCTGCAGATGCTTCCTTAATGTGTGCATCCAACTTTTTGGCATGCGTTTGTGGCAAGGATTTTCTGCTACCAATAGGATTAACACTCGCACCTTCAGATGCTTCCTTGCTGTGTGCATCCAGCTTTTTGGCATGCGTTTGTGGCACGGATTTTCTGCTACCAATAGGGTTAACAATCGCAGCTGCAGATGCTTCCTTACTGTGTGCATCCAGCTTTTTGGCATGCGTTTGTGGCAAGGATTTTCTGCTAACAATCGGATTAACAATCGCAGCTGGTTTTGCTGACTCTTTAGCTTTCTGTTTGTTACTTGCTTCCGCTGGCGTTGGCGTTGGTTTCTTCTTGGCTTCGGCAGCAGTTGATTTGCTTTCTATTCGAGATAAAGATGTTTTTGCAGGTACAGAAGCTCGCTTATCTCCATCCGATTTCAACTGTTTGCCAGTCTCAGTCGCTGGCACAGGTGACTTTTCCGTAATATTTTCCGCTATTGGAGCTTTTTCCTCTTTCTTTGCTGCTGCATTCAGTGACATCAGCTTCTTTGCCGTCTCGGCCTGAGTCAGTGTCTTTTTGATCGGTGAAGTCGTCGGCTTGTTAACATCCGGCACCAATGAAACGGAGATGTTAATACCACCGGCATGAGAAGATGTGGGCGTCTCCACCTTTTTGAACGGTTCCGTTGAGCTCGATATTGGAGTTTTGGTTATAATTACGGTGTTATCCAGGCTTATGGAGTCATCGCCGCTTAGTAATGCTGACAAACAAGATTTAATTGGCGGCGTGCTGTTCACATCTTCTTTCTTGCTCAACTTTGTGGCTGTCGCTGTTGGTCGCAACTTGTCGACTCCTGACGTGGACTCATGTGACAGGGATTTCTTGCCGCCAGCCAACATTTGCTTGCTTCTAGCCTTGCCTTCTGGTTCTTCAACAGTTTTATTGGACGATGAGGAGTCCTTGGTGTCCAATTGACTGTTGCTGTTGTCCTTAGGATCATGCTGCCGCTCTGTTGACTTTGACAGTTTTCGACGCTTCTGTTTGGGCTGCTCACTCAACTTTATGGGCTTGCCTAGACGTCGCAGCACTGCGAAAGGATTCATTTATATAACATAGCATTAATGATATGGTATTATCTGATACTTACCTCCCTTACCAGTGGATAGATCCTTTGTGGGTATTGGTGGTGGTGCCATAGCAGGGCCGCCGCCGCCACCGCCAACACCACCACCAGCTCTTTTCGCTTGCAACATTTGCTTGCGCTTAGCGGCTGCTAAAAGAAAAATATGAGATTAGAAAAGAAAGTTAAATATTAGAGAACGAGCTACAATATTAAATGGAGAAGAAATCAAATTTATATTATTGGAATAGCTATTAACCATCTGGCTCAGAGGCATCCGTTTGGTTGGAGCTTCCAGCATCGATACACTCCTCCTCATCGACATTTTCCAGGACACCTGTTGTTTCCGCCGCACCTAAATTATCAATCTTATCTGAAGCCAGCTGCTGCTCAGCTGTAGGCTGTTCCGTTTGCTGCTGCTGCTGTTGCTGTTGCTGCTGTTGCTGCTCGCTAGCAGTTGCCATATGAGACGCCTCTTCTACTGGTTGCTGCAATTCATTTGATGTCTTTATCTCATGGCGACCATCCTCAGTAGCTTTTTTCTCCTCTCCGACCGTATCATCCCTCTCATTGCGCTGTTGTTCCTCGTTAGCTGCTTCCTGCTCCTTAGTATCCCTTACAATTGATTGTTCTTCCCTAATTTGGGTATCGGCTGTAGATTGATCAGTTTGTTGATCTGCTGTAATCTGTGCTGAATTTACTGCTTGACCATCGGGATTTGGCGGATCCCCTTCAGTGGATGGTTCAGTAAGGTTATTCAATGGCGCACTCTCGGTCGCTTTCTCCTGCACATCGTTGCACACTGATTGATCTGATGGATATGTAGTATCTTCAAGCTCCTCATCTACTTCCTCAACATTCTCAAGTTGGCCGAAGTGGATTTTGCAGCGTGGCACTGGTTTCTTAATTAGAATGCGAAGCTTGCGACATGAACTGTTCGAGGAGCAGGTGCTGGGTGTGCCCTGATTAACGGCCTGATTACCTTTCTCACTGGAATGCCGAATATTATTGCAGGCAGCCGGATGCTCTGACTTATGCGTAGCATCTGCTTTATGCGTTGCATTCTCAATATTAATATTTTCGCTCGCATCGTTTTTATTTATGCTGAGAGTTTCTTTCTCTTGCTCTTTTTTCGACAATTCGCTGTTGGCTGGTGCCTGATCTGATTTCGTTTCTGCTTTGTCATTTGCCTGCTCTTTAGTTGGAGTCTCGAAGTGTTTAGCTTCCTTGGGCCTAGATTTTTTCGCCTTTGGAGGAATCGGCGTACTCATTCTTGAGCGAGTGGAACGGCCACGACTTCCAGCTGCGTCGCGTTCCCCTTCAGCCGTGCGCTGTTTGACCACGATCGACTTCTCGCATGTCTGTTCCTCCTCCTTATTGCCCACAATATCCAAATCAAGAGTTTTGTACAAGTCCTTTTGATACTCCGCAGTATCAACGGCTTCAATTGCAGGTGTATCTGGAATAGCTGCCTGCTGCTCGCTATACGTTGAGTTCTCATTTAAGTCCAATATTGTAAGGAGTTCAAGGTCTGTCATAACTTTAGTTGATGTTATCTCACTTAACGATTCTACATGCTTAACATCTATATTGATATGAGTATCTGAAGATGTGGGTATTTCAATATCAGTTTCTGTACTTAATTCAATGTCATTTGTCTTAGTTGCATTAGCATCATCCGCAGCTGCGAATGATACAGATTGACCGGATTCAGTTATCAAAGTCGAATTAGTTTCGTTCGCCTCTATCTCTTTGGACGGCGACTTTTCGCTTTTTGGTTTAGACTTTGTAGTACGTGATTTTCGATCTAATGTTGATTTATCTTTTCCATCGGGTTTTGGTGTCATTCTCGACGCCTTCTGCAGATTTTCTGATTTCCTGTTTTCAGTAGTTTTCGTCGTTGTTGATTTGGAGCTGCGAAGCGGTCGCTCGTTTATAGATTCTTCGTGTTTTAAGTTCTGGGAACTTGTACATTGTACATTATCAGATTCTTTGGATTTTTTGGGTGTTTTGGTGGCCGAAAGGCTTTTAGATTTATCTTTATTTGCCTTCGGAAGTCCTGTGATTGGTGACTTTTCTGTCAACCGAGGACTACTGCGCCGATGTGTTTCAGCAGCTCCAGCTGAATCCATGTCACCCCTAAGCAAACGCTTGCTCGATGTTGTGGGCGACATGACATCTGCAGAGCAAATGACCATGGATAGTGCCGAGCGACGTTTCTTCCTTGCCGTCTCCACGTTTCGTAGCTCTTTATCAGTCAACTGTGCTGTCGCTTCCTTATCACTTTGTTCAATATGTGCATCAGGATTCATTACTTCAGCTACATATTTCTCAATATTTTCCATTCTTTCATCACAAAGATCTTCATCCAGTCTATCAGTCTTCTTTTTATCTTCTTCAGCTTCAACCGATTGGTTAATATTCTTTGTTAGAATATCAGACGCTTTCATTTTCTTTTCATCTGGAATCTCCCTTTCGTCTTTGTCTCTTATTTCTTGATTATGCATATCATTTTCTTCTGTTGCCGAAGTTGCCAACCCTTGAATACCTTCCACATCCATTTTACTCATCTTTGCTATTTCCTGTTCAATGCATTTCATTTCGTCTATATATGTTTGCGAATTATTCAACTGCCCAACGTCGTCTATATTCAGACACAGCTCAGCCCTCGTCAATTTGGAGTTATCTTTTTCAATATCCGTATTTATATGCGTAGTCTTAGCTTCAAGCTTACTGCCTTCGTCTGTCGTAGAAGTTGAAACAATATCTGTTTCTCTGAGTTCTGCTTGGGTTATCGACGACGATTCTATTGCAATTTCTTGTTCATTTATTTTATATTTCTTTTGCGCTTCGTCCAGAGTTTCATTCGAAGATTTTAATTTAGAAATCGCATCGGATGCTGTGCACTGAGAGTTTACTTCACCCTTATGTGAATCGTTTTTCTCTGCATTGACAGCTGGATTTTGATTTTTCGACAGATATTGACTAGCTTGCTCCGATTTCTCCGCCAGAACAGCATTCAATTTTTTTTTATTTTTAAGCTTTTTCGGCCTACCACGTTTACGTTTTATCTTTTCTGGTTCTGTTTTTATTTCACTCTCCACTTTAGGCTCTTGCTCTTTTGGTGTTTCTATGGGTTTTTCCACTGGCGATAATGGCCTGCTCGTGATCTGTAACTCTGTGGTAGCAGCTCTGCTTTTTGACTGTCTACCATGAACACGTTTCGGGAAGGCGCCATCACTTTTAGCTCGACGCAGTGCGTGCCTCGGCAGAGGTATCTCATCTAACTTTTCGTTAGAGTAAGTTAGCTTGCGTACATGTCTTTTGGAGAACGATGAGCTAACTGCTGGCAGATCCACTTTCTTTGAAGATGGTAAACTGCGCGTCTTAGAAGCGGAACGGCTCGCGAACTCCTTGGAGCGCTCAGCATCAATGTTACTGATTTGCTCGGCAAGATTGAGGCTTAAAAGCTCTAAGGTCTCATAAGTTAAATTGACGTCAACGTAATCAACTGGCGATTCTTTGTCGTCCACCTCATTACAGTAATTCTGTTGAGTTTTACTGCTTGAGGGACTGTCAAACTGCTTCTCGGCTGTAAAAATTAAAGCGAAATAAGTGATAAATGTGAAATACGCAAGAAAAGGTATTAAGAATTAGAAAAAAACTTACCCTTTGCCGGCACCTGATCAATTTCATCCGGATTTTGACCTTCTTGAGCGAGTGCATTCGATTGCTTTTCATGGGAGCGCGACTTTTTAGCAGTGCTTGTGTATTTATGTTTAGATGGTGGCGTTTCGGCACTACTTAGATTATTTAGATACAATTGCAGACGATCATTATGGCCAACTGGCGTTTGCTGCTGCTGCAGCTTCAGGCTCTCGTCCTCGGAAACAACAGGTGTCACAGTGTCTACACGGTTTGTTTTACGCACATTATAAATATAATCAGAGGGTTGGCAGTATCAACTAGCTGTTCAATCTGACTTACCCGCCAATGATGTCACAGTACTGCTATCTGTTGAAATATCAATAACCTGCTTCGATCCCTCGCCATCGTCATCATCTGAATCGCCGTAGCCATAGAAATCGGATTCATATTCATATGATGAATCGGTGTCCGTGTTATCTGAGAATTCTTGCAAATCTGCGCAAATCACACGGTTAGTCAGGGCCGGGTTTTAATTATAAAATACCTACGCAGTGGATCCTCTTTGGGTTCATGCTTGGGTGGCTTCAAGTCTGGCTTCTTGGCTTTTATAATGGTTACTGCCTTCTTCTTGTGCAGCATGGGCGGGTTGGACGAGCTACTGCTGCTGCTGCTACTGCTGCCGTTAGGTCCGGGCCTTAAGCTTTCGGGATTATTGCGCTTCGCCGCAGTTAATTGAGCTCTGTTGTTGGCACTTTTAGACCTGTCCATGCCGTTGTGACTTAGAGACTGTCGTGCTGCTGCCTGAGAGGAAGTTGACTTTGATAGCGATTTGTGGGTGGGGCCCATTAGTGCAGCACCTGACGAACAAAAGGAGATATAATTTTATAATTTTTTTTTAATACTTGAAACATCTCACTTACCCAAATCATCAATTGAATCATATGATTCGACGCGATCACGTCTGGAGCCCTTGAGTTTGCTGCTTTGCCGATTGTACAATGCATCCAGAGCATCGTTAGAGTCGCTCGATGAAGAGCTTACCCTACGCCGAGACTTACCCTTCGCATTTGGGCCGCCTACATATGAACAGAAAATTACCAGAAATCGAATTTTTTGGCTTTTTACATGTTAACTTACTTTCCGCAAGCAATTCGTCGTCAAGAAATTTGCCGTCAAACAGTTTCTGAAAGATATCTGGATCTATTGACGACGAACCACTCGAATCAGACGATATTCGTCTGCTTAGCGGCATTCGCATCATCGCTTGCTGCATGCGTCCTTCGCTGGTTGTTTTGATGCCTGGCAAAACAAATGAAATTGTATACCTCGTTCACAGGGGGGCATTTTTTCAAATATTACAATCACCTGGTAGAACTAAGTCTTTATATTCGTCAAGATATTCTATTTCACTTTCTTCCATTTTTAACAAAACTATTTTCTCTGCATATATTCAGGTATTTTTCTTTTTTTTCTATTTTTTCCGTTTTTTCTCGCGATATAGCGATTGCATTTACTCTTTCAATGTATGTTTGTCACTGTCGGATTGTGGTATACATTTTCGCACCATGGCAACGATGCAATAAAAATATGATGGTGATCATGCAGATCACTAATAAATTGCAAAAAACACCGCGCGCAATGCTAAATTAAATATTATTTTATAATTACAAACTACTTAAAGACCGCACATACAGAAGTATTGGATATGTTGCTATTATTATCGATTGTGATATAACTAATCGATAGTTCGTTAGAGACATAATGCGTTGCAAGCCAACTGTAAGGGAATCACGGATTGCAAATATTTAGTATTATTTGAGATACAGGATTCGATGTTAATAATAAAAATAATTGGATAGATAAATAATACGAAATGAAATCAGAATACTTTCTGAAGCTCTTTCTACAAAACCTATCAAAAGGCTGTATTGATTTCAGACGTTGTGCTTGCATTCTAAAATGTTGTCTATTCAACATATTCACATTTACCACTTCATAGTTGGATATTTATAATTAAATACTCAAATTTCTATAAAATAAATCAAAATAAAACTATGTGTTTCCGCTCTAACTCGTGTAATTTGAGTAGATAAAAACAGGGAATTGTTATCAGTATTATCGCTTAAGGTAAATGCCATCACAGCTAGCTATTTTTAATTGATTTCCCTCCAAATCTTTCTGTATTCCGGTACCCGCGAACATCACAGTCAAATTTTGTTTTGCTATTCACTGTAATCGAAAATTTGTGAAAACTTATCGAATATTTGCTGTCAAAGTTACGTTTACGGGCGAATGGCAGGTGACGTGGAACACGAAACCGACACGAACAGATGTCAAACTGATTTCAACGCTTTCAACACTTTTCCAGGTCAGCACGCAGTAATCACGGACTTAGTGCACATTCGTCTTTAATTAAAATTAAACACATAAATTAAAATGGTAAGTAAAAATTTGAGTAAAAGTATAAAATAAAAAATAAATAACTGGTGTCGCTTGTTATAGCCTGCTCCTGCAAGTTCGACGTCCGTTGGCAGCGGTTCACGCTCTCCCAGCAAATTGTCGGCGCCACGTAGCGCTGGCGCTGGTGGTGGTAGCACCTTAAAGCAGCGAAAGACAACAACAACAACAGCGGCCAGGAGTCGTGCTCCAGGCGGAGCAGGCACTGGTGGAATGTGGCGTTTCTACACAGACGATTCACCCGGCATTAAAGTGTAAGCTAGACTCAGCTGCTAAACTAAACTAAATAAGTGACGTTCATTAATATCGAAACGTTGGTTGCATTCTCTTATGTTTGTTGCAGTGGTCCAGTTCCAGTTTTGGTTATGTCGTTGCTGTTCATCGCCTCAGTCTTCATGCTGCACATTTGGGGAAAATACAACCGTTCTTAGACAGTTCATTTTAGCAAATAAATACTTTCACCTCAACGGACGCGCCGCGACGACCCAATTGTCGACGTCATCAGATTTCAAACAAACAGTTTGCCAAAACAACATCATCAACAACAAACAATCAAACAGTCGCATTCCGTTAGTTGAGGCATTAGTGTTTTCCACTTGAAATTAATTATTGTCTAAGCTTAAGTTACCCGTCGTTAATTGATGAAACTAAATTGTAAACATAATTTGTCAAAATTTTCTATTTACTTTGCTGCAAATATCGTTTGATTCGAGTTTGTGGCAGATTATCCATTCCACAATTTATGGTGGTCATGTTCATGTGCATTACTTTCGCGCTTTTGTCATTGACGCAGTTCAATAGTTTAAAAACAAACAAAAAGTGTTAAGATCAAATGAATTTGGTATTAAACGAGAAGAAATAACAATTTTTTTAATAATTTTTCTATTATTTCTTAAGCTTGCGAGTTTTGGCTTTTTTTCGTGCTGCTATCGACTTTCGATTTCGTGCTATTATCAAAGTTTGTCCCATAAATTCCGATTCCTTGAAGTAACTGCAGCGCCGTGAGCAGTTACGCTCACGATGACATCGATCTCCACAAATAAGGCAACTATCCTGCTTTGACTGCCGTCGCTTGCTCTGGCATGAGAACTGCGACCAGATTTTACAGTTACTTTCGATGTGACCCCGTTGGCCACACAACCAACACTGCTGCATTGACTGATACAATGCACAGTCGTGTCCAGCACGTTGGCAACACCGACGACAGTTCGAGCAGTGCACATAATTGGGTTTTACACACATATCGCAGAGCTGACAGTGCCGATAGGTTTGGCCATTCTGCGAGCAGCAATTTCGGCAGCGATCGCAGTGCACATTCTCTATGGCCGTGTCACGTTGACATCTATCACAATGTTTGTACCCTTCGGCAGGCGGTAGGCGCAACAATTCAAGCGGTACGTTGGTAAACACGCGCACCGGTGACCCGTAGGAACGTTTGGAGTTGCCCACGTTCGTATATCGACTATGATTGGTATAATTGAGTTTATAGTCGCACATTTGCAGTTCGGGCATATCCTGTTTTATATAGTTTGCCATATAGTATGGATATACCCAAAATATCGATAGCGGAGTAGCGGGCAGGTGATTGAGGCGATTATGCAGATGTATTAGAGATCGCAGTGTATGGGAAATCAGTTCGGTTCTGCAGCCAAAAGGTGGATCCGTGACAATCAAAACGCGTTCATCACTAAAATACCAAATGTTTAGCTTACGATTGTTCATTATATTAAAAAAAAAATCTTACTTATTGCACTTGAGGAATGTCTCAAAGGGTTGTCGATGGTAGAAATAGTGATTGTTGCACATGTTGTATAGACAGAATTCCTGCGGACTCAGGTATTTACTGAAGCGCTCATCGAAGTCAAGCAAAAAACTTTGAATCCTTTGGATACGTCGCAGGTGGAAATGAAGCCGAGGTGCGCCCATACAGACCACTTTGCTATAAAAATAAGTGTAAGAGCATAATTCATATTGAATCCTGATTTATTAGAACTTACTCAATTTTTAGCAAAAGACACTGATCTGCAAAGAATTTTAGGGCCTGCTCATCAAAAAAGTACTGGGCATGCACATCGTCCTGTGAGAGCGCTTTCAGGTGATTTGTGGGATCGGGATCAGTATCGTTGTGTTCCTGAGGATAGGCGCGTATATCTGGCACTCGCTTCAGTTGGCTACATATCCATTTCTTGTGATCCATGCGGAAAGCGCAGAGCTTAGGATTACGATGTGCGGAGCAGGCAAAGAAGCCATCGCTGGATGTTTGACTTTGGCGATAAAAAAGCACTGTGGGTCCATGCGGGCAGCAGGGATGTAGACCTGTGTCATTTTCCTCAACTTGGAGTAGAAGTTTTTCATTGATGTTTTCATCCATTTGATCAAACTGACCAAGTGCCAGGGCGTTGCCACCTTATTTTTAAAAAATACTAAATTTTTTGTTAATCGATATACAAATATTTCAAATATATCGATATCGGCATATGTAAGACCATTGCAAGTTGCAACACAGAAGCGGCAGCACATTTTTCAATTATTATTATAATAAATTGATATCTTATATAACAAGATGAACAGCCTGAAGACAGCAACTTTGCGATTTGCCAACTTGGCCAGCGCAACAACTGGTGCATTGGGCAAACGTGATTTCACCCGCAGCCTGTGGCACATGACCAAAAAGCCGGCGGTGGGTGGTGACCACGTTACCGTGTTAAATGTGCACAAGCCCAGCATCAATTGCACCTGTGGTTGCAATGTGCACACTAAAGGTGAGCATCACTCATTAAGAATAACTACTTCCGTGTTCATTTAAGGATTGGCGCATGTTGCTACATGGTTACATAACCTCACAAACGTGTCGCTAACGACATCCAATAAGATATTTTGAAATTGGAATTTAATCAACAGTTTGTTTATATCCACAGGTGAACGTGAACTGGTCGAATTTCTGACTGAGGAGATTATTGCTGAACGCAAGGTGCAAAAGGGAAAAACTGTGCCCAGCACATTGGAAGGTTTCAGCGTAAGTGTTACTGGTGCCGATGTCGAGCTGACCAAGCAGACGGACAAGGAAAAGGTCGTCATTAGCTTCAATGTGAACCACACTGTTGACAGTGAGCAAGAGCCAGAAATAAATCCCAATGCAGACAAACCGGAATTGGGTGAAATGCGTAGCAAGCCGCAGTTTGAAGTGGATATCATTAAGGGTAGCTCCACACTATCGTTTACTTGTTCCTACTTGGAAGGCGAAGCACAGGAGGGTGAATATAACGATGTATTTTCTATCGATGAAATGTCCATCTATGAAGGCGAATGGAATGATAAAGTTTATGCCGTTGCTGGTGATGTGCTAGATGGTTATTTGTACGATCTGTTGATGAACATTCTGGAAGAAAAGGGCATTAGCAATGAATTTGCCGAGAAACTCTCCGATCTAGCTACCGCTCACGAGCACACCTCCTACATTGCTTTGCTCGAGAAACTTTCCAAGTTCACCGCTGGCAAATAATTATTGAATGTTCATTTCTAAATTTAAGAGGAAAGTTGCGTAGTTTTTTAAGTTTTCACCAACATATAATTCGGTAGTTTCGCGAGCTAACAACATTTTACATTATTCGTGTTTTTAGTCGCATGCTGTCGATTCTTATAATAGCATTTAAGTCAACAAAAATTGTTAAACTTAAAACAGGATTGTTTTTGGTAATTCAATAATGAGCATATGCAAATTGATTGTTTAAGCATATTCTTTAGCTTTTGATCAAGCAAAATACAACACGTTTTAACCAGTGACTTTAATCTAATTTATTTTGAAAATTTTTTTAATGAGTCCATATTTGACTTCTTTCCCAGTCTGATTGGGCTATACATGTGAAATTTACTTCATTTTTTGTATGTTAAGTATACTTGACCTTAGAATCTCACCTACGATACGCACTACTGAAATTCGCAATGACTCTCAAGTCTATTTACAGTTGCATTGAAATCAAGTTTACATATGCATGTGTGTACGTGTGTCAATATGTGTTAATGTAAGTCCATGGTAATCAGAGGGCTCCACTGTTAAACCATTCGTTAGGTTACGTAATAGAAATCCCGTTACTTTGAGTTTTTAACGAAAACTGCAAATGTGACGTCACAACATTAATATCGGCTCACTTTTAAATGGCAGAATTAATGTACATTTATTTAATCATAAAAATGTTTTATTAAGACATACATACATATATTTACAAACTTTAACCGTAATGTTCTCTTAACAAATCTAGCATGGTTTTAACTTAACATAATTTTAACGATTTAATTTATATTTTGCGTCAATTTTAAGCACATTATTGCTACGAGCATCATTATACTTTTTAGACTGTGGAACTGCGTTTGTGCTTCCCAGGGAATGCATCCCTACTTCCGTGAGGCGCCGACTGGCTATTACTTCTGGCCAACTCATCATGATGGGGCTGTAAATCAAGCGTCAGAGGTCAACTTTTATTTGGACTCCCCTGCGGCTTGCCGCTGCTGCCGGTCGCACTGTTGTTGTTGTCGAATTCACTGGCCGTGGTGTAATCCGTTTCGATTTCACGTAATTCAATTTTCTGCTCACGCATGGCTCGCTGCGTGGGTGGTAGCATGTTATCAGCAAGGGTTATTTTTTTTTTAATTTTTATTCAACTACTCACCTTTACGCATTCCTGATAAACCTTGAAAATTGGTGCACATACGGAATCATCGGTTTCTCCTTTAAGAAATCGTTCGGAAAACCAGTTATTGAAACAGGCATCGTACTGCTTTTTTAACTCATTGCAATCGTCGCCTATGCTGTTCATGCTGTAGTGTATTCAATTTTTAATTGATAATTTTCACTTGTTAAATAATAGTGCCAATAAAACGTGTGCGTCCACTGCAGAAACTTTGCCGATAACATATCGATATATTTATGTATATGAAAGCGGTAGGCTACCGCTGATAGTGCATGGTACGCTGGCCAGCGAGGGCTTTAAGTTGCAGATAACAAATAAAGCTCTCAACGTTCAACGCGCAAATTTTCAAATTTAACTTTCTAAAAATTTACAATATAAAATCTTACTTCACTTTAGTTTATACTGCAAACAAGAAGTATTCTTTTCGTTCCGTTTTGTTTTCTTTTTGTTTTTAGTTTATTTTAATCAAAGACGCGCACTTTAGATTTTAGTTCATACAAAAAATGCATTTATCAATTAGTTTTTTAGTTATTATGAGCGTTATAACAAATTCACAGTACAGCATAATTGATAAGGAAAAATGGAAACAATAATGAGTTGGCTTGTTGTTAAGTTGAATGTAGACCTCCGATTTGGCGTTTCAACCAAATCGGAGGTCCGAACACAGTCAACATAATCAGCAACTGTTCCCATGTCATAGTTCCATTTCCCTGCTATCAGTATATTATCCATGGATTTGTTTATAGGCTTCTACTACTTTGTGTGTGTCTACTCCTCTTCGATGGTCTGCACTTGTTGTTGCTGCTGCTGCTGCTGTTGCTTGTGGTGTCCGCGCTGGTTGCGGTTGCGCTGATTGCGATTGTCGCGACGCTGGCCGCCCCAATTGCCGCCCTGATTGTTCTGGTTGCGATTGTAGCCACGATCGCGATTACCCATATTGCCGCGCTGGAAGAAGTTGCCCTGCTTCATGTCGAACACCTTCTCGTTCACATCGACCAGATTGGTAACCTTGTCAACGAACTGCATGGCCAGAGCCTGCAGGCGCGACGGCTCCGAGCGATGCATGACCACCGTTTCGCTGGGATCGTCCAGGCTGGCCATCAGCTCCTCGTTGATAATCATCTTGCTGATGATCGAATGCACCTTCGGCAGGGGCAGCTCATACATTTGCGCCAGCGATGGTATGCTTATGGAGGTGTACACATTGGAGTACGTAAACAGATAAGTGCGCAGAGACTCCTCCTTGATGAACTTGACAAGCATTTCACGGACACGCTCCGACTCGTAGAACAGATCCCATACCTTAGTGTTCATCTTCTTGTTCACAATGAAGTTGGCACACGCCTGCCAGTTGCCACAGCGCATGGCCTTGGCGGCTGCCACGACATGTTCGCGCATCGATTCGGGCGGACCCACTAGTGATTGGCGTTCCGAAGATCGCAATTGCTGGTAAAACGTTTTGCTGATCATGCGACGACGTGCATCAAACTCGTGAGCGGCTATGTAGGGTATCTCAAGGAGCATGGCCGAGACCAGATACACGCACTCGAGCAACTCAAGATTGATGTGCATATGGAATGGCATCTGGCGCTGTTTCTCGATCTTCTCTTGCTCAGCGGAACGTTCGTGCTGTCGCTGTGGCAACAGTCCTTGGGCGAGCAATTCCTTTGGCTTGCCGGTGACCATTAGATCGACCAGACAATGATGCGCATCCTTGATGTTCTCCTGGCGGAAAGCGCACAAACCCAAATTGGCCATCATGCGATTGTATAGGATGCGTGTGGATGGATCCGCCGCATCGATGTTGTCCTGCAAGTGCGACATCAAAACCAGATCACGCGCCTGGAACCAATTGTCGTGCATCGCATGATGATAAATGTGCGCCAATATCGCACGCGTCCTTATGCGATCCGTGTCGTCCTTGGCATAAATGAACTTGCACAGTTTATCCATAACTTCCACTGATGATGGTGCAGTGCCGGCAGCTGGCAGCTCGCCACGTTTGCGCTTGAGCACCTCCGGATCGAACTTGTAGTAAAGATGCTCGATCTTGCGCAGATAGATGCGGCAACGTTCGTTGTTGCTGCCGCAACGCTCAAAGTATTGAACGACCAGTTCGATCGTCTTCACCACATTGATCTCATCCTTGAGCCGGGAGACGTAGTCGTTCGAGTGTGGATCGCACTCCTTCAACAGCTTGGTGAACTCATCATCCAGACGCTCAACAGCTGCCAGCGGACAACCGCGTATATAGTACGGCGCTGTTACATATTCCTCATGCTCCTCGGCCACGCTCTCGTTCATGTTGATGTCGGGATTGGCGAGCAGCAGCTTCAGCATGCTCTGCATCACCTCGAGCAGCAGTGCCCAGTGCTCCAGCTTCATGGGCTCGGATATCTTTTGATTGTAGTCGAAAATGGCCGAAATGATGTTGAAATGAATCTTCACGCTAACTGGCGTACCCAGATCATGTTGCTCCGAGATGTCGCGCAGCTCAAATAATAAATCAATTTGCAAACGGCGATCGGTGCGCTTCTTGCCCCGCGCCGACATGATTTCAACCAATTTGGCTAGCACCAGGGGAATATCGATTTCAGCATCTTTTTCAAACATTTTGGGCTTCTCAACGACATTGCCCTTGACGACAGTCTCCCATTCACCATCCTCATCGTCGTCGGCACGTTTGCGCACCTTGTGCTTCTGCTCCTTGCGCTTGTCCTTTCGCTTGTCATCATCCTTGTCCTCCTTTTCCGTGGTGCGCTTAAGGAAACGCTCACGCATATTCTGGTATAGATTCTCGTCCTCTGACGACTCAGTCTCCGACTCGGTATCGGAGTCCCAATCGATCGAATCATCCGAATCGTCCTCATCAGCAATAACTTTAGCTATCACCGATTTTGCTGCCTTCGGCAATTCAGCGAGTTTGCCAACACCAATGCCAACGCCATCATCGCTGTCGGCTCCCGCACGATCGGCATCGCTGTCGTGCGCCTCACCCTCGCCCTCCTCAACGTCACTCTCTTGATCGGGTGCTTCGCGGAAACGTGCCAGATCCTCTTCAAAATCTTTGATATACTTGCGCACCTTTTGGCGCAGTGTGCCCAACGACTTGGAATTGTTTTTCGAGAGATTCTTGCGTCCTTCCCGATCCTCCCACACCTCATTGATGAAATCTTCGAGCTCGGCCAGACAGCGAATATAGAAGCGCGGCGTAATACCATTTTCCTCTTTTGAGATGACAGGCAGCGCTTTCGTGTAGGCTCGCGTTAAGTCCTCAAAACTGCTCAGCGTATTGGGAATATCCTTAATCTTCTTATGGTTGCGTATCGTTTTAATGATGCCCGTTAGGTTCTCATAGCGCTTTTCCTTGGTGGAGCGCACCACTCGCTTAACTTCTTCCTCGTCATCGCTGAATTGCTGGCATGCAAAGAATGTATTTATTATAAAAACTATTCAGTTAATAATTTATATATTTATTGTACTTACAAAGTTCGTCGCTTTATTGAAGTTGGATGCTTGAACTTCCTCTTCACTGGATTCGGATTCCGAGTCGGAGCCGTTGGCAAAGAATCGTGACATGGTGTTTAATTCTGCTTATGCCGTGTTCTGCAACAAAAAAAACAACAAATTCAATACAATTACAATTTTTAACTGCCTTTGACTTGGCTGTCACGGAGCGGTTGAGGTTATGTTTGAGCGGCCAACATGGCGCTTGCCAAGCATTTGCAGCCACTTTTTGCACACAATTACAAGGTTATTTTTATGAACGCGAATTGCAATACGTGACAATCCATGAGCTTGACAATCCTCAACGTGTTTACTGAAACAGTAGACACAGTATTTCACAAAAACTTACATTTATTACAGCAAAACGATGTCATTCACAAGACATCAAAGAAAAGAGGAGTAATACAAGTTTGATGTTATCGATATGTGATACGTTTGAATCGATGTCTCTTGACGATGTTTTTCGTATTAGCCAACACAGTTACTTTTGACCATTAAATTTAACATATTTTATAATTCTTTCTTATAATAATATAATAAATAAAAAAATAAAGACTTTTTTTTGGAATAAAATAAATATTTAACATATTCTTGTGCTAGTTGAAAATTTATAAACTTTTAAAAATTAAATTCATGATATATAAATTAAACATGATAATATTTACTTACCTAGCAGCCCGCACTTTTCAGTCAATTTAAATTATAGAGTACCATCTGAGCTTAACAGTGCCATTTTGAGTTTATCAGTTTGCAAATTTAAGTTTTTGTCATCACACATGAAACTAAACAAATAAATAAACAAAATGCAAGTGGGCAGAGAAAACAGTATTGTTTTGTGCATTCAAAATAAAATTGTTAATTAAAATGTGTAATAAATACTTGCGCAGGCGCTCTCACAAGCCGGCATTTGGCAGAAACACAAACGTTTGCCCGTCGCAGCGCTGCCCGGCTGACAATGTTTGGTTTAATTGTGTGCCGAATGCTTATTGTCGGCCACAGCGACCGCCACAGCCGCAGTCAAAATGTCGGCGAGTTTGAGCGCGCCAACAAGTCGTCTGCGTTCGCTTGCCGTGGATAGTTCAGCAGCTGCCAATCGGCGGAAGCGACAATCTTTCGCATAGCGGGAAAATTCAAGCGTTGAAGTCAGCTTCCGGCTTTGTGCTGTCTGTGCGAAAAGTAGAAGTGATAAAAAGTCTAAATTTAAACAAGAAAAATTTGGCATATACCTTTAGCGTATTTTCCGTTCCGCTTGAATTCGAGAAAGTGCAGACACGTGTGTCTGTCTTTGTATCAATATCCCAAATCACCCAAAAAGCCAAAGGAAACGCTAAGAAACAAAACGTAAATGTAAGCACAATAAATAACAATTGAAAATTGTTGCACATCTGCGTATGCTTCGTTGTGTCGCTCAAAGTGCTCCAGCGGAATTCATTAAATGACAAGGTGAAAACCGCTAATTATACGCGATAGTTCGACGGTTGCAGACACCTGACAGCCCACAGATGCGCCGAAATTGATAGACATTTTAATGTAAGGTATGTAAGAATATTATTATGATGATGATTGATTACTTTTCGCAAAACGAAAAAAAAAACTTTTGCACTCCGCACACAACTGTAGTTTATTGTCACTGCTATTGTCCATGCAGTAAAAGTAACCTTTTTTGTTTGTAGCCATGCATACGTTATTTTATGGGCATAACAAAGAGCTTGATCGAAAACAAAGATTTCCCTTTTAATAATTTTTCCTTTTTACAATTTCCCTTATTTTTTAAAGATTTTTGGTAACATTTTAAGATGTTCGTTTGCATTGAGTTTCTATTTTGAATTATAGTAAAATATAAAAAAATGTTATTTAAAAATAATAATTTAATTATAATAATAAAAATTTTAAATATTTTAAAAAAATGTGAAAATTTCTATAAATATATAGCTGAATAATTGCATTAACTCCAAAATGATAAAAAATAAAAATAGTTTTCAATAAAATGAAATAAAATATGTATACAAAAATTAAATAAATAAAATAACAAATAAATAAATATTAAAAAAATGAATAAACAATAAAACCAATTATCAAATAATAAAATAAATTAATTAACTAATCATATAAAATCAATTAAAGAGTATTCAAACGCAATGCAAATTCGTTCGCTGTTAGTTTTTGCTTCTGCAAACTTTAAGCTGCATAAATATTTAAGTGAAAAGTCTCTAAAGCGAAGCCGAGGTCCAAAAGCGAAGACCACAGACCCGCGTTGCGTCGTGGGCGACTATAATGATTTATGAGTAGAGCACATAAACCAAAAAACAATTCGACTCTGTTTGCCCAATTTGAACATGCAACCATAGGAAGAGGTGTTCAGAAAGTTTTGAACTTTAAGATTTAAAGGGAAACGCTGGCAGGATGTGAGGTTCGTTTGGCTTGGGCTGTTGGCCCAGCACTTGAACTTCGCGCATTGGCCACTTGGCATGGGCCACTTGACCCTGGGCACTTGGTAAAGTGCAACAGCAGTTGCAGCTGTAGCTGTAGCTGTAGCTGCAGTTTGCCATTTGTTTAGCCTTTGGCTGCCGAAGCTGGTGAATTGCGGCGCATGGCCAAAACGTGTCTGGGGCCAAGAAACTATTAGCGCCAAGTGCCAGGACAGCATGGGACAGCACAGAGTAATGGAAATGTTTATGGTGTGTGCTTAATTGGGGATCCATGTGCATGCTAAATGCTACAGGCCATTCGAATGCTATAACCGGGTCTCTGTCCGTTCGCCCAAAATGCCAAGCTGCTGCTGCCCCCATCTAAATATATATACATATTTATCCATATATATATATATATATATATATATATATATATAAATCAGTTTCACAAATGTTGTTTATAATTTGCCGACGCGACAGCGCTAAACAGATAGCGTCCAGTACAAATAAACAATGTTGCTAAATCGTAAAAATCGCTCACCTGAATCATCTCAGCTCCATCTCTATATATACTTTGTCTATTGTCTATCTCGATTGGACGTTGCTCGTGCCGTTGCCATCGTTTCTGATTTTTTTGGGCACATCTTTTCCTCATTCGCACTGGCACAAGATCAAAAACAGAAAATTCTATAAAAGTATTTCATATGTCATTTCTAAAGAGCAGTTCCATAGATACCCTGTAAATAGGATTTGTAAATAATTTCAATATATTTATTTATGTTGTTCTATTAGTTTAGCTTTAGTTTTTCATAGCTTTGAAATTAAAGACGTATTCAAATAATATTTAATTTAGTAAGTCCTTATGAATGATAATTTGCTTAGATTAGCTTTTCATGAAATAATGAAATAGAGTTCTTCCTGAACTCATTGAAATGTGTTGAAATAAGTTATAATTTGCTATGTGAAAATGTATATATCTGGCGGAAGGAAACCTGTCAGACCCTGTAAGGCATATATGTATATTTATACGAGCAGTAATAACAACTGAGTTGTCTATGTGTCTCTCCACCTCTGGCTGTCTGTTCGTATGTATAAAACCATGAGAGCTAGCTACTTTAAATTGTTTAAACAAATCATGCTATGGCACGCGCAGATCCAGTTTGTTTTCATGTTATTGATAACTTGCTTGCATTAAATTGGAGTTACTGAGTTTTAGATTCACAAGTATTGCATATAAGTTCAACTAAAACATAGACAAACTACGAGTTATACACTCTCTGAATATCTTTTTTAGCTGCTAGTTGTTTCGTAGTATAGTACGGGTAGCGACAAGTCGATCATTTCCGACTAGAATAATACAAATTTTTTTTATAGCTACTATTTTTATTTGAAAACTTAAAGCATTTTTGATGAAACACTTTTTATATATATTATTTATATTATTCATTAATATTATTTATAATATTTACTGTTTAATGATCATTTCAAATGCAATCAAAATTATATAAATGAAAAGTTATCATTGAAGTTTTATAGTTGTCGCTTATAATTACTGGCAGTCAAAAGCTTCTCAGTAATCACAATTGATGTCTTTTTGTAAGAGTTTCCATATGCAATTCAACTTGATTACAATTACTTTTATTTTTACGTATGTAAACAAGCTGAAAGTCGTTCAAGTTAGGATCGGCGGGCTGATTACTTGATTAATTGGGTGGTAATGAAATGTTTTTGCTTTTCGTTTCTTTCATTTGATTTGTTCATTTCAAGTTTGTGCCTTCACTACATTATGGGCAAACTTTGTTAGCTCATTAACCCACCCACACACTACGGATATCGATGTCAATATGTTGTGAATTCCATTTGGAGCTTCCTTCATATTCTATTCCCATTGTAATTGCAGACGCATGGACGGACGAACGGACGGCTCGCCTGGCTACTGAGCTAATTTCGCAGCTAATGCTAACGAATTGCTGTCATTTAATTTCTATGACCCATTAATTTTTATAATGCGCATTCGTTAGGTTTTTTTTTATCCGCTGCATGTGACTGGGAGTCTGATGTAAGCCACAGCTGCACAGTAGCTGCTAAAAGTTGAGCATCAAACAATTGCACCTAATTAGCAGTGAGCTAAAGAGAGAGAGAGAGAGAGAGAGTATGTGAAAGAGAGAGGAATAATGTGTGTGGGAGAAAAAGAGAGAGAGAGAGACTGAGAGAGAATGCGAGAGTATGAGGAAGTAGAGAGAAAGATAGATCGATTGTGTTTGAGAGAAATAAAGCGCGAGAGATAGATGGAATGAGAAATTAGATAAAAAGCGAGAAAAAGTGAGAGAAAGAGGGAAAGAAAGCGAGAGAAATGAAGTATATAGAAAGAGAGTGGCCAAGTTAAAGAGGGATATAAACAGGACAAGATATAAAGGAGTGAAAGAAAAATATAGAAAGCTTAAAAGTGTGAGAGGGAGAGAGAGAGAAATGTAGAAAGAGACAGGAGAAAGAGGGAATGATGGAAAGATAGAACAATAAAGAAATGCAGAGCGAGGCATAGGAAGAGAAAGCGAAAGAAGAAGAAGACACAGGGCAGTCTATAATATATAGCGAACATTTGTATATCCCACAAGTAAATATAACATGAAACTGATTTATGGTAAGTGCATCGATTGGTAGACGAATATGCCAAACGGGTTATTAGCTACCCTCTATGTATGTTAAAGTGGGTATATAGCCCAGCATTGAAGTCTACCTTTCATTTATTCAATGCACCTCTTCCGTCTGAAGTACATCGTTGCAAAGTTAATTACATTTCGTAGAGCAAAAGTCAAATTTTAAGGGACTTACCGTGTGATTAGTTTGCAGAAAATTGTTGGGAAAACTTTCGCAATGAGCCGAAGTTGAACTAATTAAATGCAGACACCAATTGCTGACTCCGAGGTGCGCTATTACAAGCAACAAAGTTAGAGTCCAAATGGAATTTGAAGTGAAAAGCAAGCGTCGCGACGTTGGCGTTGGCAAAACTTTTCGACAAGTATTTCTGGCATGATGCACAAATCAGGCGTGTTGAGTGGCGCTTAGGATACCCTCTAAGCAGTGGAGTGGGTAGAGAAGGGTAGATTTATCTATAGTATTTAGAGAGAGAGAGAGAGAGAGACAGAAAAGGAGAGAGAGATAGAAAGCAAGAGAACTGGTTCAAGTTCACTTTGAATGAACTAATGAACTATATATAAATGGAGACATTTTGATGCTCTTTACAGGGTATAACTTAGTCGATCAATTTCTACTTCACTTTAACAATGCTCATATTGTTGACACTTACATATCACTCTACAAAGTTCAAGTATTAGTAGAATGTACTGTATTGTACTGTACTTTTACAGGGTATTACTTAGTCGATCAATTACTAATACACATGAATGGGTTTTCATCTTGTTAAAGTTTTCGTAACTCTCTAAAAAGTTCGTGTATTAGTGGAAAACTACTCTACAAAAATACTATTTACAGGGTATAACTTAGCTGAACATTTTGCTAGTCTTTGGCTTCGTTTCCTTTCCACAAGTTTTGTGTTTTTTGTTTGTTTGCGAGTTTCCATGCGGCTTTGTGTAGTATTTAAGGCTTTGTGCACACGCGTCGACTGCTCAATATTAAACAGAGCCATGTCAAGCGAATGGCCCAAGCGTTTTGTTTGCTCACGACTCACGACTCTACCGCACTATATCCTCTCTCGTTCTCTTTCTCTTTCTCTCTGTCTGTCTCTCAACAACACTTTGGAGCTGCAGTCTGACATTTGCTTGACTTTATATTTTGGTTTTGTTTATCGCCTGCCTGCTAAATGTGATGAAGCCATCAATGCCAGGACTCAGTTGGGGCACAAGGCGGCGTTGCAGGGGGCGGGGCGGGGCGGGCGGGGCACACACACACACACACACACAAAGCCAATCACCACAAAATTCTAAAGTAATGATGCTGAGCTATGAAAGTGGCTTTTGTCTTCATCTCGGTTGCATTGAGAGAGCCTTGCGGATTGACTGTCCTGTCCTATCGGCCATTTCTATTTGTTCTATTGTTTCGGCGCCTTTTGAGCTTAACTCAAATTCAGTTACAGATGTTAGAGATAATAGAATTCGAATTTCGGTTTAAATATAGACAGTTCAGTTTGTTCTTCTGGAATGCTGCGCGCGTTTAATTTAAGCTGCAGAAATTACATTAATGCTATTCGTGCAGCAGAGTTGAATTGAGTTGAATTTTAAAGTAATTAAAACTTCATTTGATATTTTAAAGTTCTTCAGTTACCTGAATACCTGATATGCAATGGGATATATTATAGGGATATATAATAACTCAAATATATTCCAGTAGAATATCTGCAAATAAAAATAAATAGCCTGAGATCATTCAAAATATGAATTATACACATATTTGGATGCCCTTATTACGCTCTGAAAGTTAGACTGGAACAAGAGTTATTTAGCAAATAATTTTCTATAGTAAAGTCCAAAATGCAGCCGAAGCGCAGCTGCTGCATAAACTGCGCAGTAAGCGGAGTGCTTATGCTTATGTGGGCGTTTCTGTATGTGTTCATGTGTGTGTGCATGTGTGTGTGCATGTGTGTACGTGCATGAGTGTCTGTGCATGTGTTGTTTCTTATGTGTGTATCTAGGAAGCGTAGACTGTTTGGAATATAAACTCTGAACAGCATTCAGGGTATTATCTAGAGCAGTCTTAATCGTTTTATAGAATGATATTGAGTGAAATTTTGAATATTTATGCATTAACTTATTTATGAATTTCATTATTTTTTATTTATTTGTTTATGTATTTATTTATATATATTTTTTTATCAATTTACTTATTTATCTATAGTTTTGTATTTAATATTTTTATTTTTTTGTTTATTTATATATTATTTTTTTATTTAATTTTATTTTTTGTTTATCCTTTTTATTTATTCATTTATTTATTTTATTTTATTTAATTGTTTTATTTTTTATTTATTTATAATTTTTAAAATTTATTTTTATATTTTTTGTTTATTTATTTAATTTTATTTTTTATTTATTTATTTTCTCTCTTTTTTATATATTTATCTACTTAATTTATTTATTTTATTATTAATTCATACATTATTTATCTTTTATTTTGTATTTTATATTTTTAATTTTTTTGTTTATTGATTTATTCAAATATTTAATTTTTTATTTATTTTTATTTTTTAATTTTTTTTCATTTATTCATTTATTTGTATATTTATTTTATTGTTTATCTATTTTTTTTATTTATTTATATTTATTTTATTTATTAGTTTATTTTTATATTTTTTTTCTTTTTGTATTTATATTCCCTCCTTTTTATTGATTTATTGATTTATTTATCTACTTAATTTATTTATTTAATTTATTTTTTATTTATACATTATTTATCTATAATTTTGTATTCATGATTTTTAATTTTTGTGTTTATTTATTTATATATGCATTTGTTTATTTATATTTTTTATTTATTTATATTTTTGATTTATTTATATTTTTTACTTAATTGTTTTAATTTTTATTTATTTTTTCCACTTATTTATTTATTTCTTTTTTTATTTATTTACTTAATTTATATACTTATTTCTTTATTTGTTTATTTATTTATCTACCTAATTTTTTAATTAATTATTTATTTTAACATTTATTTATGAATTCATTACTTTATTTATTTATTATCTTATGAATATGCATACTTTAAAAATGTAACTCCATAACTTCACAGCTGAATACATTTTGAGATGGTCTATAGATGGGCAAAATGAAATATTATATGCTTAGACTTCTTAAAGCTACGATCAGCACAACTTGCAAGTGGATCACGCTTGAAATTGAGTTCATATAGACCGCCCATTGGGGGCATGGCAAACAGAACAGAATAGCGATTTCATATTAGATTAAGCTGTCTTGGGATCCTAAACCATTATTATACGAGTATTACTATAAAGTATTATTACAAAGTCAAACTCAATGTGCTTCTAGCATAGCAATGAAGACTCTTCAAATTTTTGTAAATAGGAAAAGTTCAAGTGAATTGAGCGAACATTTGAACGTAATTTCCCTTAAATGGCGCCCATAAGTATGCTACGGTTTTTGGCTTTGCTGCCGCAGCACAAAAAAAAAAACAAAATGCAATTAGTGTTATTAGATTTGATTGTGTGAAACGCGAAGCCGCAGCATTACAAATGCGCAACGGCGCCAAATTGCAGTGCGTTTAATTTCCAGGATTGTTTGGCTTTTTGCAAAATTTACAAAATTGCATCTGGCACGCGCGCTCAACTCTCTCGCTGTTGTACAACTACAATATTATACTTATGTATATGTTTGACGCATGCCAGAATTATGTTGACATGCTCATTAATTAACTGAACTGAACTGAACTGAAGCAGACGTTTTTAATACTTTCGTCAAGTCAGTTTTTGATAAGCGCACGCGCCCAGAATTAATGAAATGGCAGCGACCTTTCGGTGGAGGGAGGGCGCCATAAGGGGGGCTGGCGGGCAGTGTTTTGCTGTGCTGTGCTGTGCTGTGCTGTGCTCTGCTCTTAGCTGAAATTAATTTATCTTTACATGTCTAATTCCATTTCAGCGTTGGCTAAACAGTTTTGCAAATTGATAGTAGCTGTTGTAGTTGGCGTTCCACTAGATTGTTGTGGAGGGCAGAAAAAGGTCTTTGGCGTTGGCTACAAATTAAGTGTTAAATGGTTATAGTTAGCATATAGTGTACATCTCTCAGGGTCGAAAGGATTGAGCAAGTTTAAGTCATTGAAGTTGTACTAAGGTATAGTTACGGTTTAATATAGTTAGAGTATATAATTTTTAGTAATAGTTATCATATAGTGCACATCTCTAAGGTTCGAAAGGATTGAGCAAGTTTAAGTCATTGAAGTTGTAGTATGGTATAGTTAGAGTATAGCATAATTATAGTATAGTATGTTTATAGTTATAGTATATTAGAGTTATAGTATAGTTATAGAATAGTATAGTATAGTTATAGTATAGTAGAGTTATAGTAAAGCATAGTTGTAGCATAGCAGTTATAGTTATAGACGCCATTAAAGTCCATTTTCTATTTGTTTCGTGCATACTGCACACATGGACATTGGGCTTACCTCATTATCATTACAGCTGCAATTGTAATAGGCCCAAGTCTAACTTATGAGCGCCATAAAGTCTTGTTATCTACTTGCTTAGAATCTACAATTGAGTCCATTTAGATAGATCCGCGTATCTGTGAGCTGATTTGCTCGCCTGTGCGCTTGTTTATATACATATGTAATCAATGGATGTATATGAATGTCTTTTGAATGTGTATGAATGTATATGTATGTATATGAATACTATGAATACTAATGTATATATTTGAATACATAGGTCTTGCAAACCTCGAAATATATTCAGTCAACAGTAGAATATGCCCAATTTGATATCAACGATATCAATTAATATTAAGTTTATTTAGTTGGCAAATGTTTGCTTAAATTATACAGCTTGATCAAGTATTTTGAATGCTGAAAGAATTTGGATGTACTCCTATTTGAAATCGCAGAGAAAGGTAAACTTTGGCCACTTACACCTTATATTTTAGCAGTCGCACAATATCCGTTCTGCTGTCTGTGCGTCCAGCTATTCGTTACTTGAAATATGGAATATATATACATGTACTAGTCTGATCTAATCTAACAAAGTGTTAGGGTATGATCGCTGCATAAGTGTAGGCTAAAGACTTGATCTTGGCCATAAATGCAGACAATGTGACTACAACTCTCTGATGATTTATAGGGTATTATAGGGTACACTATTAAAAATTTAGAAAATATATGCTGCCAGTTGTCAAATAATACATAATAATTCTGATAGCTCAGCTATGGAAACTAATAGGTATCAGATCAGAGAAAGAATGTTCTATAAAAGTGAATATTGCATAAGCTTGCCAACAGCCAGTGGCCCAGTGGCTATTTCTGTCACTACGTTCCCCAAAGTGCCAGAGTCAGCTGTTGGGGCAGTCAATGACTGCGCATTAGCCAGCAGCAAGTTTGTTGTGTAACAGCCGCTGCGATACCCTGCCCTGCCCAAGCCGCTTACGTGGAGCTCTTAAGACTGTGGGGACTGAGGCTCTGCAGTTCAGGTTATACTTTAAGAAAGATTATTTTGTTTATTCAGATTTAACTATGAATCTGCATGGCTCTCAGCTTTGTTAAATTTACTTGGAATATTCTAAATAATTTATATACAAACGCAGTTTAGTAAGCCAACTGGAAAGATATCGCTCTAAGCCCAGCTCAAACTAATTAAAGCCATGTGCACGCAGCTCAGCCAAAAAAAAACTATTATTCATTTTGCAGTGCAAAAGTCAACGAGTCAATTGGGAAAGTAACTGGCGTTGAAGCAAAATTGAATCTGTGGGCATTTTTCATAAATGATAGCCGAATGGCAACTTTTTTTTTTTTTTTTTTTTTTTTTGCTCACACATTTAATGAGCCTGGCCGGAGGGGTGGCCAACAGCACCAGCAACGGTAGCAGCGGCAGCGGCAGCGGCAGCTCCATGTAAGCTGTCATGTAATTTAATACGAGCAATGGCATTGCCGACACCCAACCAATTAACTGGAGGCCATTGTGCGCAGATGGACCCCGAGCCGAGCTGGCCGCAGGATAGAGCAATGTGAGACAAATTACAAAATGAAAATGATATATGTATGTAAGAGTATATAGAGAGTATTTCTGCTGATGTATGCAGGGACAGGCGGCAACAGAGGCACTCACTCACACTCGCACACACACACACACTCGCACACACATACACTTGGAGAATTTATGTGTAGCAATTGAAACTGTTGCTCTTGATGAAGCGGCGCTGCTTGTGGCGCTCTTGCGGCTTCATCAAAGCGATGTCCACAAAATGCAGCCCGGAAATTGAAGTGTTTTGAGGCAGCTGCTAGAATTATGCAAATTGCTAGCAATGTCTAGATTGCTACAGCAGAAAGCGCCTTGAATTAATGAGTTCAAGTAAAAAACAAAAAACAAAAAACACAAAAAAAAGTAAAAATTTTGATGGCAAAAGAGACAACTGCAAAGCGTCTCGAAAAGTTAAGTCAGGCAGAAGAGGTTGTCTAGAGGGTATTCGCGCAGCGGGCGTCTAGTGTCATATGCAGGCCACAGCTGAATAACTGAATAACTGAATATCGATTCAATTCGCTTGGTTATTTCACAGAGTCTATCTATGCATGTTTAGATATACGCATATACATATGTGGGCCAGATCCTTCAATATTGAAAATGTCAGCACATTTAGCTGAACTTCATCAATCACAAATCGTTATCAGGCATTGTTCAAGACGTGCCCACATATGATGGCTTAAATGCCATTGTTTCCGCGCAACAAAAGCTCTCGCACCATTACCATTACTCAACTGCATAAATCAACTGCCCGAATCCCAATTTACATGCGCTGGAACACGTCCACGCGCTGTGCCATTCATAAAGTTAACCCAAAAAAAATAAAAAAAATAAGTTTCACTGCACAATTAGAGTTAGTTGCGGCTGAAGTGCACAGCAAATGCTGTTAAATTCATTAGGGCACATAAAATGCAAGCGCAGAGCTCAACTGCAATTGAAAGCAAGTAACACTAGTGGCAGAAGCTTAAGCTTTATAGCCTGACTGAAAGTGGGTGAAGGCTTAAAGCTATCTGTCTAACTGCAAGCATTTGGGCAGCTTTATTAAGACTTGCTTTACCTAGTTTAAAGAGTTTGAGTGTTGTGAACAGACAGACAAAGGCAAAGAATAGAAGTTATAAGTGGGCAGCGCAACAGAATGTTACATAACATATGTTATGTATCCTTAGATAAGTTGGCTTTGCTTATGCAAGAGAGCAAATGTTGTCCAAAGGGACAACAGACTTTGGAGTGCTTGTTATCAGTGTGAGTCTTAGCTGCTGCGCTGAATAGACTCTGTATTTATTCAACTTCAATTAATATATACTACATTCAGCTAACTTTAGTAACTGTCTAACATAGTCTTCGAGTCTCAATCTGGTATGCAACATTCATTCAACTGAAGTTTGCTATGCAAATTTGGAATTTCAGATTCTTACCTACATAGTTCTCCTATGCTACCTCAACTGTAGTCAATATATATAGTGCATACTCAATATTCATGAGCTCTGCTTTCATTTTAGTTATTCACAAAGTTTTCAGTTTTCAGATTTCAGCTGTTAATTGTATCAAACCAGCCACCAGTTACATGGTTTGACGAACTACTGTGGAACTAGAACTTTATTCAAATTCAATATTCAGCTCAGAGCCACAATCGCATAGCCTTAGGCTATCTACATTTTCGTCAGCTCCTGATTGAGCCACATAATGCTATAGTTAGGCACATGGCCTCTGACCACGCCCACGCACTTTTAGGGCTGTTAAATCGGTTTCCATTTTCTCGCTCTCTCTCTCTTCTCTCTCTCTCTCTCTCTTCTCTCTCTCTCTGTCTGTCCCCTTCTGTTATAGTCACAGCAGCTGCCGCTGGCAATGCCCACTAAAATGCCAACGCAATTTTCTTGGACACTCGATTTCCACCGTTCGCAATTTTGACAATTTTCAAGCATACTTTGGGGCAGGGCAATGAACACGAATGTTTCAGCGATTATATAAATTATATAGATAATGGCTATTGCCCCATACACACTGCCGTTATGCCCCTCCCACCGCCCAATTTGTAGCTGCCAGAATTTCAGCGCAAATATTTTAAAAATCATAAATAACTTCAGCGCGCGGAATACCAAACAGATTAAGCTCGAAAATGTTGCCAACAAAAAAAAATTATATTCCAACTGAATGATTTAATGGAATTATTATAGATATAAAGAGAGCTTAATTTGTTAACTGTTTTTTTTTTTTTTTTTTTGTTTTGGCTGTTTAACATTCCTTGAGGCTGCTTCACGCGTGTGAATTAAACTGCGGAATTAAAGGGTTTAAGTTGCAATTTAAACTAAAGAAGTTCTGCAGGATTTGCTTTTAAAAATTTATAAGCCAACTTAAACGTTTCTGGACGCTAAATAATTGAAGTTGAATAAATTAGATAAATTGGTAAAATATTAGAAAAAGTTAAAGGTTTGTATGTATATACAGCTGTGTTCAGAATAATAGCAGCGCATATAAGCTCTGATTTTAAGATTGATAAATCATATCATAATGACTACAGATCAATAATTTTTTTTTTTTTTATTATTTTCAATAAACATTTGCCAAAGTTTTATGTTAATAAAATAATATTTTTGGGCTTATATTTAAAAGTATTATTTAATTGATTAAAAATTGTATTTTATATAAATATTAAATATTAGTTTCTCTTGATTTCTAAAATGTGAACACCTCAGTTACCATTGTCGGTCCAACAGTTACCCTGCATAAGCTGTTACATAGGGTAAGTATTAGTCCAATATCGAGTAGATTTTAAAACATAGATAGAGAACGTCTCCTAGTGGGCTTTACTCGACTAACGACTAAAGCATTTGTATGCCCTAAAACCACGGTAAATGTGAATTCAGGCTAGATTAGTTTGATCTAAGTGAATGCAACAGGCGCAAACATAGCTGCTCATAATGACTTGCTGTGTCGATTCGTCCATATTCGTTTAGCCTGTGCGGCTGTCGCTCGGCGTACACAGCGAACTCTGAAACTAGACTTGATAATTGATATAAATGCATAATTAAATAGAGTATTTTTCGATATCTCAGCACAGTTGCTTATATAAATATTGACTTGGCTCAATATAGATTTTAAAGTAAATTCAAAGACGGCTGAGCCTAAAGCTGAATGAATATGAATGTTGTGGCAATGAATACACATAAACATATATAAATGTATTTCATATTAGATTTTAAATACGTTCCCCAAATACTACAAATCGAGACAGTAGCGCCTGCTACTTTTGAATGCCAAACTTTTACCCTTCAAATTTCATTCAGTACAATTATACAGTACACGCAGGGTATCTGCTAGTCATGCACGCTCGCCTAGCACACTCGCCTAGCCCACTTGTTTCGTTTTACATTTTATGTGATCTAAAAATTCAAAATTTGCGTTTATACGCGTGTCTGTGTCCCATATAAAAATCTTAATATGCGATATAAAAAATGGCAACGTCGATTTTCATCGTTGCTCGTGATTTATTTATGTTTATTGCTCGAAATAACATTTGATTTGACTTTTCATTGGCAGCAAATTTATGTAATTTGGCGAAAGTTCCCTTTTCGCTCGCCTCCGACAATTTCAATTACGTTCGGCACAACAAATGCTCGGCAACAAATCTTTGTCTGCGCCTAAACAACGCAAAAAAGAAACGAAAAACAAAGGAGAACTTTGTCGGGTCGTCAGCCTGACTGTAAAATACTCGCTCGGTGGTAATATCAAGTAAAAAATCCTTCTTTTTATATATATATGATGTGATATGATATGATGCTTAGCATTATATGCCTTATAGCTCTAACTGAGCATCAGTTCAACTGGTATTCACCTGCAATATTTTGTGATTAAGTTAAGTTTTGATACATTGACTTCTTTCCTATTTGCCATGCCCTCAAAAAACATTTATGTATATCTTTTATTTTTAGTCAAGCTATAAAGCAGACTTTGAGTAAATCAAATGACAGTTGTGACTGTAGAACTGTAGAAGATATAAAGCTTTTTTCTCAATATACCAAGCCCTCAAGTAGCATTTATATATTTATATACTTTTGGCTTTAGAAATGCAGAATGTATAGTATTTGTTGTGATGTGCCACGCCCCGCAGTAGACGTACTAAAAAGGCTGAATACGATACCAGCAGATGAACCTTATCAATACCAATATATACAAAATTTCAAGTCTTTAGCTGCCATGGCCGAAAAACCTATATACCCTCTCTCTCTCTCTCTGCACTGTGTGAACGTGCATCAAATAACATACCCGGAAGTAAGTCTGCAACACTCGCGCATACATCATGAAGTCCTCAGACACGCACACGCACACGCACACGCACACACACACACACGCACACACACACCTAAACCTACAATAAGGATAACGACTGTAAAATGCTGTTGACTCGCGTTATTTATGACGAAATATTTTGTGTAATTTTCTTTGTTTGTTTCGCTTGCCGTGCGAAACAAAAAAACAAAAAAACAAATAAAATAAAACAAAACAATTTACCTTTCGACAGGTTGAAGTTGATATACTCTTTGTTGCTATTACTTGGCTATAATGTAGTTATTAGAATTTAAAATTGGAATTTGTATATTGTTATTAATGGAAATAGAAAATTGTGTGCAATTAGACTTAGCTTAGAGCACTATAAATTAGTAGTTGTTCGAAGCTAGTTACTTATACTTATAGCTAAAGTATCATAGCGGAAAATCTTCAAAAAATCAACAAATGTTTAAGGTATTCAAGAATATATATTTGGAATTTGAAGTTTGTACATTGTGCAGTCGTTGCTTTCTATATGGACAGACAGACAGACAGACAAACAGATAAACAGATATATGGGCAGCTGAACATGACTATATCGGCATGGCAGTTTGTTTATTCCCATCATGCCTAATGCTGTCTGCCATGTCTTCATCTTTCAACTGTTACATGCTTTAACAAAAAAATCAATATACCCCATTTTCAAACACCTTTCAGGGCATAAATACATAATATGCTGGTCAGATCACACGGATTTCTGCATAAGTACTGAGTGAAAACATAAATAAACAAATCTGTTTAAAGTTTAACAATGCTATTTTAATAATATAACACAACAGCATACATCAGATATATAGAGCTGATATGGCGAAATAAAAAATAGCACCACTTGCAGTAATTAGACTTCGGTATGAGTTGCGCATACTTAAGCAAGCAGAGACCGACTAGCAAAGGGCATAGCTATATGTACCTTAAATAGTTGGATAATGCCCAACGACAATGTGTCTAGAACCACAAAAAAACAAAAAAAAAAAACAAAAAAAAAAAACAAATGGCAAAACATGACAAAGACAAAAGACTTAACTGAAACTAAGCTCCAATGGTTGATAGATAAGATTCGCATTTGCGAATATATATATATATATATATATATATATATATATATATATATATATATATATATATATATATATATATATATATATATATATATATATATATATATATATATATATATATATATATATATATATATATATATATATATATATATATATGTATAAATAGCAGTGACCAAGCCCAGAGTTTGGGGCTATTCATCGAACTGTTTGCGCTAAGATAAACGTGGCGCGTTTTTTTTTTTTTTGCCTGAACTGAAAATGCGACAGTTTTTAAGTGAACTGTTGATAAATTGCATTGATTTATCAAATCTACTCGCTCATGTAAGCATGTGTTGATAGCTGCGTGGGTGTGTGTGTGCATGTGTGTGTGTGTGTGTGTGTGTGTGTGTGTCCATGTGTAGGTGTAGCTAAAAAAAAAACGGCAGCACTCTCGCTGGGAGTTCATAAATATGTGGCATCCAGATGGTCGCCAGATAAGCGAACGTTCGAGCTGTCATAAACTACAGAAGCTTTTTGTGGTCTGGCGTGGAGCGATTTAAGCTGTTTATTGATAGAGGCTAACAGGTTTGTTTGTTGGCCCTAATGGCTGCTATCCCCCCAAAAGCAAAAAAAAAAAAAGACAAAATTATAGACAAATGTCGAGCACATAAAATTATTGTACGAAATTATGATGGAAATAAAATCATATAATGCTTGAGTTATGCAATGGAATTTGATACGAAATTTCCTGTGCAGTTTCTAAATTTCAATTAGCTAAGTGAAGCACAAACAAAATTAAACTAACGTGTGCGTGTGTGTGTCTCTGTGTATGTGTGTGTGTGTAGACAGCCTTGGAGCTGCTGCTTGGCCATTGTATTAACAAATTAATTACGAACGAGGCAAACAATGCGACAAATGGTTGACATTTTCGCTTGCCGCGCACAACTTTATCAAACGTTCCAGCTAAACTTGTCTGCAAGCATTGCTGCAGCTGCTTCGATAAAGCAGCCCAAAATTTAATTAGCACAAAAATCATGGCACGCTTCTGGCCACTATTACAGCTTCTTACCTGCTTCACTTACATTTGCCATTATGCAAACGACTTTATATTTCAATTAGATTTGGCATTTACCAAAATCTCATTCCAGCTGCCCCAGTGAAAAGGTCGCCCGAATTTCACTCTTCATTGACTGACAAAAGACGTGAAAGCTTCACTTTGTTGTGTGCGTCTGTCTGTGTGTGTCTGTGTGTGTGTGCGTCTGTCTGTGTGTGCGTCTTTCTGTGTGTGTCTGTCTGTGTGTGCGTAAATGTTTGTGCATTTGGGGCCTAAAGTCATTGAAGTCAAGGCAACTGGCTTTGATTTTAAATGCTGATATTATACAAATTATTGTTGATGGCGCCAGAGACGCAGAAGTAGCGTGTGATCGACTAGTGAAATACCCTGACCAGAGGCTGCAATAGACGGAATACACTGAAATTATCTACATATATATCTATATTTATCGAGTTGGTGTGCTCGACTAGGAAAATACCCAGCCCAAATATAGCGTTACTATTAAGAAAATTTCAATTAGTTTAACGTTTTATCTGAGAGTATTATTATGAAATTTCGTCTTAGCATAAATATTTATCGCTTGATATATGCTGTTCAAAATTTTAGTTGCACTACTATTTTTATGAACACATCTATATATGGACGAAGAAGAAGAAGTCTACTTTTCGGGCTGTACCCTAAATTTACACATATTCAATCTAACCTAATTAGCCATATTCACAGGGTATACGATTTGCTTGTTGTAGACAAAAGAGCTTAAGAAATGGCAAGAAATATGAAATTTAAATACAATTGCAAATGTATTCAAAGTCTTAATCAGCCAAATCAAACAGATGTTGATATATGTTTGTAATACACAAATCTGTAAACAAATATATATCTTTAAATATCTGTATATATAATATATATATATATAATTACATCATCTTATTTGCCAGGCCTGACCCTAATTGCAAAAGTCTCTGTCTCATGCAATTAAGTCAAATAGAACTAAATTGTTATTTTATTGATGAAGACCGAAGGGACTACTGCTATTTCGCTATCATAAGTTCGTAAAACATCAATTTTCATTTTCATTAAGTGCAAGCGAGTTGCTCGCTCGGCTAATTAAAATTGGCCAGAAATTGCAATGTGACGGCGCATCAAGTCAAATTTCACGAAACTTTAAACTGGGCGCGCGCGCGCGCTTTGGCGCCTGTCAAAGTTTCTTTCAAAGAGTCTTAAATGCTCCTTCAGCCTGACTGCCTGACTGGCTGACTGGGAATTTCGCATCAAAAACTTTTTATGTGGTTCAACCGAATGCTGTCAAGTGAGCTGCAGTTAAGTTAAATTAGTGAGCTACAGCAACAAGTCTGGGGAATCGAGCGAATCACATGGCCAAACACAAACTGTTTACGGGCTGTGGCCGGCTCAGCAGGCTTAGCGCCTTCGCAATGGAAAATGGTGACAATTGAAATTGTTTTGCATAAATTATAATGCAAATTGAGTTGAAATGTTTGTCGTTGAGTGTATATGTGTAAGAGATACCCTGTTATTTCGTCTGATTCATAGGACTTCTGCAAATGCAAATGCTGCCATCCAATACTAGACTTAACTTACGGCCAACTCAATGCGAACTCTCTCGGTTCTACTTAGGAATACCCATTGATACATGACTTCGAATGCTAATGCAGCCACACTCCCTCCAAGCTTGGCTAGCTTAAATGTATCGACATTCCTCGAGTCTCGTTAGTTATTCCCATTGTGCCTTGACTACATAGCTAAAGCAAAGATTGGAACAGAACTTGTGGTAGTTAGTAGAAGTAGTTTTCATTTTGTTAAGCCTCATTATCGACAGCTATCAGTTTTATAGTGCTTAAGGCATGCCATTCCGTTGTCAATGATGACTTTAAGATTCTTTAAAGCTCGTATTGACTCAATTATGCTATTGCTAATGCTTTCAATCACCTACTCCTCTGTATTCTAATGCCAGCTTAAGCTTACTCTTGAGCTTGTAGTAAATGCCTGTTGGCTTAGGCATTACATTTAGCAGCTCCACAAAGGCGTCTTAGCCTGTTGTCTTAGGTTTTCTTTATTTGTTGCTATTTACTATCAGATGATAATGGAAAGACTTGAACAAAAGTTGTGTTCAGTTGAAAATGAAAAGCCTTCCTTCTTCTTCCTTATTCCTTCTGCTGTTTGCGCTAATGCTTTCTAGGATGTATAACCCTGAGCTTAAGAAAACACAATTAACATATCAATTATGCCAACCAGTTAGCTTGAATACCCTTTAAACTCGCCTTGACTTTTGGGACAGAGTATTTCCAAGCAATATGCCGCCTTATCTTCAGCATTTTGCCATAATTGAGACGCTACGCAGCACATGACTTTCAGCTCGCTTTAAAAGCAAACCCTAACTTAAAGCAAACTTAAAATAGATTGTTCATGTTTTTTTCAACTAATTGCAAAATGTTTCCACGAGCTGAGCTTTAAGTTACAGAATAATAGCATAGCCAAGTTTATATCCTCAATCAACTGGAGTCGTTGCCTGTTCAGCTGCACACGGCGGGCACCACTAAGGAGTTCATATGCGACGAAACTGTCATTACGTTTCCAGCCATTAAACACACACACACAGACAGAGACACATTCGCTTACACTTACACACACACACACATGCACAGAGAGAATGGGTCGTAAAATGTAACTGACGTTGTGGCAAGCTGGAAGGAATGCTGTTTCGGGCTAACTTCACTGGGATTCACTGGTTGAAAAGGACGCCGTAGTAATTGAAATCTGTGCGTGGCTTTTGCATTGACAGCTCCCAGGCATTTCTTTGTCATAAAAATATGAATAGTTCGTCATTCGACAGTCGCGGTTCACAGTTCAGTTGCAATTGCTCTATGTGGCTGCTGGCCTGGAGCTTTAAAACTTTTTAACTCCTCGAAAAACATCAAAATGTATTTAGTTCGTGGTCAGCGCGGCTTAATGCCTCACATAAAAATCTGCATAAAGCATAAAAAGCTGTTGAGGCAACATGGCTTTCATGGTAATTTCAAAAGTTAATGCAATGAGAAAATAAACAGGCAAGTCTATGGCTGTGGAGAGTGCCTGACTAAGAAGCACCTAGACTACAGCCTCTACCACAACACAGTAGAAGATTATGCCATATTAACATCTATTAAAACGGGGTATCAGGAGTTGGCTATAAATATATTGTATTCATAACAGACTTACTCCAAATCCCGACAAGTTGAATCAGTGTAGCAGTCTCTGTCTTTATCAGCCTCTTTGACCAAGCGAATCAATCTCTGAACTAAAGCTGCTTAAGTTACAGTATTCTCACAACATCGCTTCACCTTACTCTAGGGACAAAGTTGGTTATTGTCTCTATACAATCAGATGTTGATTATATTATAAAGTAGTAAGAGTTCTTCAGTTGAAAGTGCCCGAGCATGATATCGAGGGACACTATGATAATTTTGTGGTTTCTCTAGCAATCAAGACTTCTAATTGTGTTTGCTTTAAGTCAATATTTGCTCTCCTGCTCTCCTGCTCCATCTCTGTTCTCCTGCTCCATCTCTGCTATCCTGCTCCATCTCTGCTATCCTGCTCCATCTCTGCTCTCCTGCTCCATCTCTGCTCTCCTGCTCCATCTCTGCTCTCCTGCTCCATCTCTGCTCTCCTGCTCCATCTCTGCTCTCCTGCTCCATCTCTGCTCTCCTGCTCCATCTCTGCTCTCCTGCTCCATCTCTGCTCTCCTGCTCCATCTCTGCTCTCCTGCTCCATCTCTGCTCTCCTGCTCCATCTCTGCTCTCCTGCTCCATCTCTGCTCTCCTGCTCCATCTCTGCTCTCCTGCTCCATCTCTGCTCTCCTGCTCCATCTCTGCTCTCCTGCTCCATCTCTGCTCTCCTGCTCCATCTCTGCTCTCCTGCTTCATCTCTGCTCTCCTGCTCCATCTCTGCTCTCCTGCTCCATCTCTGCTCTCCTGCTCCATCTCTGCTCTCCTGCTCCATCTCTGCTCTCCTGCTCCATCTCTGCTCTCCTGCTCCATCTCTGCTCTCCTGCTTCATCTCTGCTCTCCTGCTCCATCTCTGCTCTCCTGCTCCATCTCTGCTCTCCTGCTCCATCTCTGCTCTCCTGCTCCATCTCTGCTCTCCTGCTCCATCTCTGCTCTCCTGCTCCATCTCTGCTCTCCTGCTCCATCTCTGCTCTCCTGCTCCATCTCTGCTCTCCTGCTCCATCTCTGCTCTCCTGCTCCATCTCTGCTCTCCTGCTCCATCTCTGCTCTCCTGCTTCATCTCTGCTCTCCTGCTCCATCTCTGCTCTCCTGCTCCATCTCTGCTCTCCTGCTCCATCTCTGCTCTCCTGCTCCATCTCTGCTCTCCTGCTCCGTCTCTGCTCTCCTGCTCCATCTCTTCATCTCTGCTCTCCTGCTCCATCTCTTCATCTCTGCTCTCCTGCTCCATCTCTGCTCTCCTCCTGCTCCATCTCTGCTCTCCTGCTCCATCTCTGCTCTCCTGCTCCATCTCTGCTCTCCTGCTCCATCTCTGCTCTCCTGCTCCATCTCTGCTCTCCTGCTCCATCTCTGCTCTCCTGCTCCATCTCTGCTCTCCTGCTCCATCTCTGCTCTCCTGCTCCATCTCTGCTCTCCTGCTCCATATCTGCTCTCCTGCTCCATCTCTGCTCTCCTGCTTCATCTCTGCTCTCCTGCTTCATCTCTGCTTTCCTGCTTCATCTCTGCTCTCCTGCTTCATCTCTGCTCTCCTGCTTCATCTCTGCTCTCCTGCTCCATCTCTGCTCTCCTGCTCCATCTCTGCTCGCCTGCTCCATCTCTGCTCTCCTGCTCCATCTCTGCTCTCCTGCTCCATCTCTGCTCTCCTGCTCCATCTCTGCTCTCCTGCTCCATTTCTGCTCTCCTGCTCCATTTCTGCTCTCCTGCTCCATCTCTGCTCTCCTGCTCCATCTCTGCTCTCCTGCTCCATCTCTGCTCTCCTGCTCCATCTCTGCTCTCCTGCTTCATCTCTGCTCTCCTGCTCCATCTCTGCTCTCCTGCTCCATCTCTGCTCTCCTGCTCCATCTCTGCTCTCCTGCTCCATCTCTGCTCTCCTGCTCCATTTCTGTTCTCATGCTCCATCTCTGCTCTCCTGCTCCATCTCTGCTCTCCTGCTCCATCTCTGCTCTCCTGCTCCATCTCTGCTCTCCTGCTCCATCTCTGCTCTCCTGCTTCATCTCTGCTCTCCTGCTCCATCTCTGCTCTCCTGCTCCATCTCTGCTCTCCTGCTCCATCTCTGCTCTCCTGCTCCATCTCTGCTCTCCTGCTCCATCTCTGCTCTCCTGCTTCATCTCTGCTCTCCTGCTCCATCTCTGCTCTCCTGCTCCATCTCTGCTCTCCTGCTCCATCTCTGCTCTCCTGCTTCATCTCTGCTCTCCTGCTTCATCTCTGCTCTCCTGCTTCATCTCTGCTCTCCTGCTTCATCTCTGCTCTCCTGCTCCATCTCTGCTCGCCTGCTCCATCTCTTCTCTCTGCTCTCCGCTCCATCTCTGCTCGCCTGCTCCATCTCTTCATCTCTGCTCTCCTGCTCCATCTCTGCTCTCCTGCTCCATCTCTGCTCTCCTGCTCCATCTCTGCTCTCCTGCTCCATCTCTGCTCTCCTGCTCCATCTCTGCTCTCCTGCTCCATCTCTGCTCTCCTGCTCCATCTCTGCTCTCCTGCTCCATCTCTGCTCTCCTGCTCCATCTCTGCTCTCCTGCTCCATCTCTGCTCTCCTGCTCCATCTCTGCTCTCCTGCTTCATCTCTGCTCTCCTGCTCCATCTCTGCTCTCCTGCTCCATCTCTGCTCTCCTGCTCCATCTCTTCATCTCTGCTCTCCTGCTCCATCTCTTCATCTCTGCTCTCCTGCTCCATCTCTGCTCTCCTGCTCCATCTCTGCTCTCCTGCTCCATCTCTGCTCTCCTGCTCCATCTCTGCTCTCCTGCTCCATCTCTGCTCTCCTGCTCCATCTCTGCTCTCCTGCTCCATCTCTGCTCTCCTGCTCCATCTCTGCTCTCCTGCTCCATCTCTGCTCTCCTGCTCCATCTCTGCTCTCCTGCTCCATCTCTGCTCTCCTGCTCCATCTCTGCTCTCCTGCTCCATCTCTGCTCTCCTGCTTCATCTCTGCTCTCCTGCTTCATCTCTGCTCTCCTGCTCCATCTCTGCTCGCCTGCTCCATCTCTGCTCTCCTGCTCCATCTCTTCATCTCTGCTCTCCTGCTCCATCTCTGCTCTCCTGCTCCATCTCTGCTCTCCTGCTCCATCTCTGCTCTCCTGCTCCATCTCTGCTCTCCTGCTCCATCTCTGCTCTCCTGTTCCATCTCTGCTCTCCTGCTCCATCTTTATCGCTGCTCTCCTGCTCCATCTCTGCTCTCCTGCTCCATCTCTGCTCTCCTGCTCCATCTCTGCTCTCCTGCTCCATCTCTGCTCTCCTGCTCCATCTCTGCTCTCCTGCTTCATCTCTGCTCTCCTGCTCCATCTCTGCTCTCCTGCTCCATCTCTGCTCTCCTGCTCCATCTCTTCATCTCTGCTCTCCTGCTCCATCTCTGCTCTCCTGCTCCATCTCTGCTCTCCTGCTCCATCTCTGCTCTCCTGCTCCATCTCTGCTCTCCTGCTCCATCTCTGCTCTCCTGCTCCATCTCTGCTCTCCTGCTCCATCTCTGCTCTCCTGCTTCATCTCTGCTCTCCTGCTTCATCTCTGCTCTCCTGCTTCATCTCTGCTCTCCTGCTCCATCTCTGCTCTCCTGCTCCATCTCTGCTCTCCTGCTCCATCTCTGCTCTCCTGCTCCATCTCTGCTCTCCTGCTCCATCTCTGCTCTCCTGCTCCATCTCTGCTCTCCTGCTTCATCTCTGCTCTCCTGCTTCATCTCTGCTCTCCTGCTTCATCTCTGCTCTCCTGCTCCATCTCTGCTCTCCTGCTCCATCTCTGCTCTCCTGCTCCATTCTTCATCTCTGCTCTCCTGCTCCATTTCTGCTCTCCTGCTCCATCTTGCTCTCCTGCTCCATCTCTGCTCTCCTGCTCCATCTCTGCTCTCCTGCTCCATCTCTGCTCTCCTGCTCCATCTCTGCTCTCCTGCTCCATCTCTGCTCTCCTGCTCCATCTCTGCTCTCCTGCTTCATCTCTGCTCTCCTGCTCCATCTCTGCTCTCCTGCTCCATCTCTGCTCTCCTGCTCCATCTCTGCTCTCCTGCTCCATCTCTGCTCTCCTGCTCCATCTCTGCTCTCCTGCTCCATCTCTGCTCTCCTGCTCCATCTCTGCTCTCCTGCTCCATCTCTGCTCTCCTGCTTCATCTCTGCTCTCCTGCTCCATCTCTGCTCTCCTGCTCCATCTCTGCTCTCCTGCTCCATCTCTGCTCTCCTGCTCCATCTCTGCTCTCCTGCTCCATCTCTGCTCTGCCTGCTCCATCTCTGCTCTCCTGCTCCATCTCTGCTCTCCTGCTCCATCTCTTCATCTCTGCTCTCCTGCTCCATCTCTGCTCTCCTGCTCCATCTCTGCTCTCCTGCTCCATCTCTGCTCTCCTGCTCCATCTCTGCTCTCCTGCTCCATCTCTGCTCTCCTGCTCCATCTCTGCTCTCCTGCTCCATCTCTGCTCTCCTGCTCCATCTCTGCTCTCCTGCTCCATCTCTGCTCTCCTGCTCCATCTCTGCTCTCCTGCTCCATCTCTGCTCTCCTGCTCCATCTCTGCTCTCCTGCTCCATCTCTGCTCTCCTGCTTCATCTCTGCTCTCCTGCTCCATCTCTGCTCTCCTGCTCCATCTCTGCTCTCCTGCTCCATCTCTGCTCTCCTGCTCCATCTCTGCTCTCCTGCTCCATCTCTGCTCTGCCTGCTCCATCTCTGCTCTCCTGCTCCATCTCTGCTCTCCTGCTCCATCTCTTCATCTCTGCTCTCCTGCTCCATCTCTGCTCTCCTGCTCCATCTCTGCTCTCCTGCTCCATCTCTGCTCTCCTGCTCCATCTCTGCTCTCCTGCTCCATCTCTGCTCTCCTGCTCCATCTCTGCTCTCCTGCTCCATCTCTGCTCTCCTGCTCCATCTCTGCTCTCCTGCTCCATCTCTGCTCTCCTGCTCCATCTCTGCTCTCCTGCTTCATCTCTGCTCTCCTGCTTCATCTCTGCTCTCCTGCTTCATCTCTGCTCTCCTGCTCCATCTCTGCTCGCCTGCTCCATCTCTGCTCGCCTGCTCCATTTCTGCTCTCCTGCTCCATCTCTTCATCTCTGCTCTCTCTGCTCCATCTCTTCATCTCTGCTCTCCTGCTCCATCTCTGCTCTCCTGCTCCATCTCTGCTCTCCTGCTCCATCTCTGCTCTCCTGCTCCATCTCTGCTCTCCTGCTCCATCTCTGCTCTCCTGCTCCATCTCTGCTCTCCTGCTCCATCTCTGCTCTCCTGCTCCATCTCTGCTCTCCTGCTCCATCTCTGCTCTCCTGCTCCATCTCTGCTCTCCTGCTCCATCTCTGCTCTCCTGCTCCATCTCTGCTCTCCTGCTCCATCTCTGCTCTCCTGCTTCATCTCTGCTCTCCTGCTTCATCTTGCTCTCCTGCTCCATCTCTGCTCTCCTGCTCCATTTCTGCTCTCCTGCTCCATCTCTTCATCTCTGCTCTCCTGCTCCATCTCTTCATCTCTGCTCTCCTGCTCCATCTCTGCTCTCCTGCTCCATCTCTGCTCTCCTGCTCCATCTCTGCTCTCCTGCTCCATCTCTGCTCTCCTGCTCCATCTCTGCTCTCCTGCTCCATCTCTGCTCTCCTGCTCCATCTCTGCTCTCCTGCTCCATCTCTGCTCTCCTGCTCCATCTCTGCTCTCCTGCTCCATCTCTGCTCTCCTGCTCCATCTCTGCTCTCCTGCTCCATCTCTGCTCTCCTGCTCCATCTCTGCTCTCCTGCTCCATCTCTGCTCTCCTGCTTCATCTCAGCTCTCTTGCTCCATCTCTGCTCGCCTGCTCCATCTCTGCTCTCCTGCTCCATCTCTTCATCTCTGCTCTCCTGCTCCATCTCTTCATCTCTGCTCTCCTGTTCCATCTCTGCTCTCCTGCTCCATCTCTACTCTCCTGCTCCATCTCTGCTCTCCTGTTCCATCTCTGCTCTCCTGCTCCATCTCTGCTCTCCTGCTCCATCTCTGCTCTCCTGCTTCATCTCTGCTCTCCTGCTTCATCTCTGCTCTCCTGCTTCATCTCTGCTCTCCTGCTCCATCTCTGCTCTCCTGCTCCATCTCTTCATCTCTGCTCTCCTGCTCCATCTCTGCTCTCCTGCTCCATCTCTGCTCTCCTGCTCCATCTCTGCTCTCCTGCTCCATCTCTGCTCTCCTGCTCCATCTCTGCTCTCCTGCTCCATCTCTGCTCTCCTGCTCCATCTCTGCTCTCCTGCTTCATCTCTGCTCTCCTGCTCCATCTCTGCTCTCCTGCTCCATCTCTGCTCTCCTGCTCCATCTCTGCTCTCCTGCTCCATCTCTGCTCTCCTGCTCCATCTCTGCTCTCCTGCTCCATCTCTGCTCTCCTGCTCCATCTCTGTTCTCCTGCTCCATCTCTGCTCTCCTGCTCCATCTCTGCTCTCCTGCTCCATCTCTGCTCTCCTGCTTCATCTCTGCTCTCCTGCTCCATCTCTGCTCTCCTGCTCCATCTCTGCTCTCCTGCTCCATCTCTGCTCTCCTGCTCCATCTCTGCTCTCCTGCTCCATCTCTGCTCTCCTGCTCCATCTCTGCTCTCCTGCTCCATCTCTGCTCTCCTGCTTCATCTCTGCTCTCCTGCTTCATCTCTGCTCTCCTGCTTCATCTCTGCTCTCCTGCTTCATCTCTGCTCTCCTGCTCCATCTCTGCTCTCCTGCTCCATCTCTTCATCTCTGCTCTCCTGCTCCATCTCTGCTCTCCTGCTCCATCTCTGCTCTCCTGCTCCATTTCTGCTCTCCTGCTCCATCTCTGCTCTCCTGCTCCATCTCTGCTCTCCTGTTCCATCTCTGCTCTCCTGCTCCATCTCTGCTCTCCTGCTCCATCTCTGCTCTCCTGCTCCATCTCTGCTCTCCTGCTCCATCTCTGCTCTCCTGCTCCATCTCTGCTCTCCTGTCTCCATCTCTGCTCTCCTGCTCCATCTCTACTTCCTGCTTCATCTCTGCTCTCCTGCTCCATCTCTGCTTCCTGCTCCATCTCTGCTCTCCTGCTCCATCTCTGCTCTCCTGCTCCATCTCTGCTCTCCTGCTCCATCTCTGCTCTCCTGCTCCATCTCTGCTCTCCTGCTCCATCTCTGCTCTCCTGCTCCATCTTGCTCTCCTGCTCCATCTCTGCTCTCCTGCTCCATCTCTGCTCTCCTGCTCCATCTCTGCTCTCCTGCTCCATCTCTGCTCTCCTGCTCCATCTCTGCTCTCCTGCTTCATCTCTGCTCTCCTGCTCCATCTCTGCTCTCCGCTCCATCTCTGCTCTCCTGCTCCATCTCTGCTCTCCTGCTCCATCTCTTCATCTCTGCTCTCCTGCTCCATCTCTGCTCTCCTGCTCCATCTCTGCTCTCCCTGCTCCATCTCTCTCTCCTGCTCCATCTCTGCTCTCCTCCTCTCCATCTCTGCTCTCCTGCTCCATCTCTGCTCTCCTGCTCCATCTCTGCTCTCCTGCTCCATCTCTGCTCTCCTGCTCCATCTCTGCTCTCCTGCTCCATCTCTGCTCTCCTGCTCCATCTCTGCTCTCCTGCTCCATCTCTGCTCTCCTGCTCCATCTCTGCTCTCCTGCTTCATCTCTGCTCTCCTGCTTCATTTCTGCTCTCCTGCTTCATCTCTGCTCTCCTGCTCCATCTCTGCTCGTCTGCTCCATCTCTGCTCGCCTGCTCCATCTCTGCTCTCCTGCTCCATCTCTTCATCTCTGCTCTCCTGCTCCATCTCTGCTCTCCTGCTCCATCTCTGCTCTCCTCCTGCTCCATCTCTGCTCTCCTCCTGCTCCATCTCTGCTCTCCTGCTCCATCTCTGCTCTCCTGCTCCATCTCTGCTCTCCTGCTCCATCTCTGCTCTCCTGCTCCATCTCTTCATCTCTGCTCTCCTGCTCCATCTCTGCTCTCCTGCTCCATCTCTGCTCTCCTGCTCCATCTCTGCTCTCCTGCTCCATCTCTTCATCTCTGCTCTCCTGCTCCATCTCTGCTCTCCTGCTCCATCTCTGCTCTCCTGCTCCATCTCTGCTCTCCTGCTCCATTTTCATCTCTGCTCTCCTGCTCCATCTCTGCTCTCCTGTTCCATCTCTGCTCTCCTGCTCCATCTCTGCTCTCCTGCTTCATCTCTGCTCTCCTGCTCCATCTCTGCTCGCCTGCTCCATCTCTGCTCTCCTGCTCCATCTCTTCATCTCTGCTCTCCTGCTCCATCTCTGCTCTCCTGCTCCATCTCTGCTCTCCTGCTCCATCTCTGCTCTCCTGCTTCATCTCTGCTCTCCTGCTTCATCTCTGCTCTCCTGCTTCATCTCTGCTCTCCTGCTTCATCTCTGCTCTCCTGCTTCATCTCTGCTCTCCTGCTCCATCTCTGCTCGCCTGCTCCATCTCTGCTCTCCTGCTCCATCTCTTCATCTCTGCTCTCCTGCTCCATCTCTGCTCTCCTGCTCCATCTCTGCTCTCCTGCTCCATCTCTGCTCTCCTGCTCCATCTCTGCTCTCCTGCTCCATCTCTGCTCTCCTGCTCCATCTCTCTCTCCTGCTCCATCTCTGCTCTCCTGCTCCTCTCTTCATCTCTGCTCTCCTGCTCCATCTCTGCTCTCCTGCTCCATCTCTGCTCTCCTGCTCCATCTCTGCTCTCCTGCTCCATCTTTCATCTCTGCTCTCCTGCTCCATTCTTCATCTCTGCTCTCCTGCTCCATCTCTGCTCTCCTGCTCCATCTCTGCTCTCCTGCTCCATTCTGCTCTCCTGCTTCATTCTGCTCTCCTGCTCCATCTCTGCTCTCCTGCTCCATTTGCTCTCCTGCTCCATTCTTCATCTCTGCTCTCCTGCTCCATCTCTGCTCTCCTCCTGCTCCATCTCTGCTCTCTTGCTCCATCTCTGCTCTCCTGCTCCATCTCTGCTCTCCTGCTCCATCTCTTCATCTCTGCTCTCCTGCTCCATCTCTGCTCTCCTCCTGCTCCATCTCTGCTCTCTTGCTCCATTTCTGCTCTCCTGCTCCATCTCTGCTCTCCTGCTCCATCTCTGCTCTCCTGCTCCATCTCTGCTCTCCAGCTCCATCTCTGCTCTCCTGCTTCATCTCTGCTCTCCTGCTCCATCTCTGCTCTCCTGCTCCATCTCTTCATCTCTGCTCTCCTGCTCCATCTCTGCTCTCCTGCTCCATCTCTGCTCTCCTGCTCCATCTCTGCTCTCCTGCTCCATCTCTGCTCTCCTGCTCCATCTCTGCTCTCCTGCTTCATCTCTGCTCTCCTGCTTCATCTCTGCTCTCCTGCTCCATCTCTGCTCTCCTGCTCCATCTCTGCTCTCCTGCTCCATCTCTGCTCTCCTGCTCCATCTCTGCTCTCCTGCTCCATCTCTGCTCTCCTGCTCCATCTCTTCATCTCTGCTCTCCTGCTCCATCTCTGCTCTCCTGCTCCATCTCTGCTCTCCTGCTCCATCTCTGCTCTCCTGCTCCATCTCTGCTCTCCTGCTCCATCTCTGCTCTCCTGCTCCATCTCTGCTCTCCTGCTCCATCTCTGCTCTCCTGCTCCATCTCTGCTCTCCTGCTCCATCTCTGCTCTCCTGCTTCATCTCTGCTCTCCTGCTTCATCTCTGCTCTCCTGCTCCATCTCTGCTCTCCTGCTCCATCTCTGCTCTCCTGCTCCATCTCTGCTCTCCTGCTTCATCTCTGCTCTCCTGCTCCATCTCTGCTCTCCTGCTCCATCTCTTCATCTCTGCTCTCCTGCTCCATCTCTGCTCTCCTGCTCCATCTCTGCTCTCCTGCTCCATCTCTGCTCTCCTGCTCCATCTCTGCTCTCCTGCTCCATCTCTGCTCTCCTGCTCCATCTCTGCTCTCCTGCTTCATCTCTGCTCTCCTGCTTCATCTCTGCTCTCCTGCTTCATCTCTGCTCTCCTGCTCCATCTCTGCTCGCCTGCTCCATCTCTGCTCTCCTGCTCCATCTCTTCGGCTCTGCTCTCCTGCTCCATCTTGCTCTCCTGCTCCATTCTGCTCTCCTGCTCCATCTCTGCTCTCCTGCTCCATCTTGCTCTCCTGCTCCATTCTGCTCTCCTTCTTCATCTCTGCTCTCCTGCTCCATCTCTGCTCTCCTGCTCCATCTCTGCTCTCCTGCTCCATCTCTGCTCTCCTGCTCCATCTCTGCTCTCCTGCTTCATCTCTGTTCTCCTGCTTCATCTCTGCTCTCCTGCTTCATCTCTGCTCTCCTGCTTCATCTCTGCTCTCCTGCTCCATCTCTGCTCTCCTGCTCCATCTCTGCTCGTCCTGCTCCATCTCTGCTCGCCTGCTCCATCTCTGCTCTCCTGCTCCATCTCTTCGGCTCTGCTCTCCTGCTCCATCTCTGCTCTCCTGCTCCATCTCTGCTCTCCTGCTCCATCTCTGCTCTCCTGCTCCATCTCTGCTCTCCTGCTCCATCTCTGCTCTCCTTCTTCATCTCTGCTCTCCTGCTCCATCTCTGCTCTCCTGCTCCATCTCTGCTCTCCTGCTCCATCTCTGCTCGTCTGCTCCATCTCTGCTCGCCTGCTCCATCTCTGCTCTCCTGCTCCATCTCTTCATCTCTGCTCTCCTGCTCCATCTCTGCTCTCCTGCTCCATTCTGCTCTCCTGCTCTCCTGCTCCATTTCTGCTCTCCTGCTCTCCCTGCTCCATCTCTGCTCTCCTGCTCCATTCTGCTCTCCTGCTTCATCTCTGCTCTCCTGCTCCATCTCTGCTCTCCTGCTCCATCTCTGCTCTCCTGCTCCATCTCTGCTCTCCTGCTCCATTCTGCTCTCCTGCTCCATTTCTGCTCTCCTGCTCCATCTCTACTCTCCTGCTCCATCTCTGCTCTCCCGCTCCATCTCTGCTCTCCTTCTCCATCTCTGCTCTCCTGCTTCATCTCTGCTCTCCTGCTTCATCTCTGCTCTCCTGCTTCATCTCTGCTCTCCTGCTTCATCTCTGCTCTCCTGCTCCATCTCTGCTTGCCTGCTCCATCTCTGCTCTCCTGCTCCATCTCTTCATCTCTGCTCTCCTGCTCCATCTCTGCTCTCCTGTTCCATCTCTGCTCTCCTGCTCCATCTCTGCTCTCCTGCTCCATCTCTGATCTCCTGCTTCATCTCTGCTCTCCTGCTCCATCTCTGCTCTCCTGCTCCATCTCTGCTCTCCTGCTCCATCGCTGCTCTCCTGCTCCATCTCTGCTCCATCTCTGCTCTCCTCCTGCTCCATCTCTGCTCTCCTGCTCCATCTCTGCTCTCCTGCTCCATCTCTGCTCTCCTGCTCCATCTCTGCTCTCCTGCTCCATCTCTGCTCTCCTGCTCCATCTCTGCTCTCCTGCTCCATCTCTGCTCTCCTGCTCCATCTCTGCTCTCCTGCTCCATCTCTGCTCTCCTGCTCCATCTCTTCATCTCTGCTCTCCTGCTCCATCTCTTCATCTCTGCTCTCCTGCTCCATCTCTGCTCTCCTGCTCCATCTCTGCTCTCCTGCTCCATCTCTGCTCTCCTGCTCCATCTCTGCTCTCCTGCTCCATCTCTGCTCTCCTGCTCTATCTCTGCTCTCCTGCTCCATCTCTGCTCTCCTGCTCCATCTCTGCTCTCCTGCTCCATCTCTGCTCTCCTGCTCCATCTCTGCTCTCCTTCTTCATCTCTGCTCTCCTGCTTCATCTGTGCTCTCCTGCTTCATCTCTGCTCTCCTGCTTCATCTCTACTCTCCTGCTTCATCTCTGCTCTCCTGCTCCATCTCTTCATCTCTGCTCTCCTGCTCCATCTCTGCTCTCCTCCTGCTCCATCTCTGCTCTCCTGCTCCATCTTTGCTCTCCTGCTCCATCTCCGCTCTCCTGCTCCATCTCTGCTCTCCTGCTCCATCTCTGCTCTCCTGCTCCATCTCTGCTCTCCTGCTTCATCTCTGCTCTCCTGCTCCATCTCTTCATCTCTGCTCTCCTGCTCCATCTCTGCTCTCCTGCTCCATCTCTGCTCTCCTGCTCCATCTCTGCTCTCCTGCTCCATCTCTGCTCTCCTGCTTCATCTCTGCTCTCCTGCTTCATCTCTGCTCTCCTGCTCCATCTCTGCTCTCCTGCTCCATCTCTGCTCTCCTGCTCCATCTCTGCTCTCCTGCTCCATCTCTGCTCTCCTGCTCCATCTCTGCTCTCCTGCTCCATCTCTGCTCTCCTGCTCCATCTCTGCTCTCCTGCTCCATCTCTGCTCTCCTGCTCCATCTCTGCTCTCCTGCTCCATCTCTGCTCTCCTGCTCCATCTCTGCTCTCCTGCTCCATCTCTGCTCTCCTGCTCCATCTCTGCTCTCCTGCTTCATCTCTGCTCTCCTGCTTCATCTCTGCTCTCCTGCTTCATCTCTGCTCTCCTGCTCCATCTCTGCTCGCCTGCTCCATCTCTGCTCTCCTGCTCCATCTCTTCATCTCTGCTCTCCTGCTCCATCTCTGCTCTCCTGCTCCATCTCTGCTCTCCTGCTCCATCTCTGCTCTCCTGCTCCATCTCTGCTCTCCTGCTCCATCTCTGCTCTCCTGCTCCATCTCTGCTCTCCTGCTCCATCTCTGCTCTCCTGCTCCATTTGCTCTCCTGCTCCATCTCTGCTCTCCTGCTCCATTCTGCTCTCCTGCTCCATCTTGCTCTCCTGCTCCATCTCTGCTCTCCTGCTTCATCTTGCTCTCCTGCTTCATCTTGTTCTCCTGCTGCATTTGCTCTCCTGCTTCATCTTGCTCTCCTGCTTCATTCTGCTCTCCTGCTTCATTTGCTCTCCTGCTTCATCTTGCTCGCCTGCTCCATCTTGCTTCCTGCTCCATCTCTGCTCTCCTGCTCCATCTTGCTCTCCTGCTCCATCTTGCTCTCCTGCTCCATCTTGCTCTCCTGCTCCATCTTGCTCTCCTGCTCCATCTTGCTCTCCTGCTCCATTTCTGCTCTCCTGCTCCATCTTGCTCTCCTGCTCCATCTTGCTCTCCTGCTCCATCTTGCTCTCCTGCTCCATCTCTGCTCTCCTGCTCCATTTCTGCTCTCCTGCTCCATCTTACTCTCCTGCTCCATCTTGCTCTCCTGCTCCATCTTGCTCTCCTGCTCCATCTCTGCTCTCCTGCTCCATCTTGCTCTCCTGCTCCATCTTGCTCTCCTGCTCCATTCTGCTCTCCTGCTTCATCTTGCTCTCCTGCTTCATCTCTGCTCTCCTGCTCCATCTCCGCTCTCCTGCTCCATCTCTGCTCTCCTGCTCCATCTCTGCTCTCCTGCTCCATCTCTGCTCTCCTGCTCCATCTCTTCATCTCTGCTCTCCTGCTCCATCTCTGCTCTCCTGCTCCATCTTGCTCTCCTCCTGCTCCATCTCTGCTCTCCTGCTCCATCTTGCTCTCCTGCTCCATTCTGCTCTCCTGCTCCATCTTGCTCTCCTGCTCCATTCTGCTCTCCTGCTCCTTCTCTGCTCTCCTCTCCATCTTGCTCTCCTGCTCCATCTCTGCTCTCCTGCTCCATTTCTGCTCTCCTGCTCTATCTCTGCTCTCCTGCTCCATCTCTGCTCTCCTGCTCCATCTCTGCTCTCCTGCTCCATCTCTGCTCTCCTGCTCCATCTCTGCTCTCCTGCTCCATTTCTGCTTTCCTGCTCCATCTCTACTCTCCTGCTCCATCTCTGCTCTCCTGCTCCATCTCTGCTCTCCTGCTCCATTCTGCTCTCCTGCTCCATCTCTGCTCTCCTGCTCCATTCTGCTCTCCTGCTCCATCTCTGCTCTCCTGCTTCATCTCTGCTCTCCTGCTTCATCTCTGCTCTCCTGTTCCATCTCCGCTCTCCTGCTCCATCTCTGCTCTCCTGCTCCATCTCTTCATCTCTGCTCTCCTGCTCCATCTCTGCTCTCCTGCTCCATCTCTGCTCTCCTCCTGCTCCATCTCTGCTCTCCTGCTCCATCTCTGCTCTCCTGCTCCATCTCTGCTCTCCTGCTCCATCTCTGCTCTCCTGCTCCATCTCTGCTCTCCTGCTCCATCTCTGCTCTCCTCTCCATCTCTGCTCTCCTGCTCCATCTCTGCTCTCCTGCTTCATCTCTGCTCTCCTGCTCCATCTCTGCTCTCCTCCTGCTCCATCTCTGCTCTCCTGCTCCATCTCTTCATCTCTGCTCTCCTGCTCCATCTCTGCTCTCCTGCTCCATTTCTGCTCTCCTGCTCCATCTCTGCTCTCCTGTTCCATCTCTACTCTCCTGCTCCATTTGCTCTCCTGCTCCATCTCTTCATCTCTGCTCTCCTGCTCCATCTTGCTCTCCTGCTCCATTCTGCTCTCCTCCTGCTCCATCTTGCTCTCCTGCTCCTCTCTGCTCTCCTGCTCCATCTCTGCTCTCCTGCTTCATTCTGCTCTCCTGCTTCATCTTGCTCTCCTGCTTCATCTTGCTCTCCTGCTCCATCTCTGCTCTCCCTGCTCCATCTTGCTCTCCTGCTCCATCTCTGCTCTCCTGCTCCATCTCTGCTCTCCTGCTTCATCTCTGCTCTCCTGCTTCATCTCTGCTCTTCTGCTACATCTCTGCTCTCCTGCTCCATCTCTGCTCTCCTGCTCCATCTCTGCTCTCCTGCTTCATCTCTGCTCTCCTGCTCCATCTCTGCTCTCCTGCTCCATCTCTTCATCTCTGCTCTCCTGCTCCATCTCTGCTCTCCTGCTCCATTCTGCTCTCCTGCTCCATCTCTGCTCTTCTGCTCCATCTCTGCTCTCCTGCTCCATCTCTGCTCTCCTGCTCCATTCTGCTCTCCTGCTTCATCTCTGCTCTCCTGCTTCATCTCTGCTCTCCTGCTTCATCTCTGCTCTCCCTGCTCCATCTCTGCTCGCCTGCTCCATCTCTGCTCTCCTGCTCCATTCTTCTCTCTGCTCTCCTGCTCCATCTCTGCTCTCCTGCTCCATTCTGCTCTCCTGCTCCATCTCTGCTCTCCTGCTCCATCTCTGCTCTCCTGCTCCATCTCTGCTCTCCTTCTTCATTCTGCTCCATCTCTGCTCTCCTGCTCCATCTCTGCTCTCCTGCTCCATTCTGCTCTCCTGCTCCATCTCTGCTCTCCTGCTTCATCTCTGTTCTCCTGCTTCATTCTGCTCTCCTGCTTCATTCTGCTTCCTGCTTCATCTCTGCTCTCCTGCTCCATTCTGCTCGTCTGCTCCATTCTGCTCGCCTGCTCCATCTCTGCTCTCCTGCTCCATCTCTTCATCTCTGCTCTCCTGCTCCATTCTGCTCTCCTGCTCCATTCTGCTCTCCTGCTCTCCTGCTCCATTTCTGCTCTCCTGCTCTCCTGCTCCATTTCTGCTCTCCTGCTCCATTCTGCTCTCCTGCTTCATCTCTGCTCTCCTGCTCCATTCTGCTCTCCTGCTCCATTCTGCTCTCCTGCTCCATTCTGCTCTCCTGCTCCATCTCTGCTCTCCTGCTCCATCTCTGCTCTCCCTGCTCCATCTCTACTCTCCTGCTCCATCTCTGCTCTCCCGCTCCATCTCTGCTCTCCTTCTCCATTTGCTCTCCTGCTTCATCTTGCTCTCCTGCTTCATCTCTGCTCTCCTGCTTCATCTCTGCTCTCCTGCTTCATCTCTGCTCTCCTGCTCCATCTCTGCTTGCCTGCTCCATCTCTGCTCTCCTGCTCCATCTCTTCATCTCTGCTCTCCTGCTCCATCTCTGCTCTCCTGTTCCATCTTGCTCTCCTGCTCCATCTCTGCTCTCCTGCTCCATCTCTGTCTCCTGCTTCATCTCTGCTCTCCTGCTCCATCTCTGCTCTCCTGCTCCATCTCTGCTCTCCTGCTCCATCTCTGCTCTCCCTGCTCCATCTCTCTCCATCTCTGCTCTCTCTCCTGCTCCATCTCTGCTCTCCTGCTCCATCTCTGCTCTCCTGCTCCATCTCTGCTCTCCTGCTCCATCTCTGCTCTCCTGCTCCATCTCTGCTCTCCTGCTCCATCTCTGCTCTCCTGCTCCATCTCTTCATTCTGCTCTCCTGCTCCATCTCTTCATCTCTGCTCTCCTGCTCCATCTCTGCTCTCCTGCTCCATCTCTGCTCTCCTGCTCCATCTCTGCTCTCCTGCTCCATCTCTGCTCTCCTGCTCCATCTCTGCTCTCCTGCTCTATCTCTGCTCTCCTGCTCCATCTCTGCTCTCCTGCTCCATCTCTGCTCTCCCTGCTCCATCTCTGCTCTCCTGCTCCATCTCTGCTCTCCTTCTTCATCTCTGCTCTCCTGCTTCATCTGTGCTCTCCTGCTTCATCTCTGCTCTCCTGCTTCATCTCTCTCTCCTGCTTCATCTCTGCTCTCCTGCTCCATCTCTTCATCTCTGCTCTCCTGCTCCATCTCTGCTCTCCTCCTGCTCCATCTCTGCTCTCTTGCTCCATCTTTGCTCTCCTGCTCCATCTCCGCTCTCCTGCTCCATCTCTGCTTTCCTGCTCCATCTCTGCTCTCCAGCTCCATCTCTGCTCTCCTGCTTCATCTCTGCTCTCCTGCTCCATCTCTTCATCTCTGCTCTCCTGCTCCATCTCTGCTCTCCTGCTCCATCTCTGCTCTCCTGCTCCATCTCTGCTCTCCTGCTCCATCTCTGCTCTCCTGCTTCATCTCTGCTCTCCTGCTTCATCTCTGCTCTCCTGCTCCATCTCTGCTCTCCTGCTCCATCTCTGCTCTCCTGCTCCATCTCTGCTCTCCTGCTCCATCTCTGCTCTCCTGCTCCATCTCTGCTCTCCTGCTCCATCTCTGCTCTCCTGCTCCATCTCTGCTCTCCTGCTCCATCTCTGCTCTCCTGCTCCATCTCTGATCTCCTGCTCCATCTCTGCTCTCCTGCTCCGTCTCTGCTCTCCTGCTCCATCTCTGCTCTCCTGCTCCATCTCTGCTCTCCTGCTTCATCTCTGCTCTCCTGCTTCATCTCTGCTCTCCTGCTTCATCTCTGCTCTCCTGCTCCATCTCTGCTCGCCTGCTCCATGTTTGCTCTCCTGCTCCATCTCTTCATCTCTGCTCTCCTGCTCCATCTCTGCTCTCCTGCTCCATCTCTGCTCTCCTGCTCCATCTCTGCTCTCTTGCTCTATATCTGCTCTCCTGCTCCATCTCTGCTCTCCTGCTCCATCTCTGCTCTCCTGCTCCATCTCTGCTCTCCTGCTCCATCTCTGCTCTCCTGCTCCATCTCTGCTCTCCTGCTCCATCTCTGCTCTCCTGCTCCATCTCTGCTCTCCTGCTCCATCTCTGCTCTCCTGCTTCATCTCTGTTCTCCTGCTTCATCTCTGTTCTCCTGCTGCATCTCTGCTCTCCTGCTTCATCTCTGCTCTCCTGCTTCATCTCTGCTCTCCTGCTTCATCTCTGCTCTCCTGCTTCATCTCTGCTCGCCTGCTCCATCTCTGATCTCCTGCTCCATCTCTGCTCTCCTGCTCCATCTCTGCTCTCCTGCTCCATCTCTGCTCTCCTGCTCCATCTCTGCTCTCCTGCTCCATCTCTGCTCTCCTGCTCCATCTCTGCTCTCCTGCTCCATTTCTGCTCTCCTGCTCCATCTCTGCTCTCCTGCTCCATCTCTGCTCTCCTGCTCCATCTCTGCTCTCCTGCTCCATCTCTGCTCTCCTGCTCCATTTCTGCTCTCCTGCTCCATCTCTGCTCTCCTGCTCCATCTCTGCTCTCCTGCTCCATCTCTGCTCTCCTGCTCCATATCTGCTCTCCTGCTCCATCTCTGCTCTCCTGCTCCATCTCTGCTCTCCTGCTCCATCTCTGCTCTCCTGCTTCATCTCTGCTCTCCTGCTTCATCTCTGCTCTCCTGTTCCATCTCCGCTCTCCTGCTCCATCTCTGCTCTCCTGCTCCATCTCTGCTCTCCTGCTCCATCTCTGCTCTCCTGCTCCATCTCTTCATCTCTGCTCTCCTGCTCCATCTCTGCTCTCCTGCTCCATCTCTGCTCTCCTCCTGCTCCATCTCTGCTCTCCTGCTCCATCTCTGCTCTCCTGCTCCATCTCTGCTCTCCTGCTCCATCTCTGCTCTCCTGCTCCATCTCTGCTCTCCTGCTCCATCTCTGCTCTCCTGCTCCATCTCTGCTCTCCTGCTCCATCTCTGCTCTCCTGCTCCATCTCTGCTCTCCTGCTCCATCTCTGCTCTCCTGCTCCATCTCTGCTCTCCTGCTCCATCTCTGCTCTCCTGCTCCATCTCTGCTCTCCTGCTCCATCTCTGCTCTCCTGCTCCATTTCTGCTCTCCTGCTCCATCTCTACTCTCCTGCTCCATCTCTGCTCTCCTGCTCCATCTCTGCTCTCCTGCTCCATCTCTGCTCTCCTGCTCCATCTCTGCTCTCCTGCTCCATCTCTGCTCTCCTGCTCCATCTCTGCTCTCCTGCTCCATCTCTGCTCTCCTGCTTCATCTCTGCTCTCCTGCTCCATCTCTGCTCTCCTGCTCCATCTCTGCTCTCCTGCTCCATCTCTTCATCTCTGCTCTCCTGCTCCATCTCTGCTCTCCTGCTCCATCTCTGCTCTCCTCCTGCTCCATCTCTGCTCTCCTGCTCCATCTCTGCTCTCCTGCTCCATCTCTGCTCTCCTGCTCCATCTCTGCTCTCCTGCTCCATCTCTGCTCTCCTGCTCCATCTCTGCTCTCCTACTCCATCTCTGCTCTCCTGCTCCATCTCTGCTCTCCTGCTTCATCTCTGCTCTCCTGCTCCATCTCTGCTCTCCTCCTGCTCCATCTCTGCTCTCCTGCTCCATCTCTTCATCTCTGCTCTCCTGCTTCATCTCTGCTCTCCTGCTCCATCTCTGCTCTCCTGCTCCATCTCTGCTCTCCTGTTCCATCTCTACTCTCCTGCTCCATCTCTGCTCTCCTGCTCCATCTCTTCATCTCTGCTCTCCTGCTCCATCTCTGCTCTCCTGCTCCATCTCTGCTCTCCTCCTGCTCCATCTCTGCTCTCCTGCTCCATCTCTGCTCTCCTGCTCCATCTCTGCTCTCCTGCTCCATCTCTGCTCTCCTGCTTCATCTCTGCTCTCCTGCTCCATCTCTGCTCTCCTGCTCCATCTCTGCTCTCCTGCTCCATCTCTGCTCTCCTGCTCCATCTCTGCTCTCCTGCTCCATCTTCTCTGCTCTCCTGCTCCATCTCTGCTCTCCTGCTTCATCTCTGCTCTCCTGCTCCATCTCTGCTCGCCTGCTCCATCTCTTCATCTCTGCTCTCCTGCTCCATCTCTGCTCTCCTGCTCCATCTCTGCTCTCCTCCTGCTCCATCTCTGCTCTCCTGCTCCATCTCTGCTCTCCTGCTCCATCTCTGCTCTCCTGCTCCATCTCTGCTCTCCTGCTCCATCTCTGCTCTCCTGCTTCATCTCTGCTCTCCTGCTTCATCTCTGCTCTCCTGCTTCATCTCTGCTCTCCTCCGCTTCATCTCTGCTCTCCTGCTCTCATCTCTGCTCTCCTGCTCCATCTCTGCTCTCCTGCTCCATCTCTGCTCTCCTGCTCCATCTCTGCTCTCCTGCTCCATCTCTGCTCTCCTGCTCCATCTCTGCTCTCCTGCTCCATCTCTTCATCTCTGCTCTCCTGCTCCATCTCTGCTCTCCTGCTCCATCTCTGCTCCTCCTGCTCCATCTCTGCTCTCCTGCTCCATCTCTGCTCTCCTGCTCCATCTCTGCTCTCCTGCTCCATCTCTCTGCTCTCCTGCTTCATCTCTGCTCTCCTGCTCCATCTCTGTTCTCCTGCTCCATCTCTGCTCTCCTGCTCCATCTCTGCTCTCCTCCTGCTCCATCTCTGCTCTCCTCCTGCTCCATCTCTGCTCTCCTGCTCCATCTCTGCTCTCCTGCTCCATCTCTGCTCTCCTGCTCCATCTCTGCTCTCCTGCTCCATCTCTGCTCTCTCCTGCTCCATCTCTGCTCTCCTGCTGCATCTCTGCTCTCCTGCTCCATCTCTGCTCTCCTGCTTCATCTCTGCTCTCCTGCTCCATCTCTGCTCTCCTGCTCCATCTCTTCATCTCTGCTCTCCTGCTCCATCTCTGCTCTCCTGCTCCATCTCTGCTCTCCTGCTCCATCTCTGCTCTCCTGCTGCATCTCTGCTCTCCTGCTCCATCTCTGCTCTCCTGCTCCATCTCTGCTCTCCTGCTTCATCTCTGCTCTCCTGCTTCATCTCTGCTCTCCTGCTTCATCTCTGCTCTCCTGCTCCATCTCTGCTCTCCTGCTCCATCTCTGCTCTCCTGCTCCATCTCTGCTCTCCTGCTTCATCTCTGCTCTCCTGCTTCATCTCTGCTCTCCTGCTTCATCTCTGCTCTCCTGCCCCATCTCTGCTCTCCTGCTCCATCTCTGCTCTCCTGCTCCATCTCTGCTCTCCTGCTTCATCTCTGCTCTCCTGCTCCATCTCTGCTCTCCTGCTTCATCTCTGCTCTCCTGCTTCATCTCTGCTCTCCTGCTCCATCTCTGCTCTCCTGCTCCATCTCTGCTCTCCTGCTCCATCTCTGCTCTCCTGCTTCATCTCTGCTCTCCTGCCCCATCTCTGCTCTCCTGCTCCATCTCTGCTCTCCTGCTCCATCTCTGCTCTCCTGCTCCTCTTCATCTCTGCTCTCCTGCTTCATCTCTGCTCTCCTGCTCCATCTCTGCTCTCCTGCTCCATCTCTTCTCTCTCTCCTGCTCCATCTCTGCTCTCCTGCTCCATCTCTGCTCTCCTGCTCCATCTCTGCTCTCCTGCTCCATCTCTGCTCTCCTGCTCCATCTCTGCTCTCCTGCTCCATCTCTGCTCTCCTGCTCCATCTCTGCTCTCCTGCTTCATCTCTGCTCTCCTGCTCCATCTCTGCTCTCCTGCTCCATCTCTGCTCTCCTGCTCCATCTCTGCTCTCCTGCTCCATCTCTGCTCTCCTGCTCCATCTCTGCTCTCCTGCTCCATCTCTGCTCTCCTGCTTCATCTCTGCTCTCCTGCTTCATCTCTGCTCTCCTGCCCCATCTCTGCTCTCGTGCTCCATCTCTGCTCTCCTGCTCCATCTCTGCTCTCCTGCTCCATCTCTGCTCTCCTGCTCCATCTCTGCTCTCCTGCTCCATCTCTGCTCTCCTGCTCCATCTCTGCTCTCCTGCTCCATCTCTGCTCTCCTGCTCCATCTCTGCTCTCCTGCTCCATCTCTGCTCTCCTGCTCCATCTCTGCTCTCCTGCTCCATCTCTGCTCTCCTGCTTCATCTCTGCTCTCCTGCTCCATCTCTGCTCTCCTGCTCCATCTCTGCTCGCCTGCTCCATCTCTGCTCTCCTGCTCCATCTCTGCTCTCCTGCTCCATCTCTGCTCTCCTGCTCCATCTCTGCTCTCCTGCTCCATCTCTGCTCTCCTGCTCCATCTCTGCTCTCCTGCTCCATCTCTGCTCTCCTGCTCCATCTCTGCTCTCCTGCTCCATCTCTGCTCTCCTGCTCCATCTCTGCTCTCCTGCTCATCTCTGCTCTCCTGCTCCATCTCTGTTCTCCTGCTCCATCTCTGCTCTCCTGCTCCATCTCTGCTCTCCTCCTGCTCCATCTCTGCTCTCCTCCTGCTCCATCTCTTCATCTCTCTCTCCTGCTCCATCTCTGCTCTCCTGCTCCATCTCTGCTCTCCTGCTCCATCTCTGCTCTCCTGCTCCATCTCTGCTCTCCTGCTCCATCTCTGCTCTCCTGCTCCATCTCTGCTCTCCTGCTTCATCTCTGCTCTCCTGCTTCATCTCTGCTCTCCTGCTCCACTCTTCATCTCTGCTCTCCTGCTCCATCTCTGCTCTCCTCCTGCTCCATCTCTGCTCTCCTGCTCCATCTCTGCTCTCCTGCTACATCTCTGCTCTCCTGCTCCATCTCTGCTCTCCTGCTCCATCTCTGCTCTCCTGCTCCATCTCTGCTCTCCTGCTTCATCTCTGCTCTCCTGCTTCATCTCTGCTCTCCTGCTTCATCTCTGCTCTCCTGCCCCATCTCTGCTCTCCTGCTCCATCTCTGCTCTCCTGCTCCATCTCTGCTCTCCTGCTTCATCTCTGCTCTCCTGCTTCATCTCTGCTCTCCTGCTTCATCTCTGCTCTCCTGCTTCATCTCTGCTCTCCTGCTTCATCTCTGCTCTCCTGCTTCATCTCTGCTCTCCTGCTCCATCTCTGCTCTCCTGCTCCATCTCTGCTCTCCTGCTCCATCTCTGCTCTCCTGCTCCATCTCTGCTCTCCTGCTTCATCTCTGCTCTCCTGCTTCATCTCTGCTCTCCTGCTTCATCTCTGCTCTCCTGCTCCATCTCTGCTCTCCTGCTCCATCTCTGCTCTCCTGCTCCATCTCTGCTCTCCTGCTCCATCTCTGCTCTCCTGCTCCATCTCTGCTCTCCTGCTCCATCTCTGCTCTCCTGCTCCATCTCTGCTCTCCTGCTCCATCTCTGCTCTCCTGCTCCATCTCTGCTCTCCTGCTCCATCTCTGCTCTCCTGCTCTCTCTTCATCTCTGCTCTCCTGCTCATCTCTGCTCTCCTGCTCCATCTCTGCTCTCCTGCTTCATCTCTGCTCTCCTGCTTCATCTCTGCTCTCCTGCTTCATCTCTGCTCGCCTGCTCCATCTCTTCATCTCTGCTCTCCTGCTCCATCTCTGCTCTCCTGCTCCATTTCTGCTCACCTGCTCCATCTCTGCTCTCACGCTCCATCTCTGCTCTCCTGCTCCATCTCTGCTCTCCTTCTCCATCTCTGCTCTCCTGCTCCATCTCTGCTCTTCTGCTTCATCTCTGCTCTCCTGCTTCATCTCTGCTCTCCTGCCCCATCTCTGTTCTCCTGCTCCATCTCTGCTCTCCTGCTCCATCTCTGCTCTCCTGCTCCATCTCTGCTCTCCTGCTTCATCTCTGCTCTCCTGCTCCATCTCTGCTCTCCTGCTCCATCTCTGCTCTCCTGCTCCATCTCTGCTCTCCTCCTGCTCCATCTCTGCTCTCCTGCTCCATCTCTGCTCTCCTGCTCCATCTCTGCTCTCCTGCTCCATCTCTGCTCTCCTGCTCCATCTCTGCTCTCCTGCTCCATGTCTGCTCTCCTGCTCCATTTCTGCTCTCCTGCTCCATTTCTGCTCTCCTGCTCCATTTCTGCTCTCCTGCTCCATCTCTGCTCTCCTGCTCCATCTCTGCTCTCCTGTTCCATCTCTGCTCTCCTGCTCCATCTCTGCTCTCCTGCTCCATCTCTGCTCTCCTGCTCCATCTCTGCTCGCCTGCTCCATCTCTGCTCGCCTGCTCCATCTCTGCTCTCCTGCTCCATCTCTGCTCTCCTGCTCCATCTCTGCTCTCCTGCTCCATCTCTGCTCTCCTGCTCCATCTCTGCTCTCCTGCTCCATCTCTGCTCTCCTGCTCCATCTCTGCTCTCCTGCTCCATCTCTGCTCTCCTGCTTCATCTCTACCTTCCTGCTTCATCTCTGCTCTCCTGCTTCATCTCTGCTCTCCTGCTCCATCTCTGCTCTCCTCCTGCTCCATCTCTTCATCTCTGCTCTCCTGCTCCATCTCTGCTCTCCTGCTCCATTTCTGCTCTCCTGCTCCATTTCTTCATCTCTGCTCTCCTGCTCCATCTCTGCTCTCCTGCTCCATCTCTTCATTTCTGCTCTCCTGCTCCATCTCTGCTCTCCTGCTCCATCTCTGCTCCCCTGCTCCATCTCTGCTCTCCTTCTCCATCTCTGCTCTCCTTCTCCAGCTCTGCTCTCCTTCTCCATCTCTCCTCTCCTGTTCCATCTCTGCTCTCCTGTTCCATCTCTCCTCTCCTGCTTCATCTCTGCTCTCCTGCTTCATCTCTGCTCTCCTGCTCCATCTCTGCTCTCCTGCTCCATCTCTGCTCTCCTGCTCCATTTCTGCTCTCCTGCTCCATCTCTTATCTCTGCTCTCCTGTTCGATCTCTGCTCTCCTGTTCCATCTCTGCTCTCCTGTCCCATCTCTGCTCTCCTGCTCCATTTCTGCTCTCCTGCTCCATCTCTGCTCTCCTGCTCCATTTCTGCTCTCCTGCTCCATTTCTGCTCTCCTGCTCCATCTCTGCTCTCCTGCTCCATTTCTGCTCTCCTGCTCCATCTCTGCTCTGGTCCATCTCTGCTCCATTTCTGCTCTACTCTGCTCTACTCTATTATTATCCATTATTATTTTAACCTTTAACTAATATTTAAACAATTCCAATCAATAATTAATAACTATTACAATTCTGCTTAAAATAGTTTATATTTTTAACAATTTAAATATTAACTTACAATTGTTCTTATAACTAATATTTAAACAATTTCTTAAAGTTATTTATAACTATTACAATTCTGCTTAAAATACTTAATAATATTAACAATTTAAATGTTCACTTTACTTCACCTCACTGCACTGCACTGCACTGCTCGACTGTCCCCCACCAAGCCTGGGCTGCGACTGAATAAATGCTGCGACTGGCTGCCCTTAATATAGGGCAAGTTCGACTCGAACTCTAAGTCGAGCTCAACTGTTGAGCCTGACGCTGAGTTGGGCGTCGTCGCAGTCGAACTTCAAGTGACCAATGAGAACACGCTCTGCTGTCTCAAGCAGTCTAGCTTAGTTTTACCTAAATATAAATACCAATCAAATACTGCTGCACACATAGAGACAACTTAGGTGCTATTCTTCGACGCTAGCTTTGGTTAGGCGGACAGTCAGACTGAGAGACAAAGCCACAGCCAGACAGACAAATATATAGGCAGCAGGTAAAGAGACATAGAATAAGACAGTCAGACAGACAGACAGACAGACAGACAGACAGACAGACAGACAGACAGACAGACAGACAGACAGACAGACAGACAGACAGACAGACAGACAGACAGACTGACAGACAGACAGACAGATAGGCAGACAGACAGACAGACTGACAGACAGACAGACAGATAGGCAGACAGACAGACAGACTGACAGACAGACAGACAGACAGACAGACAGATAGACAGATATAGTTAAATAGACTCAGCTCATTGCGCTGTTAAAGAATATATATTTATATATGTATGTATGTATTCTTCAGAATGAGCTAAAATTTTTGAGCGTTAGCCATGAATCAAATGTCATTTAATTTTGTGCTGTAATTGTTTAATATTTTATACGAAATATTTTTATAAAAATTTCTTTTTATTGTTTGCGTTTTATTTGGCATTCGAAGCAATTTGAAAATCACTTTTAATTAATAAATTTTTTCAAACTTCAATGCACAAATTCGTTTCAATGGTTTGTTTTGTTTTCTCTGAAAAAATTCAATTAAAAAATATATATTCAGCTTAATGGAAAATTTAAATTTAATGCATACTGAATCTGTTTTTGTTTTGTTTACAGCGCACAACAAAATCAACAGCAAAATCTGCGAGAGAAAAAAAAACGAATTTGAAATGCAACAGGAAACGAAGCATGCGGAAATTGAATTAATAGTTTACGCTTAAACAGTTTCGCATTCATTGTGCTAGTTCGCACAATTGCATACTTGGTGGAGCAAAAAAAAAAAATAAGAAGAAAAAAAAAGAGAAAACAGAAATAGAGGCACAAATCCTCAGCCATGATGAGCAGTGTAAGCAGCATGGCCATGGACATGGAAATGGAGAACGGATCGGAGTCGCCTCTAACCCCATTGAATGTCACGCGAGCCCTCTGGGAGCTGGCGCTGACAACGACCACGGAGACAACCTTTTCTGATGACAGCAACAACAGCAGCATCGCCGTCACTGAGATATCCTATGTGCCCTACGCTCGGCGACCCGAAACGTATATAGTTCCAATACTGTTTGCCATTATCTTTGTGGTCGGCGTTCTGGGCAATGGCACTTTGATTGTGGTCTTCCTGAGCGTGCGACAAATGCGCAATGTGCCAAATACGTGAGTCAATAAAACCTGTCCTTTTACACCATAATATAATAATGATAATGAAGAATATTATATTATATTATTATTTTCAAAATATTTTCAATACTTTTCAATATATTTGAAAAAAATATATATATTTTTTTTAATAAAATAAAAATTATAAAAAATTATTTGCAATATATTTAAAAAAATGTATATATATTCATTATATTTCCAATATTCTGAACTGTATTTAAAGTATTTTCAAATGTTTTTAATATTTTCACATATTTTAAAGACTTAAAAAATATCTAAATAATGTATATTATTTTCCTAAATTGTTTTCTGTTCTTAAATTTTTTTTTTAAATAATTTTCACATTTTTTAAATATTTTCCAAAATTTTGTTTTCAATAATTTTAGGACATTTGAGTTTTTTTCCATTTTTTCCATATTATTATATATATTTTTCATATTTTTAATTTAATTTTCCCATAGTTTTAAATGATTTCTATAAATTGACAATTTCCATATTTTAAGGTTTTTCTATATTTTCAAATGTTTTGCTATATTTTAAGTCATTTTCCTTATTTCCTTAATATTTTTTCATATATTTAAGTATGTTAGGCTTGCCCTTTCCCTATCTTGATCACACACTGAGTATATTCAACGCGTAGAATTAGGTTTCTGCTTTGCTTTCCCCAATAGAGATTCACAGTCTAAAGTATACAGGGTATTATAAGTCAGGCAACACTTCCTTTGTGTCCTTCCCAATAGAATAGAAATATATTTAAGACAGAATTAAGTTCCAGCTTGGCTTTTGCCAGGATATGGCCTAGTTGTGCACTCAACTTCCTTTCTGCTTTCCCAAAGAGAGATTCACAGCTGAAAATGGACAGGGTATTCCCAAGTCACGCAACGCTTTCACTTCCCCTTTCTCAATGGGGCAGAGTGTATATATAAGACAGAATAAAGTTTCAGCTTGGCTTTTGCCAGGGTATTGCCTAGTTCTGCACTCAACTTCCTTTCTGCTGCTTGTTTGGAATGAAGTTTTGATTTATGTTAAACTTAAATTGAATTTAATTAGGCGCAGCCGCCGTTCCCTCCAAATGTTTACCAAATTATGCATGCAACGAGCAGAAAAGTCAAATGCTGCGCATCTAGCGAAACACCTAATTAAGCAAAAAAATGGGCTGTGGGCGTGGCAAGTGAATACAGTTTGACTTTGGCTTGAGCGCTCAGAGCCGCAACATTTGCATATTAGCTGAAAGAGGACGAAAATAGATTTGCGGCTTGATTGGGCCTGCTAATTAGCCAAAAATTGTGCAGCAACTGAGCGTGTGTGGACGTGTGTGTGATTGGCTTTTAGCCTAAATTGTCTATCATAAATCAAGTTACTGGTTACTGTTTACTGTTTGGCTATGCGATGCACAGTCCCTTGAGGCACGTAATATTATTTATATGTGACGTTACTTAAAGACATTTTCGTGTGGCCTTAATCGAATTCAATAGCAAATCGAAATTGAACTCTAAAGCATTTCGAGTATCAAATTATCTTGAGTTTATGGCCTTCCAAGCAGTTAAAAGAGCGTAATAAAAGAAAAGTTCGATTCAGTTGCCAGCGTGCACTATTTAATATCTTTTTCATACACAATTCACAGAAATCAATGTTCCGTTTGCTTTGGCTATGCGCACGTGTCGCATATTTTGATAGCGAATTAAACATGAAAACTACAGCAATTGAGGAAATGCTCGACTAGGAAATATCCGTTGCATAAATTTGTTTTTTTTTTTTATGTATGTGAATGCAAAACAATGTGCTCAGGGTACTTTAAAAGAGATTATTCTCTCTTATTCTCTCAGTTCTTCATTATGGAAACTCCACTCTGATTGTTTCTGTAGCATAAAATTTGCTGGCACGAAGAACATTTTAAATATTTTTGATTATTTTTAATGAAATTTGCAAAATCTTAAACTTTTATAATTAAATGACAAGCAGATTGTTGCAAATTATAATTATATGTGTAATCATACCAAAGCTGACAATAAATTAATAAATTATGCAACATCTGTACAAAGTCTATATACGATTTATATACAATTTGTTTATGTTTATAGAGTATACGAAGTGAATAAATAGAAAAGAGAACATTGTAGTCAATGAATTGTTGATTACTCAAATCAGCTTATCAGCAAAGTTGTCATAAAACATATTCATTTTAATACCCTGCACTCAAAAAATATGTAAATTTGTGTAACATTCCGGAATCTTGACATTCAGATATAATACGCTCTAACTATGTATGTCTGTCTGTTTGTCCATATATTTGTCTGTATAGCTGTCTGATTGCCTCTGCGTGATTGGCTGTCCAGCAGAAAGAAAAAGGTCAGTTCAGGGCTCTATATATGTGCAGCATCATTTATATTTAGGTAAAACTAAGCTAGACTGCTTGAGACAGCAGAGCGTGTTCTCATTGGTCACTTGAAGTTCGACTGCGACGACGCCCAACTCAGCGTCAGGCTCAACAGTTGAGCTCGACTTAGAGTTCGAGTCGAACTTGCCCTATATTAAGGGCAGCCAGTCGCAGCATTTATTCAGTCGCAGCCCAGGCTTGGTGGGGGACAGTCGAGCAGTGCAGTGCAGTGCAGTGAGGTGAAGTAAAGTGAACATTTAAATTGTTAATATTATTAAGTATTTTAAGCAGAATTGTAATAGTTATAAATAACTTTAAGAAATTGTTTAAATAATAGTTATAAGAACAATTGTAAGTTAATATTTAAATTGTTAATAATTAAACTATTTTAAGCAGAATTGTAATAGTTATTAATTATTGATTGGAATTGTTTAAATATTAGTTATAATTGTAAAGATAAGTTAAGATAATGATGATAATGATCATTATGTAAATAGTCAATATGATAAGATCATTTATATTTAACGTTAAATATAGAGAGAAGAGAAACCAGGAGAGCATTCCGGAGAGGAATTAGGAGAGCCATAAGGAGAAGAAACAGAGGAGGAGAGTATTTCGGAGAGTATTTCGGATAACATTTCGGATAACATTTCGGATAACATTTCGGATAACATTTCGGAGAACCCACAGAAGAGCCCACAGAAGAGCCCACAGAAGAGCCCACAGAAGAGCCCACAGAAGAGCCCACAGAAGTTTAGGCTTGCTGGGGATAGTCGTGCTGAGAATTGGATTATTAAGAGCAGGAATGTCGTCCTCTCTCTGCTCGCTCTTTACTTGCTATATAAAGACATTGTTAAATTGCTGTGATATTTGTGAGCTCTATATCAGCAGACGAAAGCCGCCAATTGCTTTCGTATCCAAGCACAGTTGCTTGAACAGTATATATTACATATAAGATAATAATAATAATGACGTATAATAAAAAGAAAATAATATGAGCATAGCATTAGTCATTAGTATAGTAAGACCTCTTCTTGCTAATATCCAAATCGAAATTGCAAATGATGTTCTCATTATGATTTTGCTTTATAATATTAACTATGATAATAATCTTGACATTGATTTCTATTACGTAACTAAGCGAGTAAACTGAAAGATTTCATTATTTATGGGAATTTATTCTTATTAAAAATCGACTTTATAAAACACTAGTAGAAGACTTGAGTTGCTAGAGTAAATGACTTCGCTAGCATCATCATAGTCCCCAATAAAAAATAGTTTCTCTAATAATACATAAACATTTAAGAACTTTTGTACACAGTGAAGGGCATCTCTTAGTCTGGCAGTTACTTGTTACTAAAAGCAATATTCAAATTTTATGACAGCAACGTTAAAAACGTGTAAAAACATTTGGACAGCTGATGCCAGATGTACAAGACTCGTTCACGCTTTCAATAAGCTTAAAAAAAAAAAATCGATGCATTTCGAGATGTTCCTAATCAGCTTAGGAATATGCATAAAAGCAAATCATTAAAGAACTTCACCAGGTGTTTTACATAAAAAGTACATAAATTTCGCACTTGAAGCACTCAGTTCGCTATTTTAAATTTATGTACATAAGAAATTATTAAACGCTCGCTGGAATAGCGAGGGACAGACGCATGGACAGCCAGCAATAGGGGTACTCCCTATATACATATATATAAAACCAATTTCCTCTAAGCTTCTCACTTTGTAAACTCGTATTAAATGTCTTCATAGTTTGTGAAAATTGCTGAACTAATTAGCTGCAATCAATTGCATTGCACGAGGGGAAAACGTTTAATGAAGACGCTGACTCAAAGTTTTCAATAATGACGTGCTTCAGGCTGTGGCAACAATTCAATGAATGAAAGTTTTAACCAGGAAACTAACGCAGCGCAAACAAGATGCCATCAACAGACCAATAGAAATCAATTAAAAGATGAGAAAAGCGAAAGTAAAATAAATATAAAATAAAATAAATGTAAAATAAAATAAATATGAAATCAAAATAAAATAAATATAAAATAAAAAAATGTAAAATAAAATAAATATAAAATAAAATGAATGTAAAATAAAATAAATGTAAAATAAAATAAAAATGAAATAAAATAAATTTAAAATAAAATAAATGTAAAATAAAATAAATATATAAAATAAAATAAATGTAAAATGAATATAAAATAAAATAAAATAAAATAAAATAAATGTAAAATAAAATAAATATGAAATCAAAATAAAATAAATATAAAATAAAAAAAAAAAAAAAAAAAAAAAAAAAAAAAAAAAAATGTAAAATAAAATAAATATAAAATAAAATGAATGTAAAATAAAATAAATGTAAAATAAAATAAATATGAAATAAAATAAATTTAAAATAAAGTAAAATAAATATAAAATAAAATAAATGTAAAATAAAATAAATATAAAATAAAATAAATATAAAATAAAATAAATGTAAAATAAAATAAATGTAAAATAAAATAAATATAAAATAAAATAAATATAAAATAAAATAAATATAAAATAAAATAAATGTAAAATGAAATAAATATAAAAGAAAATAAATGTAAAAGAAAAAAGCCTTTGTTCAGCTTCAGAACGTGGCTCTGTCTCTGTGTGTGAATGTCAAGTTAATTTGCCAAGTAATTAATTGAGTAGATGCATTAACTGTGACGTCAATGAAACGTAATGTATGATGATGGAGTTGAGCAGAAGTAAGAGCCAAATGCACTGGACACTGCGCATTGGGCACTGGCCAGCGTCCACCGGCCACTGGCCGCTCACGTTTCTTACATAAAACTCGTTTACTCGCCGGCAGCCGGAAATGTCAGCTGATCACATTAAACTGAAATTGCATCTCTTGGCCGGAATGGCGAATCTCAGTTGAGTCCTTTCCGACTTTTTTTTTCCAAATACCAGTTACCAGATGCTTATCAATCGTGTGCCACAGCACTGTAATTTGCTGTTGCACAAACAACGTGCCACATGCACCATATTTATTGCAAACTTACACGTGCCACATACATGCATAGAGGCAACATGGCAACATGGCAACATGAGCTCATAGTCTGACTAAACGATGCAATTCGGAATGCTGTAATGCGACAGCTGCTAAAGGAAGGAAGCAGAAAGCAGAAATGTTTAAATGTATTTCCAAAAAAAAAAAGAAAGATTAGACTTGAGTCTTGATGCAAGAGATTAAATAAATTATATTTAAAAACAAATATATTAAATATATAATAAATATAAATTATGGGTATACTCTTTTACAAAGGAAATCGATTAATTTTATGCAATATCCATTCTGTCTATATGAAACTAGAGACTTGTAATTTAATGTATATGCATATATATTGCATTGTTGAAAGACTGATTTCATGTCTCTATACGATGGTTTATAGAACTTATGAATTCTTATTTTTAAAAACATGCATATCAATAGATCCATCAATTTTTTCTTGTATTTTTTTTCATTTCTTTAACATTTTCCCAAAGAATTTGCTAGGTGTTCTAAAGAGTTTAACTTAAGTCTAGTTATGCTAAAGGTTTTTTGGTTTTTTTTTAACTTTTTGAACCGTTTATTTTAATTTAAAAAAAAAATTGTAAAATATAAAAAAAGTTTTTTAATTTTAATAAATTTATTTTAACATTTTTTTATTATTAAAAAAAGATTTCTTTAACTTTGTTTATTTCATCATATAAATGCTAATCCAGACTTCTTCCAATTTACATTTCAAAGACTTTGATAAAGTCTTCAAACAAAAATTTTCAAGCAATCTGATTGAAAATGAAAAGAAAAATTTCCAAAAATATATGAACTTTAATGCTGTGTCGTAAAGAGATTTCAGTGCCACATGCTAAAGCGTCAGAAGCACTTTGGCCACTTTTGCTGTTTTCTTTTGCGCTTCTCTTTCTTCTTTTATGCCTTATAAAGTGTCATATAAATCAATTTTATCAACGCGAGCCGACAAAATTTGTTTTACACGGACCATGGCAAAGGATGCGCAAATTTGACTAAAGTTGAGCTACATAAATCAGCAGAGCGAAACACGTGCGGGCGACCTCTCAAGGGTCAGCTTGCTTAGCTCAAGCCAGTATTCCATGCGGGCCTCGCATTGTTCGTTCAAAAAGTTTGCCAAGTTTATTTTGGTCAGCTAAAGTGAATTATGCTTCGATTTCTCTTTTTTCATGCCCTAAACCACACAGTTTTGATTTGAGAATTAACAGGCGCATCGATTTGGTGGCACTGTCCGTTAATATGTCAATTTGTCTATGTGTGACACTCGACCCTCTGCCTGTCTGTCTGTTTGTCTATCAATCGATGTGTTGTCTGTGGTTCTGTTTGCTGGAACATCTATCCGTTCGGCCGTCCGTCCGTCTGGCCATCTTTCTGCTCGTTCTTTTATTCGTCTCTCCGTCCGTTCGTCCGGTCATCTGTGTATATCTCCGTTCGTCCATCTGCCCATCTCTCTCTCTCTCTGTCAGTCGTTTGTGCGACTCTCTGTCCGCTTGTCCTTCCGTCCGTCCTATCATCTATTCGTATGTATCAACGTTTCAATCTCGGCAACTAGATGATTTAGAGTCGTCACATTTTTAATTATCCTATATCAAGCTTAGATCAAGTTTGTTTCATATCATTCATCGCTTGTTATCGCTATCAATATTTCAGTTTTTTATCTATATAAATATATTATCTATATCTATATCTGCCTTCATCCTTCTAGCTACATACTCTCCCTGGCGCTGGCTGATTTGCTCGTTATACTGACGACAGTTCCATTGGTTTCGACCGTCTATACCTTCGAGTATTGGCCCTGGGGTCAGTTTCTGTGCAGCGTTTCGGAGTTCATGAAAGATGTCTCGATTGGAGTTTCGGTCTTTACGCTTACGGCGCTCTCCAGCGATCGATATTTTGCCATTGTTGATCCGCTGCGCAAGTTTCATGCTCATGGTAGGTAAAGTATCTGTTTTACTCGCTTACTTTACAGATAGTTATATCTTGCAGGAGGCGGGCGGCGCGCCACACGCATGACCTTGGCCATAGCTGTGTCCATTTGGCTGCTGGCCATCGTCTGCGGCATACCGGCGCTAATTGGCAGTAACTTAAAGGTGAGCATAAGCTATGGCATAGCCTAAGTTTAACCTGACTTTTTATGGTATACATATATCTGTTCTGTTTGGCAGCCCGTTGGCATTAGCTCGGAGAAATCGATTGTCATCTGTTATCCGTATCCGGATGCCTGGGGCGAGCACTATGCCAAGCTGATGGTCCTGCTGCACTTTCTGGTCTACTATGCTATACCGCTAGTCATAATTGCCGCCTTCTATGTCATGATTGCGCTGCATCTGATGTACTCGGCGAGCGTGCCAGGTGAAATGCAGGGCGCTGTGCGACAGGTGAGTAAGTCGGTTGATGAATTGAGTAACAAATTCCAGAGTTGAGTTATAGCACATAGTTGAATGTGCTAAACATGTTGTCTAGATGAGAAAAAAAAACAACAAAAAGTAATGAAAGGGTATATTCTAGTCAGGCATTTCCCTTTAATGCACTCTTACCTGCTCAGTAATAAGATTATCAAATCGAAATCTGAAATTCGATTAATTTAACAGATAAATAACTGACAGCGCCAAATGAGTAAAATATTTAAAACAATTTTCGCAATCGCTTTAGCCCGCATCAATTGAATGTAAATTGAATAATATTGAATAATATTGACTTGAGCCATAAATTGAATATTTTTGTATGTTTTTTTTTTCTTTTTTATTTATTTGCAATATGGCCATCATCGTGGCGTATGCAGATGATTTGTGCTCACCTTTCGCATAAATAAACGAAATTTCATATTCAATTGGAAACTGGAAATTTGGTCTCTAACTGATTTATGATTATTGAATTTGAATGTTTTGCAGGTTCGAGCGCGTCGCAAAGTCGCCGTCACGGTGTTGGCATTCGTTGTTATCTTTGGTATTTGCTTTCTGCCTTATCACGTCTTCTTTTTATGGTTCTACTATTGGTAAGTGCTGACTTTTATCCAACACAGCAGCAGGAGCATCAGGAGCAGCAGTCGCAGTCGTAGTCGCAGCAGTCGCAGTCGCAGTCTCAGCGGCAACAAAGATGGAAGCCAAGGGGATTTAGGAATGTAGTGCTCTCGACCATCCATTGAACGGCACTCAGTCATGCAGATAACGTTGCCTGCACACACACACACACACACACACACACACGCACACACACGCACAGTCACACTGCGTATGAGTAATGCCGGGCAGCCTGACAGCCTTTGGCTGTGACCCTTGGCGCTCTGGTCAATCAATTTCGAACTTGACGCTGGATTATGTCTCCATTAGTTCGATGCACACACACATAGCACTCAGCGATATACATATATTGTTTCGTTTTCTGGTTTGCAGGCCGACAGCACAACAGGATTATAATACGTTCTGGCATGTATTGCGCATCTTTGGCTTTTGCATGTCCTTTGCCAACAGCTGTGCCAATCCGGTGGCTCTCTACTTTGTGAGCGGGGCGTTTCGCAAGCATTTCAATAGGTATTTGTTCATACACATCACTGCAGCAGAATAACAGCTTAATAACAATAATCGATAAACCGTTTACCGATTACCGATTACCAATTACCGATAAAAATGTAATCACTGTTACTGTAAGCGTAAGCCTAACCTGCTATTTCTCTACCTATAACACACAACTAACTAACAAACAACAACAATGAATCACATAACACTTGACCAACTTTTCTCCAAATGCATTTCCCTCTCTCCTTCACTCTCTCTCTCTCTCTTTCATATCCATCATATCTCATAACACAACAGTTGGGTTTGTGCCTGAAAGTTTGGTTGAGTTTTGATTGCGATTCTGCTGAAAGTTTTTTGTTTGCTTAAGCCTTACGCATTGCCAAACATCAAATGAGTTTTTTCGCCCACGTATTTATATATAGATATATATTTTTAATAGCATTTTTGATGAACAAAAAATAATATGAGAAGTTGCAGTTAAAGTTAAAAATATTCAATTCAAAATAAAAGTATAAAGTTTGAAAATTTAAAATAAATTAAATATATTTTTTTGTATTTATATAAAAAGAAATCAATAAAATACAATAGAAAGTTCCAAAAATAATAAAAAATATTACAAAAATTTTCAAAATATATTGAAATATATTAAAACTTATTTTTTATTTATAATAAAATTTTATTTTTACAATACAAAATATTTTTTTTTTAATTTTAAATCACTCTGTAAAAGTTATGGAATATTTGACAAACATAAAAAATATAATCGCACGCCAATAAAATATTTATTTTTAAAATTATAAAATACATAAAAAATGTGTAACGAAAAAAATGATTAAATTTAATTATTATAGCTATGCATACATTTTTTTTTTAATTTTTATTTAACTTTTAATAAAAGTTTTAAAATATTTTTGCATTTAAATTGCATTTTTAAACTATTTATAATATATATTTATATTATAGAACTTAAAAAAAAAAACATTTAAACTTTAAAATATATACAAAAATTAAAATATATTTTAAAAATTATAAAAAAAAATAAAAAAAGATTTAAGGTATTAAAAACATAATTAAACAGTTTATAGTTTAATAATATTTTTAATATTTTACATCTTTTTTTTATGTATTTTACAATTTTTGAATATATATTTTTAATGATCTTTCATATATAGTTTAAAGTTTTAATATGTTTTTTTATGTTTTGATTTATAATATTTAAAATATATATTAATTTTTGAAATATATAAAAAAATATATTTTTAAATTATATTATGAAAATAATAAAAAATATATATTTAGATATATAAAATATATATATTGCTATATTTTAGTTTCTAGTCAGATTCAGAGCCTTTGTAAAAAAAATACTTTGAACAGAACTCAGCTAATTTTCAGGCACATTTGAAGCATATTAACTCGACCTGCAATTGTAATTTAATGAATTCTGTGTGTTCTTCTTTGCCTGTCTTTCATTGGATGCGTCTGTGTGTGTTTGGCCACCAGATATCTGTTTTGTCGTGGCATCAGTGGACGTCGCAAGAAGCGCAATCAGCACAACGACACCTTTTGCATGCATCGCAATACCTCGCTGACCAGCACAGCCTCCAAGCGTTATCAGTCGCGTCATTCCTGCTATCAGAGCACAACGCTGCGCAGGTGAGTCTGAGCAGGCGGGGGGGGGGGGGGGATAATGATAGGTCATTTTGTAGAGGCGATAGCTAAGCCAAGTTCCTATCCGACTGCACACAGCAGCTGTCGCTTGCAGGAGACAACAATAACGACGCTGCCAAATGGAGCCTCCAATATATCCGCGCCTCCAACTGAGGCGGCTGGCTACGAGTTTACGCCCCTCAGCGCATTTGGTCCAGCCAAGGGAGCACAGCTGTCGCAGCGGCTGCAGGAGTCGCCATTAAACTAAGCAGTTCGACGTCCCCACGGAGTATACAGGAAATATGAAGTAGCAGCAGAAACTAAAACTTTTACATAAGCCAAATATGTTCCACAGATGCGCAAGCTAAGAAAATTGTTAGAAAAATACGCAGAGCTAGTGAAAAGCTGGCCTAAAGCTAAGTTTTTATTTAGGAATTTTAACTGCAAATAAGTTGCGAGCTCGTGTGATTGTAATGTTGTTTAAGCTGTTAAAGAGTAAAAAAAATATATATTTAGTCATAAATTTTGTCGTGTGGCTAAACTTAAATTGACCTAAACTAAACTAACTTCAAGCCCAAAAATTACATATGTAAAAAGAAAAATAAATAAATTCTCAAACATAAAGGAAATTGTAACGCAAACCAATTCCGCACTTAAAAGCTCTCCAGAGAGTTGCCACTATAAACTTGGCCAAATTGCTTTGGCGCCGCAAATGATTTCTGGAATAACCTAACGTTTGTTTATATATATATACATACAAGCTTGATGACTTTTAGTTTACTGAAGCTTGTTTCGTTGTTGCATAATCTAAATGGAATTTAATGTGTTTTTCATGTCTAGTCGTTCAGCCGTTGCAGCCGTTGCAGCCGGCTTTAAGCTAATCAAAATAGTTTAATTCAAATATTTACAATAAGATTTAGGCTTAAGACTGCAAAACAAAGCAAATCAATTGGAAATTCATTTGTTTCGAGTGCACAGTGTCCTTGTACATAGACCAATTAAACTTAAATATTTAGCTATGTAAATATATATTTATATAAATATATATATGTGTGTGTGTGTGTGTGTGTTTGTATTTATTGTATATTACAAGATTTTATTTGATTGTTGCCAATAAATGTAAAATTCGCGTAAAATTGGCTTTATCAATGTGAACTGCAAAAAGTGTTGCCTACTTTTGAGCGCTCGCCTTTTGTGTGCGCCCGCACAACAATGAAGTTATTGTTATGTGACGCTTTATCGATACAATTTAAGGCGTTAACTTTAAACGTAAACGTAAACGTAAACATAACTGTGAAGCGACCTCAAAATGCATAAAAACGGAAATGGGCGCGTCAAAAGTTGCCTTTTGGGGCCAGTTTTGGGTCGACTTTATGGCTAAGCGGGTTGAACTCAGGTAAGATAAGCGGCAGAGTGATTAATTCGCTTTAGCCGGCACAAACAAGGTGTGGGCTGGCTTTTAAGCGATGTTTGCTTGGACAACAACCCGATTTCCGGCCACTGCCTAGCTACTTTGACTTCTCACTTAGCCAAAATCAACTTTAATGCTGACTGAAATTTACTTTTACCAAATACTATGGCATTCGGCACAGAATCAACATCATCTACTGAACAGCATCATCGTCATCGTCAACGTCATGATTGAGTCAGTCAGTTCAGTTGTCGTTTGGCAACCGCTTGGCAAATGCCACATTTTGCTTAACTTATTAAAAAAAAAATAAATCTGACTGTCGCTTGGCTGAGCTGCGCGCCAAGTTGTCATCAGTGGCACGTCGAGTGGCTTATCCTCGCCCTTATCAACTGTCCCAAATTGTCACTGACTTATTTTTATGATGGCTTGTGGCTTTGAATTTCAATTCTATTTTCGCTCATTTCAGTTGCTATCTGTTAATTCAGCTTGGCTCAATTGTCGCGTAATTGCATGTTACGTGCGAAGCGCTACTCGAATTTTCTGCAACACTAATTAGTGGCCCAAGTGGCTATCAAATTCGCAAATCAAATTTAATTAACCAAATTGTCTTACGCAACAGCTAAAGCTGAAATTGTGGTTCAATATAAGCCATAAAATTAATATTTTGTTGCAAATGTTTAAGATTTAACGTGCGCAGCAGCTGTGCAAATGGACGTCTGAATGCGGGTTTATATTGCATCTTTAAGACACATTTTTTTTCAATTCCAATTTTATATTTTTTTCAGTTGACAATTTTAAAACCCATTTTAAAAAAAGACATTCTATTTAATAACATTTTTGTTAAAATTAAAACACATTCAATGCAGCTTAAAGAGTCATTGCTGAAAATTGCAACAAAATTCATTAAGTAATATAGAAGTTATTGAAGCAAACGTGATATCATATTGGCAAAACCGCGCTGCAATTAGACGAAGCTTAAGAATTCCAATATGCACACATACACGCACAACTGCTTGCATTCTAATTGGAATTCTATTAATAGCATGCCCGAGCCATTGATATTGTGTTGTGTTTGTCACAGCTGTGACTTTAGCTTTGCTATTATCAGCAAGCTGAAGCGTGGCGTTATGGATGGGATGCTGGCCTTGAATGCAATATGCTTGAGTGGACGCAGGTTCGAATCTCGAGAATCTTCTTTAAGTAAAAAATAGTTTTTAAGATTCACTTTTATCTTTTCTATATGTATGTAGGTATGCGTGTGTAGCTGTTATTTCACACACACTTCTTTGTTTCTTTCTAGACTTTTCTAGAATAGAGGTCTGAACACAGTAAAAGCCAACTTTTTCCCTTGCACACTATATAAATAAATGTCTATAAAAAAATCAAATACCTCGAAATTTCTATAAAAGTATTAAACTACGCGTGACAAAATTTTGAGGATCATTTTCTAGCCCAATTTAATTTAATGTATTTCAAAGGTAATTCGATAGCCTTAAGAAACTTAAAAATGTTCTCATTTTTTTCGAGGGCTTCTCTGAACTTTGTCATTCACTTATAAATTTCTCAGAAGCCTCAACTAAACCCAAAACGATTACCTAGGCAATGTGAGCTTTGAAGCTGTTTTTGCTTTGTGTCACTTTTTGTGGTTTTTGCGGTAACATTGATTTAGCATTAAGTGAGAGTCAAGGTATAAGGAAAACAGGTGAAAATTAAGTGAATTTCCATTAGGATGAATTATTTGTAATGCATTTAATTATTTATATCGTATTCGAAATGCCATTAATATTCATTTAAGAAACGCGCCAAGTGAGTCGACACTTAAAACCGCAATAACAACAACAGTTAGGCGAAGCCATAACGGGAATACAATAACAAATGGCACACAAACAAATAAAACACACGCACACACACACAGAAGCACAACAATAATAATAATAACGACAAGCTGCAGAGGCATATTAAACATATGTGTGGCTTGAGTGTGTGTGTGTGTGTGTGTGAGAGAGGGAGACGGGGAGAGGGAGGGTTAGCGCTTGCTGTGAGTCTAACTGTAGCAAATAAATAAAACGATTTGAGACACACAACGCAAATGTAAATACAAAAAACCTCAAGGTGCAAAGCGGAATGTGAAAAGAACTTCATTGAGTGGAAAGAGAGAAGGAGAAGAAGAGAGAGAAGAGAAGAGAGAGGGAGCAGGAGCAGCAGCACATGAGGAGTTGCTAATCGTAAATTGCGTTAAGCAGCGGCAAACGAACAGCAGCAAAAGCAGAGGGCGAGAGAGTGAGAGTAAGAAAAGTAGTCAGCTTAATCTAGCATGCACACACACACAAACACACACATACACAAAGACACACTCACTCATCTAGAGTCGCATTAGCGACGCAAAAATTGGCACTCAATAAGCGTGAGGGCACTTTTGGGGCGACGCACACACACACACACACACAGAGACTCTCTTTTCTCTCTCTCTCTCTCTCTCTCTCTCTCTCTCTCTCTCTCTTCCACACACAGACAGTCTTACACACTTGCCTTTAACGTGTGCCAGAGTTTAGGCACGTAGCACCGTTTGCTCGCCTGCTGACGACATTGGCGTACGGTATTCCCGACGCCTGTCGCCAAGACAACGCCCATGCTGCCGCTGCTGGCAGCTGGCTATGCATTTTAAACACATCTATATAAATACCTATGAAGAGATACATATAAATACAACGCGTTGGGCGTCACGTCACTCAATCGGAATTATTGAGATTGGACAAACACACTTTACGGTATTAGAATATTACAGTGCCTGCCTTATATTGCCATACTATATCAATGAGTGAGCGAGACAGAGGGAGAGACAATGTAAGCAATAAGAGCTTAATCTTTAACTTTCAATGAACTTTAAACTCTGATTGAATACAATGTAATTTGCATTTGTTTTTAGCAAATTAGTTAGAAGATATTCTCAAGTGGCCGACTAGCTCATACCCTGTTCTTATTTAAAATTTTATGGAAATTTGCCATATAGTTTAAGACTACGCTTTCTTTTGTCTGTCACACAAATTGGCATAGAATCAAAATACCCTTTAAAGTCAATTTCTATGTTCAGGGTAAAAATACAGTTTCGATATACCATTTTCAATGTATACAGGGTCTTTTGTAACTGTCTTTTGTACTATAATTACATTATTAATGGATACAGGGTATACGAAATCAATGTATTTTATTGATATGCTATTTTCCATGGCTACAGGGTATTAAAATTGAAACAATTTTCCTAGAATCACATTTTTGATAGCTACAGGGTATGCACAAAGAGTGTATTTTAGCGATATTCGCACATTTATTGCTACAGGGTATCTAATACATAGGTATAATACTAAACTCCCATTAATTATGTTGTGCAGGATATACAAACTTGAACTAAAATCACATCAGTCATGGGTGTAGGGTATACAAAATCAATATAATATATAAATATTCAGTTTTCCTTACATACAGGGTATACAAAATGAGTCTTTTTATCGTGAAATCTCATTTTTTATATGTTGCAGGGTATACACAAGTAGCGTATACACAAGTAGTGTATGTTTCTTTAATTCCATCTTCAATATGTACAGGGTATAAGCAAACAGTATACAGTATATACAGGTTGTTAGTAAAGAGTATATACTCTAGAAATCCCTTTTCTAATATATTTACAGGGTATACACCACATGAATAGTTTAACAATTTAACTGATAAAATAAAACTTCTATCGGACTTCTATAAATATTCAATAAAAACTGTCGCAAAACTTAATTCAAGTTAATTAGATTAATCATTTCGAAACTCTCTCTCCCTCTCTCTCTCTCTCTGTCTCCCTCATCGCATCGCATTTTTGGCCAATGTGCATAAGCCACAAATATCAATTAAGCCCACTCGATAAATCTCAATGCGAGTTGCTCACCTATTCGCAATGGCCATTCACGATTCAACACGCTCCATTTGAAGCTGCTGTTTGGTTAGAAGATGAGCCACTCGCTCGGCTCCAGCAGCACGCACAAGCCCCAAATAAAAAGAGGGGGAAAAATCATCACCTGCTGACTTGCCATATATATTAAGCTGAAATAACACTCCTCTTGCCACGCCCAACTGCACGGCTGGCCGGTCGAACGCACGCTTTATGATAAGCTCGGGGCGCACCGCTACACCGACATTCCTTCGGCTCAAATTCGAGTCTATTTTAGGCATTTACAACTTTATTGGCCCTTGGTCAAAAGTGGCCCAAGTGGCCCAAGTGACCAGCCCCAATGTTCGGGTTGACCTGGCTTAGCCAGACTTCAGCTGTGCAGCTGGGCGGCCAGCACAGTGGGCGGTCGCCGGTGGTGGGAGACTGCTTCATGTGTACCTAATTGCAGAGAGTCTCGAATCCGCTGCCAGGCAAATGGCAGCCAAAAGTATAGGCGACATCAAGCATACGCCTCGTGTGACAAGGGCTGACAGTAATTAAGTAACGGCATAAGACTGCGGCCAGCCAGCCAGCTGCCCTGCCAGCTGCCCTGCCAGCTGAAGAATAATCCAATTCACAGCAAGCCACTCCAAGGCGATAATTATTTAAATGCAGTGCACTCGAACGAGTTAAGCCTGTACGGGCAAACCAAATGGAAAAGAATGAGAAGTTTGGGGCAAATCTTTCACTCAAACTGGAGGCAGTTATCAAAGGGCGAATTTTGGCTTGATTGCGTTTATTGCTTTAGCACGGCCACAAATATAAATAAAAAGAAGTAGAAGCAGAAGCAGAGGAGGGTGAAGCAGAAGAAGAAGAAGCAGTGGAAAAACTTTAGAGAGCATATAAAAATAGAGGCTCGTATAACTGGGCGACCCGCATCACAGCTAAAGTGGCAAAACGGGCAAAGCTCTCAGCTCATAAATGTAGATACGAGAGCAAGCGCACAGCACACACACACACACACACACACACACACACACACACACGCAGGCACACACATACATACACATGCACAAACTTGAATTTGAATTCGTTAAACAATAAAAAGAACATTCGCCTGGCTGCTTGTCACAGACTCAAGATTAGTGCGCACAAAACTAAACGAAAAAACATTCTAAAAATAAAAAAAATAAAAAATAAAATTAAGTTTTCACATTTTTTACAACGCCCATAAAGTGCCCCAGCAAAAGACACAGCAAACAGTCCAAGGCAAATTGTCAAAGTATTAGTTGGCTTACATAAATTGGCGCACACAAATTCATTTATTTTTTATGGGTTTCATGTTAGCTTTTGCTCTCTTTGACTGCAGTCGAAACATTTTTAAAATTTTATTTCATTGAATGTCTATTTTTCAATACTTTTTTGCTGTCCAATTTAATTTAATTTAACTCAATTTAATTTAATTTAATTTAATTTAATTTAATTTAATTTAATTTAACTTAATTTAACTTAATTTAATTTCATTTGATTTAATTTAATTTAATTTAATTTAATTTAATTTAAAATAAATAATATCAATTTAAAACTTTTATTTAAAAACTAATTTTTCATTACTAAAAAGATTGCCTTGATTTAATATTTTATTTTTGTTTATTAATTTTTCTATTTTAATATTTATTTTTATTTTTTATTATTATCATTTTTTAATTTTAATATTAATTTTTTTATATTATAATCTCATTTATTTTTTTTACTATTGTATTTATTACTTAAGCTTTTTATGTTTTAGAATATAAATCTTAATTTTATATAAAAAACTTAAATAAAGAATTAATAATAATTAAATTTAAATAATTTATCATAAAGTGTTTAGTATGGACAAGTAAGTAGGCGTGGCTTGCCTTCAGCTTCTCATTGAGAAAATGCAACGCATTCAACTAATTCAATTGATAATTGATAGTTGAGCAATAGGTAAAGCTAAGTTAAACTAAGCTAATAATATTACAATATTATCACAGCTGATCAAAAAAAAGACATGCGTAGCTTTAAGTGTTGTCAATATTTACCATAAGGACTGTCATCTATTCACTCCATAATTGATTGATAAAAAATTGTAGAGTTTCTTTTGATATGTGGCCTAAAGGGTATTACAAGCTGGCCCGAAAGCTGGAAACATTCCCCGCAACATGACTCATCGAGATTTTGGCGCCAACCCAGGCCGAATGGCCGAAAAACCGCTCTGACACTTGTTTAATTAACTTCAAATCCAAGACGTTTTGCCCTTGGCCGAAATCCTGAATCCCGCAAAGTTTTTTGGCAACTTTGCCTTTGGGCTTATGGAAAGCAAAAGCAAAAGCAAAAGCAAAGCAAAAATCCTGATAGAATAACGTTTGTTTTCTGTTTTCTTTTAAGACTTATGCGCATCGGCGATTTTATTTGATTGTGTGCGTAGAGGATGCACAGGAAATGGATGGAAAAACCCTTTTCAATCAAATTATTCGCCATCAGCGAGATGTTCAATAATTTTCATACATAAATTAGGGCTGCGAATGGGTTAGATGGGTTGGATGGGTTTGTTGAAATTGTACGTAACAGTTGACATTGGCCATAACCATTTTTATTAAAGAGAGACAGACGGAGAGACAGACGGAGAGACAGACGGAGCGACAGACGGAGAGACAGACGGAGAGACAGACGGAGAAACAGACGGAGAGACAGACGGAGAGACAGACAGAGAGACAGACAGAGAGACAGGCGAAAAGATAGACGAAAAGATAGACGAAGAGACAGACGGAGAGACAGACGGAGAGACAGACGGAGAGACAGACAGAGAGACAGACGGAGAGACAGACGGAGAAACAGACGGAGAGACAGACGGAGAGACAGACGGAGAGACAGACGGAGAGACAGACAGAGAGACAGACAGAGAGACAGACAGAGAGACAGACGGAGAGACAGACGGAGAGACAGACGGAGAAACAGACGGAGAAACAGACGGAGAGAGAGACGGAGAGACAGACGGAGAGACAGACAGAGAGACAGACGGAGAGACAGACGGAGAGACAGACGGAGAGACAGACGGAGAGACAGACGGAGAGACAGACGGAGAGACAGACGGAGAGACAGACGGAGAGACAGACGGAGAAACAGACGGAGAAACATACGGAGAGACAGACGGAGAGACAGACGGAGAGACAGACAGAGAGACAGACAGAGAGACAGACAGAGAGACAGACGGAGAAACAGACGGAGAGACAGACGGAGAGACAGACGGAGAGACAGACGGAGAGACAGACGGAGAGACAGACGGAGAGACAGACAGAGAGACGGAAGTCAACTCTTGATCAATTCAGCTTTGACTTGGATGCAGGGTATGGCCTAGTCGCGCAGCTATCTTGATTATAGAGCGGGAGCATAAATTGAACTACTAGCCAAGAATGCATACGTCTGTCTATAGTATAAACATATTGACAGTTGACGCAAATTGGCGAAAAGCCTTCGAGCTTTACCCGAGCAAAACGCTTCGCTGAACAACTAAGCCAAAACTGTTTAGCATAAATTTGGCATAAATATCTTTGGGCGAGCAATCAAATTAAATAAACATAGATCAAAAGTAGACCAAAATTTTAATTCATTTAAATAAAATGAATATTCAAAATATTTAATATAAAAAATAATAGAATGGTCAAAAATATTTATAAATTTAATACATAAAAATATGAAAAATAATATTTAAATTAATATTATTATATTATTTTTCATATTCATATTCACATTTCACATATTCATAAAAACAATAAAAATAAATAAATAATAAACTTAAAACTTAAATTCAAATTAAAAAAAAAAAAACATTAAAAGCCAAATTTAAAATTGATAAATTAAATATGAATATAAAAAAATGTAAGTAATAAATATTTAAAAAAAAAATATTTAAAATGTGAATGTAAAACTAAAATATATTAAAAAAAAAAAACAAAATAAAATAAAAAATAAATGGCTTACAAAAAAAAATGATTAGTATATGGAACATTTATAAATTATATATATATTGTGATATATATATTGTGAATATAAAATATATATATATATATATATATATATATATATATATATATATATATATATATATATATATATATATATATATATATATATATATATATATATATATATATATATATATATATATATATATATATATATATATATATATATATATATACATATATATATATATATATATATATATATATATATATATATATATATATATATATATATATATATATATATATACACATACATATACATATATATATATATTTACAGCATAATGAATTCAAGCAGGCTATTTTTATCGCTTGACAGCTCTGCGCATCTTAAGTAGACAATGTGGTTTTAGCAGCCTTCAACTTTTCCGTTGTTAGCCAACTTTAGTGCAGCTTGCGCCTGAAATGCATCTTTGAGTGCACTTTAACTGTAACTTTTCACTGCAAACTGTAAACTGTAAACCGCATCAGTCGCTGGCTGGCGAGGAAGCTGCGCATATGACAAGGCAAATACTTGACAATTGGCTACTTTGTTGTTGCTGCCACTAAGCCGGGCTAAGCTGAGCTAACGATTAATGCGAGTGGACGACAGCTGAATGAAGTCAAGAAACAATTTGAACCAGCAGCATTCCATGGAGCCAAAGGGGGGTGCCGGGGGGGGGGGGCACACTTGTCAGCTGGCCAAGTGGAACTGTGGGCAAGAGATGACACAGCTTTGGGCAAAAGTTAAGATTCGGCTATATCAAATATATATAATATACTAATATATATTTTTTAAAGGGAAATTATTAATCATTTATATATAGAAAATACTAAAATATTCATTTATATATTTTTTTTTTGAATTTGTTCATTCTTTAGGCTTTGTTAAATTAAAAAAAGTGTCAAATTAATAAATAAAATTTCAAAAATTTAGAATTTATTAATATTAAATATATATATTTTAAATTTTATTTGTTTTATATTTTTTTTATGTTTTATTTTTTAATTTTAAACATTTTTTAAATTTATTATAAATATATTGAAATTTTTTTAACGGAAATTAATAAAAAAAATAAATAATAATGAAATATATTAATAATAAAATTCTAAAATATTCATTAATATATTTTTGGTCAAAGCTTTAACATTCTTAAAGCTTTGTAAAATTCTAAAAAATTTAAAACTAAAATAAAAAATGTTGACAAATTGATTAGATTTAACTGTAATTGTTGTAAAAAATAAAAATATATTTTTCCTATGCTTAAAACATATTAACATATTTAAATAATGCTTAAAACAAAATTTCAAAATATCAGATTTTTGTTTAAAATATAAGTGTTCAGGCCCATGGTACATTAAAATATCATATATATTGTATATACTTCATATTTCATACATATGATTTAGCTTAAAGCCAAACTTATATATATATATATATATATATATATATATATATATATATATATATATATATATATATATATATATATATATATATATATATATATATATATATATTATATAGTAAATATCTACTTATTGAAATTGAAGCATTATTTCTGTTCAAGAAATGATCTATATGGCCTACAGTTCTTTTGGATTATCAATGGACAAGGCATCCACAAACAGTCAATGCATAAATTTTGTTATTTGCTCAAACTGAAATCGAGATTTGACCAGTTTCAATAACGGGCAACTGAAATCGTGAGCGTTCCCCTACCCAAGCCCGCCTACAACTTTTCAAGCTGTTGGCCAAGTTTGCTTTTGTGGAGTTGTCGTTTCACTCGACTGCATGCAAAATAATGACAAATTATCTTCAGCCGGGGAATATCTGGCAGACAATGAACAGCTCAAGGGAGCGTTTAGTACGTGTTTCTCGACAACTTTTTTGGCACATTCCATTCCATTCCATTCCATTCCGTTCCATTCGCCTCTAATAGCAGTTGAGTTATGAAATTTTTTGTGGCATACTTATTGGGGCGCATTTTATGAACATGTAAATGGAATATTTTAGCTAAGTTTTGGCACGCCACTCGCACTTAATGCCAACAACTGAATATTTCGAAGGCATTTACTGGCAGTAAAATGTAAATAAATATGAATTAATTCGTTAGCCAAAAAATCTAATTATACTCAAAATGATAATGGAATAAATATAAAGTATATTAGGCTTAAGAGATTTTGTAATTTACAAGTGGAAAAGAGATAGTTTGGGTTTATTAGAGCTAAAATAACATAAAGTTATATTTTGTTCATGCTAGTAGGTATGACAACTGAAAGGTATAATCTTAAGCTTCAAACTACTTTTTAAATTTTCAAAAATCCTTTTTTTACTACAGAGATATGATCAGTTGAAGCATACTTGTCGTAAGTTGAACATAAGTTAGAGCGAGAAGGATATAGCAAATGCACAAATTCGCAGTCAAATTGGGATTCAAATTTGAAGTAGGAGAAGGGGAGATGAGATGAAGGAGAACTGCTCAGTAAATTCCGTTACAAATTCGGATTGAATACGTGAAATATCGAAGAAGTAGCAGTGTAAGTTAAAGCGAGAAGGGAATAGCAAATGCTGCTCAGAAAATTCGCAGTCAGATTCGAATTCGAATTGTAAATAGCAGCTAAAGTTAGAGCGAGAAGAAGCGAGGAAATGATGAACTGCTGCTGAGTAAATTCAAATTCAGATTCGAACTAAATATAAAATGTCAAATATCTGAGGATTATAGTTTGGTATAATACAATTCTCGTTTAATAAATCGTATTAGCCTTCGTAATAGTACGATAAATAAAAAATAATATGACAAATTTCGCCTTTGACTACAAACACAAAATGCGCTTTGAATATATGTATATTTTTAGCAACTCTTATACTGGAAATATACTTTGAATAGTTTGGAATATTGAATGGCAAATGCTTGCGCGACTAGCTGAATGCTGTTTATATTTTGCATGTAAGTAGTTTAGTATTCATATAAGTATGTATATGCATGTATGTATGTATGTGTATGTATGTATGTACACATTATTTATGCTTTTATGCTTATTTGTGTTTGTATAGGGAAACCGTAAATGTCGGAGAGTAGTTTACTTTGAGAGTTTCGAGGCGCTTGAGCTGCCAAAAATTCAAGCACACACACAGACAGATAGCTACAGACACACGCACACGCACACGCACACACACAGGCACAGCGACACACACACAATTACTCATAGAAGGAAAGCGCAACTGTCGAGGTCAAAGACATGCACGAAATAAATCGGTTTTTTAAATACCCTAAAATCAATTGTGAGTGGGTATGATGTTTTTGTAATAATCTTTGTAACAGACAGTAGGAGGTATGCCAAATGGCACATATTCTTTATGAGGACAAAGAGCTGAGCAGAAATAGGTATATTTGTGATGAAGAAATAAATTATAAAAATATATTTATTTAAATTAAATTAATTATCATTTAATGTCAAAACACGTATAATACAATTATTCATTAGAATACAACATCTAAAACCTAAAAGACCCCTTAAAACAGCAGCTAAACACAGTTCTTAGGGTATCGCCTAGTCCAGTTCATTATCTTCTTTCTTTGTTCTCCTTCATTTTCTGTGCTCATCTTGCGCGTTTTTTTTTTAATACAAATAGAAATGACATTAAAAAAAGGCAGTTATAAGAATATGAGATGAAAACTGAAAGTGTCACAGAAATAGAAAAAGAAAAAAGAAAAAAGAAAAAAACAAATGTGTCAGGCGCAAATATTTCGATTTAAGCTGCAAAAGAAATTGCGCGAAGAATTGTCTCAAAGCTGTCAACTTCAGCTGCCAGCGGGCGAAATGAAAATATCGAAAACTTCAAGCTGTAACGGTAAATTTCCAAGCACACACAAACATTCACGCACCCATTCACATACATATGTATGAGAGAGAGGGAGGGTGTGAGAGCGAAGGCCGAGTCAACAAAAAGTTGCATAGTCATGGGCAAACGCTGGGCTACAGGTGAACAAATTGCTCCTGCCGCATGCGACGCACTTTCAGTTGTATTTTTTTTTTTTTTTTTTTTTTGGTTTGCAGTCGAAACAGAATGGATAGCTGGCGCATATCATTTGCATATTTCTACAGTCCATCGTCTTTCGAATAGCCCGTCGCTTATGGCACAATGCTTGTCAACGGATCAGCAAACTGCAGACAGCCAGAGCTGTGCTGCAGCAATGAATTCCCATGATTTAAGTCGTTAAGTATATCGATGATTTAACAAACTCGCTCAGCACGCATGGCTTATGAACTGTTGAACAACATAAATGGTTCATGCACGATTGAATAATTCAGCTTAAGATATTCTTAATTATCCAATTGAACTGTTGTGTGGATCAGTGTTTAATGAACGAATTCAATAGTTCATCTCATTGAAGTAGTTCATCTCATTGAAGTAATTCATTTATGAAGTGGAAAGTAGGCAAACATGGCAACAGAATAGCTTCGCCAGTTCGTTGACTTTTAAAATAAAAAAATCCATTTAAAATTAAATTAAAAACAATTAATAGGCAATTTTATATCTTATTAATCTAAATTTCCATTTACAACAATTTTTTGTAAATTAAATTATTTAAATTATTTAAATTCAATTAATAAAATTAAATTTAAATAGAAGCTGAACTTATTTCTGTTTAGATTTTAAGCCAAAATCTGTTAAAACTTTAGAAAGCTGTTGAGCAGGCTTGTGTCTTGGCTAAGCATGCTTGAAATGTGTCTTAGCTGTAGAGTAATTCACCAGAAATTCGAAGTATCATCTTATACTGGGTTGTTGTATTGGCTATGCTAGCCAATCAAGTAGAAGTGTGAGCTACTGAGACATACCCTGTAGTTACTTATATGGAAATCTGGCATGTAGTCATGGTACAGTTGAACTATTCGAAGAAATTCAGATATTAAAATACATTTACATTACATTTATGATCCATCAACATGAATAGCTCAAATATGTTAGTTTAAATATTAATTTTGTTTTACTTATTATTCATTCAAGTTGACGGCTTGGAAGTATTTGATTTACTTTTTTCTCTCAAACACTCGACAACCCTGACAGCAACAAGACAACAAACAGCCCATGTCTTGGCCTAATGCGAGTGCTAAAAGCAGCCACGCGCTGTGCGCTGTGCGCTTAACTTTAACTTTTTGACTCTCCCACTCACGTTTCGGCTCTCTCGCTCGCGCTCTCTCACGCTCTGCTCAAACTGTCTTGGAACGTGTTTCCAGCTGTCGCTTTGGCTCGCTCACCGTTCGTGCGCTACCATTCTTCAGTTCAGTTCAGTTTCAGTTCAATTCGAAACGCGTCTCAGCTCGGTTGTTGACCACGGTTCGACTTCGACATCGATTTCGGTTTCGACTGCGCTTTACGTGTAACCACAAATACAGTAACTGTGCCTGTGCCTATGCGTGTGCCTGTGACTGTGACTGTGTGAGTGTATTGGTATTTGAATGCCTGAGTGGAGCAAGTGCGTCCGGCGCAACCTTAATGGCCGATCGCTCGTTTGTTCGGTCATCGAACGGTTTCCATTAGCAGAGCACAGCTCCAAATCGGAATTCGGTGGGTTCGCTCGCTCGCTCGCTCGCTCGCTCGTTCGTTCGTTCGTTCGTTAACTTCTTTATGCAAAGCGCGTAATTTTTTTTTTGTTGCATTACGCTTGAGCCAAACGTCATCACAGACTATAACCATTTTCCGCTCCCCCTTGCACAGTTAACAGTAAAGTCACTCGGTCATTACGGTTGCTGCTGCTGTTGCTGTTGTTGTAGTTGTTTTCGAATTTGCTTGTAAGCGCTCTTACTTACATATATATATATATGTGTGTGTGTGTGTGTGTGTGTGTGTGTGTGTGCATGCATATATGTACATTTGTATGTATGCATGTGTGTGTTTATGTGTGGAAAATTTCACTTTGCATTGAAATCAAGTTTGGTTTTTAGCAACTCGCAACTCACGCTGTGTGGTCACACTGTGCATGCTTCTTCATTTACTTATTTTTATTATTTTTCTTTGCCTCACTGCACTTGTTGGCCAATTAAAAGCGCCCAACTCCATTGGTTTGGCTTTTGTTCTTAGCCAATGAGAAATTAGCATAGTCTTTTCGATTTGCCTGACCTCCGCACTTAGAAACTGCCGAAGAACAAAAAACAGAAATAAAAACTATTAATTAAAAATAATAATTAACAGCTTGCAACAACAACAACAACAACAACAATTGCAGCAACTGCAACAACAGCGAAGGTCAACCACGATGGCTGTTCTTATTCGCTCACTCTCTCCCAGGCTCTTTCTCTCTCTCTCTCTCTCTCTCTTACTCTTACTCCTACTCCTATACATGGACAGTGGATCGAAACATGTTTCACACTTTTATTTTCTGTTTCTTTAAGAAATTAGCTTAAATTTATGGCTGCCAGCAAATGTTTATAAATAAAAATGACAAAGCAAAAATATAAAAAAAATGTCAAAAAATTGATTTTTATTTTTTGGCATAAACAAAACATTTAATAGTTTTTTAGCTTTTAAATATATACGATATTCGGATATGCATATATCGTATTGTATTGCAAATAAATTTTGTATATCGTATGCTTTTATTGTCATTATTTTTTATTGAAAATAAATATAAAAATGATTAAAAAATTAAAAATTTAAAGATTTAAATTTTATTTCAAAAATTAAATCTCAGCAGTTTTAATTAGAATTTTCCTCATTATTTGATATTGTGATACACGAGTATATCGTATCGTATATTGATTTCCTAAATCGTAAGAACATTAATCGTATTGACATTGCTTAAGACAAAAAATCAAAGTATTTAAAATATAAAAACTAAAGAAATAAATTTTAAATCATAAAAAAATTTAAAAAATAATAGTTTAATTTATAATTCTTTAATAAAAAAAAACCTTAAATTTGATTTTTTATTTTTATATTTTTCTATAAATATTTAATTTCAAATAAAAAATCTTTGCGCATTTATTTTTTAATTTTATTTTTAAATGCTCAATTTCAACTAAAAATATTATTTAAATATTTATATTTTTCTCTTTGCACACTTAATTTCAAATAAGAAAATCTGAATATTTTTTGATATGGCAATTTCCCCCACTTTTGCCCATTTCTTTTACACCTTAAAAAACGCCTTGAACTTTGTGATTCTCACTTTTTTGATCGGCCCAAAGAATGAAATCACAATTTCGCTTTTAATTGCTTTTTAACGGTAAATTTATCGAATTCTTCGCCAATATTTTATGTGTGCGTGTTTTAATTCAAATATACAGCAAATTGAAAAAAAAAAACATGAATAAAAACCAGTTGAACGAGTAGCTTAATATTTGGCTAAATGTGAAAAAAAAAAACGAAAAACGAAAAAAACAACAAAATGCAAATACTGAGCGATCAAATAAATTGCTAATAAATTACAAATTGTTTGCTAAATACTACGATCAAAAATACAAAATTACAAGCAAGTTGCAAAATTGAAAGAAAAAGTATACAAAAAAAAGGTTTTTGGCCAACTTTTGAGCTACAAAATATACACGCAGCAAAGAAAAAAATGCCTGTCAAGCCGAAGCGGGCGTCACTGCCGACGTCGCTGTCGCTGTTGACGCCGCTGTGGAGCCTCAGCGTCAGCCTCAGCTTCTTCATCGTCTTTTGCTGTGTCAGCGGCAGCATCGCACAAGGTGAGTGAGTTTTACATATGATTTGTTTTTTTCTTTTTTTTTTATTATTATATTTATGTGCCGCCACACAACAAGTCGGTATACGTATATAAATTAAAATTGAATCTTTTGAAAAGCTGCGGGCTTTTCAGTCATATTATTGTCGCAGGCAGAGCCCATTGTTAAATGCCTGAGCTAGAGACGTGCAATTTCGCACGCGCATGTCAAATCATCGATAGCTTTTGTCCTGTGCCACAGCTATCATGTCCATTCGCAGCTCGAAATCATCGATCGTGTTTCGCCCCTCGCATATCGATATTAATTTCCATTATGCAAACATATATCGCAAGTTCTCAGAGACACTAATGTATGCAAAAGCAAGTAATTCACAGAGTATCTGACAGTCGTGCACTTATAGTTGTTGTTCTTGTTTTGTCTCTGTTATCTTTTGGGTACCATTTTTTTTTTTTTGTTTAATTGAAAGCAGCATATAGCACACAGCATACATTTTGCCTCAGCTGCTGATTCACGTCATGCTAATTTATCTCGGCCTTTACCAGCCGGAACTACGTCGAGGTCTAACAGCTGAAGAGCCTAAAGAAACAAAAAAAAAATATGAAATGACACAATAAATGCGTGTTTAAAAATTAAGAGTTTAAATAAAAAGAATTGTCGACATTTGTCACGAAGAAATAAACAAAAAAAAAAATAAAATAAAATTAAAATAAAAATAAAAACAACGAAAAGCATGAAAATTTAACCAATAATAAGCTTACAGGTAAATGAAACACGTACTTCCGCAGCTCAAGCTTAACTCTGCGCAAATATTGGCAAAATAAGTGTTGTTAAATAAATACTTAAGTACTGAAAATTAAATACTAAAATACACAACACCTACTTACATACATACATACATATTTTATTTACGCAAGTTTATATACACATACATACATACATACATGCACATTTTCATGAGTGTATGTATGTGTGTATGCATGTTTTTGCCTCTTAAAAGTTACCGTTGCTTTTTCGCCCCTTTTTCGGCAACCTTTTACGACGATTGTTGTAATAAGATGACTGCGCTTTTTATTAAGTATGTTATAATGTCAATGTGTCAATAAAATCATTGTCATCCTGTGTGCAATGCGTTACAGCAAGTTGTTTGTTGACTTAACGGTTAAATGCGAATGCAATCAAAGGGAATTCTTATGCTCTGCCACACTAAACAAATATACATATGTAAACTGAACTGTTCTGCACAGTTTTTCGCACATTCGAATTCGAATGAAATTTGAAGGATTAACTGGTCATAATTCGAAAACAGTTCGTCTTTGACTTCAGCTTGCATTGTCTTTTCGAACATACGGTTTCTCTTTTTTTTTTGTCACAGTTGCAGCGTTGCCACCATGTCGAAAACTAAAGATGCGCCTATTAAATAAGCCGCATTGTCACGATTAATGATAAATATGTAATTAATCTGCGCATAATTCATATTGAATAGAAATGATATATTATTTATAAGCATATGTGTAAAACATGATATCAATGATATAATTATATATTGACATAATATTAAAACTGCCCGAGCGACCATTTCCAAATTAACAGAAAAAGCATAGTTAAAGATATATGTAAATCAAAAATTCTGACGTAACACAGCTACAACAAAAAACAGCAGAGGGTGACAAAACCTTTCTACTATCAAATTCAATACCGCAACAAAATCAAAACAGCGTAAAAAACCGCAGAAAGCAAATGAATATCAGTAAAACAACAACAAAAAAACTGTGCTATGGCAAGCAACGCGAACAAAAACAACGCTAATGAAATTAACTTAGCTAATGAAGAGCTGATGAGCTTACAAACAAACAAATATACAAACATACATAGGCGCATAAATATACATAGACATACATACATATATATATATATATATATAGCTAAATACTCATTAATTCGAAATCAAGAAATACAACTCTTGGAAATCTACATTCATTTCATATACAAACATTTTGTCGCGCGTGTTGCCAGACAAAAAGAAAACAAGTTTTGTTTTTTTTTTTGCCAACAACTATGCAAATTAAAACACTAAATATGTACACAAGTATGTCTGTCTATGTGTATGTGTGTGTGTGTAGATTGTCTATGGAGAGCTGCTGATATTTTGTAACAATAATGAAAACGAAAGTGAATCCGCTCATGGGCTGACTTTGAAAACCCTTGAGCTTACCCTTGTAGCACTCAAAATGTGCGCGCCATTTCACTTTTTCCAGCAATCTTAATTTGATCGAATTAAAATAAATATGTATGTCTGTACATACACACGCATGTGTGTTAGATAGAGATGCCACTATAGATATGGCTGCTGCATGCTGAAAGAAAGTGAAAGAAGTGGGCACACAACATAGCAGGTTAATCAAGTGTCTGCTGCTCTCCCTCTCTCTGCCGCTCTCTTTTATGAAACTGTCACACACATGAGTTTTTTTTTTTTAAAGTTGATAAGCAAGTCTAGTACGCAGTCAAAAACATATAACAAAAATAACTAGCCCTATAAAAACAAGCGGAAAGTAAAGTTGATTTATTTGTTGACTTCACACATGTTTGAGTAATTGGCAGCGCGGGTTTTCTTTTTCTTAATTTGCGGCTTTCTGCACTTTAATGATGAGAAACATTCCAATGACATTGTGCACGAACTGTGGCCACACACACACACACACACACACATGTGTACACACACATGTAAAGCTTTAGCTCGCTACGCGCTTTGTAACAGTGAAAAGTTACATTAACATACAGCCATTGTAGCAGCAAGCCAAAAAAAAAAAAAACAAAAAGATAATGTATAAGAAATCAACATGCCAATGGCCAATTAAAATACTAACATTTTTTGTTTTTGTATATAGTGCACATTATTTCCGCTATAGTTAAGTGCAGTTGCTTTTGCAGTTATTTTTTCGCTCTAAAAGGAGCTCGAAAAAAAAACTAGTTCCAAGTGAGCCGTTTTAATAGGGAATACGCTTGAAAATACCCTGTTGCTGGGTGAAAAATTAGCAATATATATTTAAAAATATAATAATTTTGATTTTTTCAATTTTTTTATGTATTGAGATCCAAAAAAACATGAAAATTATATATGTACATATATAAATATACATATACATACATACATAAATATTTATATATATTTTTTATAATGTATATATATATATATAATGTATATATATATATATATATATATATATATATATATATATATATATATATATATATATATATATATATATATATATATGTAAATATATATATGCTAAATTCAAAACGAAATGTGTTTGACTTTTGAACCAAAATATTTTACGTACTGTTCAAAAAAATGCTTAGATGTTTTAAGTTCTACAAAATATAACATCCGAAATAAAATTTGTCACATGCGTAACAAAAATATTTATATATGTGTGTGCATATTATTTTAACGCCAAATTTGAATATTGATTTTCATAATACGTCGTTCTGTTAATTCCCTAATTCTTTTCACTGTGAATTGTATATCGATAAAGCTGTAAAGTGCAAACGCGTTTTTTGGTACTAGTTATCGATATCTTAAGTTTATGTGGCATCGCCAAGCACCGTTCTGAAGATTTTCGTAAAGTGCAAGTCAGCTCCTTTTATAATTACGAGCTTTTGAAGTTAGCTGCTGAAGGTAAGGAATGGATAAATTGAATCTTTTTATTTGTGTCCGTGTTTATCGCAGTTTTCGTATTTCTATTTGTAACAATTTTGGGGGCAGTTTTGAATTTCCAATTTGAATTGGCATTTAGAAATGGCCGAGGGCAATGGTAGATATCAGATGCCAGAAGGAGGCAGCTTAGGCAAGAGAAAGGCCAGCGAGTCGTCCCCTGAAAATATTTTGGATACTACTGTCACCAAAAAGGCAAAGAAGAAGAAGAACAAGCCTAAGCATAATAGAAATAAAGACGAAAACTGGACAGAAAATGTGGAAAAAATATTGGAGAAACGCTACGTAAATGGGAGAGCGCAACTCTTGTTAAAATGGATTGACTATCCCGTGCAGCAAAGCACCTGGGAGCCCATTGAGAACTTGAGTGGAGAATGCATGAAATTGTTAGCGGATTTCGAAGCGTCTCTGTTTGCCAAACGATTTTCCAAAAAGAAGAAAAAAGAAGAGAGAGCTCTAATCGAAAAAATAAATTCCCAATCGAATTCAACGGCAACTGGCAAAAAGAAAAGAAAACATTCCAAGGCTGTTATAATACCAGAACAATCTATTGATTTGACAACCGATGGCAATCAGGACGAAGAGCTAAATGAATCGAATCTGGGGTCAAATTTATGCAATGATCTTCGGCTCAGCAGCGAAAGCAGCTCCAGCAGCAGTGGCAGCGACTGTGAAAGCTGCAGTGGTAGTGGCAGTGGCAGTGGTAGTGGTAGTGGCAGTGGCAGTGGCAGTGGCAGTGGCAGTGGCAGCTACAGCAGCAGCAGTGGAAGCAGCTGCAGCTTCAGCTGCAGCAGCAGCAGCAGCAGCAGCAGCGAAGATGACACGTCCAAAAAGCCAAAGCAGTTGCAAAATCTTGATCTCCTCAGCAATCTGACTTTGCCGCCCAAACCTAATCTAAGCAGCGAAGGTGAATCGGACGATGAGCCACCAGTGCCGGCAACACCATCGCCACCATTTGTCAATATGGATCAGGACGCTATAGTTAATACCAGCATCTATGCGCGCACTGCTATCGAGCAGGTGAAGGATAAGGCGCGTAAATGTCACAACAGACAGGCTAATAATGAGGAGGACAATGTGCCAGACCGTAAGGTGTCGTCCCCTCCTCAACGAAAGACCCCAATTCCGATTGCAGCCGAAAACCAAGTGGAAATGCCAAAGGCTCAGTCCGCATCACCGGACGCTCCCAAATCGCGACGCTCCGGCATGCAGGCGACTACAGTTGAGGCGAACACGGAGCAAGTAAGTTATCAATTGGTCAAATTTAGGATTCTGATTGTAGCAAATCTGATTGTTCTAATAGGTGCCAGCAGCTGAGCCGGTGCAAAAGCCGGACAGAGGCCGCCGACAAAAACAAACAAAACCGTACGGAAAAAGTCGCGTCAGCAGCGTTGATTCGCAGCCCCATGTGGAGGCATCGCCAAAGCTTAAGGACAACACAGCTAAAGGTCGAAAAGGCGTTGAAGCTGCGCCCAAGAAAAAGAAATCAAAATCGAAATCGAAATCGCCCAAGGAGTTGCCAGTTGCGCCAACCACGCCAACTAGTCCAATGCCAGCTCCATTGGCAAGCAGCATGAAAACGCCAGAGAAGAGCTCCAACAGCGGCAGCAGCAGCAGCAGCTCCCGAAGCAGCAGCAGCGTAGGCAGCGCCAGCAGCAGCAGCACCGGCAGCGGCAGTGGCAGCGGTAGCGGCGGCGGCGGCAGCGACACTAGCAATAAGAGCCCATTGGATTCAAGCACTCCCAGCGCTCTACTCAGCCAAATGGGCAAATGGAATGATGCCTTGCAGTTTCCAGTAAAACTTCAGGGCATGGAACGTGGCCTGCCCTTGGAGCGAGTAGTCAGATCGTTCAAGATGAGAGGCCAAACCTATGTGGTAGTCAAGTGGAAAACTCTCTCAGTACTCGATGCAGTGTCGCTCTCCGGTATCGTTGAACTCTACCCACATATAGTAATAGAGTATTTTCAACATCTTAAGATGCGTTGCCCATACGAAGATGAATGGTGAGTTTCGATTTGGAGGTTGTCGCTTCTTTGCTAAACTTTAACCTAAACTTTGCTTAAACTTAAATCTGTATTTTATAAAGTGTTAGCAGAAACGAAATCTCTAACTGCCTCCTTGATTAATGGTAAACTTCAATTTCATACGACGCTAGATTAATGATGAGTTTCTCTAGCAGAACTGTCGGAGATCAGCTTCAATTCCTGAAATATTTCAACTTTGCTGTTGAGCTTCAATTTCGTAGTCCTCTAAAATTCTAGCTATTGCTATCCGCCAAGTTGACCAAGTTGGCAAGCCAACTAACTGTCTTGCCAAGTGTTCTCTCAATTGAAACTTGATTGGCGAACTCCGTTGGCTGCTGAGTTTCCCTGTTAGCTGTTAGCGGCTGTTGGCCCTGTACTCATAACCTTAAACACGCGCTTCCGTTTGCCGGCGGCGCATCTTCATAATTTTACAGTTCGACGCTCGCCAGTTGCCATGAGCCATGAAAATTGTTGCCCGCGTTTGGCTCCACATAAATTTGCCCCCCCCTCCAAAAGTGCCGACATCCGCCTGTGGACGGACGGCTACACGTAGCTCCACTGATACGCTGTCGATGCTCCAGCCCAGCATTTCGCATATTCGATAGTCGAGCAGCACCTGCAGCACCTGCAGCAGCAGCATACATCTCTGATAGCCACTCTGCCTAGCCAAATGACAAATCGACTGGACTTGGCCACAATACAATCCGAAGTCTCTTATGAATCGAACGCCAGCGCAGCTACCCTCGCAAATTGTGGGCAATCATAATGGCTTGATTAGTTTGCAAGCCTTGAAGAAATTGATTATTGTTAGCCCATTAAACTGTTGGCCAGGCATGAGTATGTGCAGTTAACTCTTCTACTGCAACTGGCTTTATATTAATTATGTGTTTTTATAGTCTTGCAGAGGCTAACGCCTCGATATAGTCAACTCTGTCTATTCCGATTGGCCCGATCATCGTTAAAAGCAGTAAGCAACAACAAATGTTCTTTTATGGCTATGAAAATTAATGCAAATATTAATTTTCCATTAAATTTTCCAGCATTTCATGGGCGTTAGAGCAACTACAATTCGCCAATGTCAATGAAATCTGTTTTGCTGAACTCGACTGCGGCTAGATTTTATGGTGTAGATCAACGTGCAAGTTATGAGCTTGGAGACGCGCTTGTCTAGGTTTTATTTGTTGCCCGCTTATCGATGCTATCTCTTGACAGTTGGCGACAACAAGCATATGGCCAGGCGACATGGCTTTGAACTCGGCGGCTTAGCGACTTTCGGCTTATTTGTATATGGTAGTTGTTATGTGCGCGCGACAGTCGCTGGAAGCTGTGGGCGTTTCAGTTCATTCAACTGAAGCCGCAATGGCCAATTGCCATTTGCCGTTTGCCATTTGGCGCGCTGTACCCTGCAGCCAACTTTGTGGGCCCATTGCGTCCCCACCCAGCGACACCTGTCCGACTCGAGTGGCTCGCAGTTAAGCTTCGGCTATGTCCATTTATTTGCTGTTTCTTGTGCAATTTCAATGTCATTTGCTGATTGCGTTGCTTGAGCAACGCCTCACCTAATGCCCTTTTGTAAACGCGTTAACTTATTGGACATTAAAGGCGTCAAGTACGCAATGCTAGTGAGATCTTAACTTGTAAATCTTGAATTGAGCTGAATACCTGCTTGAGTTTAGTGTAAATTTAATTAGCTTGTGTAGACAGACATCATTTGCTTAAATTTACCTAAGAAAAACCTACTTTTTTATGGAAGGGCATTTCGCTAGTAAAATTCGTAACAATTGTTACTTTTATTATAATATAAAAGATCATAATAAGGTTTGCTCTGTAAATAGTTAACGCAGCTCAAATTACTTCCTCTTCCCTGGCTCGGTCGATTCGATTCGATTCGATTCTAAGTTCTTGACTATAATTTGATCAATTTCCTTTTCTGCTAGACCCGCCGTTTGCTGCTTGGCTAGATATGGATCGCAGTGCTCTATTATTATTGGATATAATTGTGATGCAGTTGATTTTTGCAATTTGTTGTCTCGACTTCAACTTGATTTATGTGCGCTGCGCTGCGCTGGGCCTTTGCTATAATCATTTACCACATTCGAACGGGTTTTTCATGTTTCATGTGCGCGCGTTACCTACCACAAATGGACCTGATCGTACTGTCTGATAAATAAAAATTAGTTTCTTAGCTCTCTGATAGTTTGTATTCACTGTTTCAAGATCTACTATGTAGTATATAGTATATAGTATGATCTTTATGTCGAAAGCAACATTTTTAGATCAAAGTCTATTGGAACTAATTGTTTTTCGCTTTAAACTAGATCAGCTTTATGATCTATTTTTAATTCAAAGTTAATTGAAAAGTTGATTTAAGAGTTTCAGTTGTACTTGATCTAAAAACGAATTTTAGTTCACAGCTTTTAGATCGCAGTTAAATTGATTTAATTGTATTGCTTTAGTAGTTATAGTTGTACTAAAGACTAACTTTAGCTCACAATTTGTAGATCAAAGCTGATTAGTTTGAAATGTGTTTCAGTTGTTTGTGATCTAAAAACTAGTTTTAGATGAAAGTAAATTAGATAAAAATTTGTTGCTTTTGTATTTGAAGTAAAAACTTTATTTAGTTCGCAATTTTAAGACCAAAGTTAATTTGATTTAAATGTGTTGCAAGTTATATGTGATCTAAAAACTACTTTTAGATCTCTGTGCTTCAGCTGTAATTGATCTAAAAACTAATTTTAGCTCAGTTCTTAAGCCATATAATTTGATTTTACTGTATGTTGTATATGATCTAAAAACTAATTTTAGCTCACAATTTGTAGATCAATATTCTTCAGCTGTATGTGATCTAAAAACTAATTTTAGTTCACCATTCGTAAGTCACAGATAATTTGATGTGATCTAAAAATGAATTTTAGCTCACAATTTGTGGATCAATGTTCTTTAGCTGTATGTGATCTAAAATTTAATCTTTCATCAACATTTTTAGGTGAAAGGTAACTTGTATACCCTGTAAAATGAGTTATTTCTGAGACTTCTAAGGCAACATCGATCAAGTAATATCTATTCACTCATTCATAGCCATATTCATACTAACGACAGATTCTATATAGTCAAGTTCTACTGTTAGAGTCTCTCAATATCTCAAATATGGTTTAACAACTTTGCATGCAGCTTTGTCTATCCTCAAGTCATTATGACATATAGCTGCTAGAAGAACTTAGTTGCGATTGATGGAAAAGTAACTTTAATTAACTTTAATATGTATTTTAATACTATTATCATATCTAATTGGCATCAGATTACGTTATATCTGATGATATCTTATCGGAATTCCCATTGCTTGTTTTCTATATATTTCAAAATATTTGAACTTCAGTTGGCTATCGCACTGGACACTTATAGCCATTAATCAGTCAATAATCAGCTCTATATCTGGCTTGCATTATGTTCATAAATAATAATCAAGTTTGAATTGCTTTTATAATTATCATAATTTTGTCTGCATTGCCACTAAAATGGAAAATCTCTAGAGCCGAAAAAATGTTGTTTGGAAATTTTCCCAACCACATTTTGTCTTTGATATTTTGTCTGGCATTTCCCATTGCTCTATGCATGTTGTTGTTGTTGTTGTTGTTGTTGTTGTTGTTGTTGTTGTTGTGACTGTGGTCTGTGTTGGCTCAGCTATTATTACAACAACAACAACAACAACAATATATGCGATAATTTTTCGCTCTTTTGACCATATTTGATAGTTGATGTAATTACGCCCAAGGCGGCGATGCAGCCAAGCGCCCTCATTTATGACGCTTTGCATACAATAATAACAACTTACATGGTGTTGTTGTTGCTGCTTGTTGCTAGTTGTTGTTGTAGTTGTCGTTGTAGTTGCTGTATTGCAATTTGTTTAACGCTTCGTTTATTACCAAAAACAGCAAACGCATTTGAGACGCCCGACTTGAATGTTGTTGCTTGTTGCTGATGTTGCCTGTTGCTGTTGCTGTTGCTGTTGCTGTTGCTGTTGCTTTTGCTTGTTGTTTGTTGTACATCTTGCTCATGTGGGCAGTGGCTGTTTCATGAATGAAACATATTTTTGCTAGCGAGAAAAATGCATTGAAAACTATGCCGCAGCTTGAATACACTAACTGATTAAGTGAATCAGTTGGAATAGTCTAACTTGGAGGCAATTTCTTGTTTATAAATCTCATTTATGAAATGAAATTTACAAATTGAATTAATTTTATTTAAAAATGAATAGAATTCGAGTCTTTTTTTTATATATATATACTCAAACTGCTTCAAAATATCATATTTATCACAACATTTCAGTCGCACTACTATTTTAATGAGCACAGCTGCACATAGCTAACTTGACATGGTTCAATATTCTTGCGTCTTCTAATAACTCTTTAAAATATTTATAGAGTAGGTAGAGTATTGCAGACAGGAGCATGCTTTTGTTTTTGCATATGCCAGTAGTGCTACCCCACTGCCGCACCTGGCCATCACCTGGTTCGGCTACCGAAGACAGCAACATCTTTGCAGCGTGTCCGGTGAATTGTGCGGGCGTGGCGTGCCGTGGCGTATCCAGCCTTTATTTATTATCTTGTTTGAGGCCCCAACTCTGCTCTGTCAGCAAATATATATTGCATATATATTTATTTAAGTATGTTACAATGCATGTTGGCACGGGTCGCCGGCACTGCGAGTTGTGTTTGCCCGTGGGTTAGATGTCAGTGGAACAGCAATTACTTGTCCACGTTTATGACTGCAATTGTTGGCTGTGAATTGTGGCGTGTGTTGCTGCTAGCGCTGAATTCTTTCGCTTTGATGTGCTCTGCTTCCAGCTAATGCAATTCATCAACAACTTTGATGCGAGCAGAGCTGCAGAGTGATTCAAGTGCATCGCTCAAGCATTACCTGAGCAACTCGCTTTCAATTCTGCTCTATTTGTGAATTGTGTTTGACTTACTGTTGGATTACCTAGTAATGCATTCCTATACATAAATATCCACAAATGGAGTGAAACTAGATGAAGTTTCTTCTCCTATCAAAATAGCAGTATAACAGACTCAGACTCTATCATACTCGACTGCATAATACGACTCGCTTCAACTTTCAGGCGCACTACTATTTTTATGAACACAGCTGTATAACCCAGACTTGTGCTTGATATGGTCTATTGTAGAATATATATAATAATAATATAAAATATATCTAGTTTATACATTAGGACATATTTATAATACATATCTATCAAATCTCACAGTCTCCAGTTCCACTAAAATCCCATATACTCTCTTTGCATTTCATGAGCGAGCACTAAAAATATGTTAGCTTTAACCTTGACCGTCTGCCCTGTGAACTTGTGCTCTTCGCTGTTTTTGTTTGGCATTTTTGGTTCCTTATAGCGACAGACAGAGCCACATATATAATGAACAGCTTAATGATATAACAATGCTGCCGCGATAGCCATAAAGCTGCTCTTTCTCCACTCTTAACTGTTCCGTTTGCTGCTGCTGCTGCTGCCGTGTCAGGTGCAGCTCAAAAGCTCAAATGACCTTCTATTGTGTTTTTCCTCTTTTCGTTTTTTTTTCTTTTTTTCTGTTAGCTGCCACGCCCCAGAATCTACAGCAAAATAAATGTTAAACAACTTATCTTTGAACATAATTATGTTATAATTTTGTTGTTGTATATTTTATATTTGATATTTTGTTTTTAACTGTTGTTTCTGCTTTTGCTCTTTTTTGTTTCAGGTAAGTCTGAAGAAACTCAATGTGCCAAGCCAGCAAACAATTCTCATCGTAAATCATCGAAACAATGGGAGGGTTCATGGCTAATATCTTTTGATGTCTTCGGCGACGTTAGCCACTGCTAATGCCAGAGCTTACGGAGAGAACGAGGAGCAATTCAATACCTGAGCTAAATTTGTCTCAACTATTTTTGTATTTTTCGGCAAACAAACCGATTTGAATATGCAATTAATACTTGAAGTTTATATAAAGATAAATATATATATATATAAAAGTATTAATGAAAATGCATATATATATATATATATATATATATGAATGTATAAATATATAAAGAGATTGCTCTAATGCTTCTTGAAGGCTCCAACAGAACAGTTTTTTTCTTTTATTTTTATATTCATTCACTTGATTTCTAATGAAAATTTAGTAATATTTGTTTACTGTTATTTGTGAAGTTTAATTACATTAATATATTAATTTTAGTTTATTTATTTATTTATTTTAGTTACTATTTTTATATATTTTGTTTATGTATTCCTTATGTTTCTTAGCTATTAATATTTATAATTAATTTAGATATTTATTTCACTAATTTAATTATTATTTTTATTCAAGTTTTATTTTAATTTTTAATTAATTTTATATATTTCACTAAAATATTTAAACATTTTTTTTATGTTATTATTCTTATATATTTCAGTTTTATATATTTTTCGTTGTTTTTATTTTAGCTGTTTTTATTTTTGTATAATTTTGATACAAATTTCACTCATATTTTGATATTTTTATACCTTGTTTCACTATGTTTATTTATATATATTTTTCTTAAGTATTTATATTTATATATTCTAGTTACATAAATTTAATCAACATTTTTAATTTAGTTATTATTTTTATATAGTTTAATAAAATATATATTTAAAAATTATTTTTATTTTGGGTAATTTTATTATTATATATTTTTGTTATATATTTATATTATATTTAACGTTAGGTATAAATATTATTTCATTTTTATTTTGGGTAATTTTATTTTTATATATTTTTGCTATACATATTTAACGTTAGTTATAAATATCACTTTATCTTTTATTTTATTTATATTATATATTTTTCCTATATATATTTTATTTTTATATATTTTTGCTATACATATTTAACGTTAGTTATAAATATTATTTTTTTTCCTTTTATTTTATTTTAGGTAATTTTATTTTTATATATTTTTGCCATATATTTATATTATATTTAAGGTTAGTTATATATTTTATTTTATCTTTTATTTTTATTTTAGGTAATTTTATTTTTATATATTTTTGCTATATATTTATATTATATTTAAGGTTAGTTATATATTTTATTTTATCTTTTATTGTATATTTATTTTAGGTAATTTTATTTTTATATATTTTTGCCATATATTTATATTATATTTAAGGTTAGTTATATATTTTATTTTATCTTTTATTGTATATTTATTTTAGGTAATTTTATTTTTATATATTTTTGCTATATATATTTAACATTAGTTATCTATTTTATTTTATCTTTTCAGTAGATAGTTCTCTCTCTCTTTTTTTTTGTTAAATGTCATTTGCTTCAATTTGTAATTCAAATTTTGTTGTAATGGAAGCAAAAGGTCTTTTGCTTCGTCTGGTTGACATTTTTGCTTGACTTTTCGAAATATTTTCGCTGCCAGCAATTTTTTGTTTTGTTTTGTTTATTTTCTTGGATTTTCTGGGTGTGTTTTACGGCCGACCCCATTGATAAAAAATGAGTTTCGTATGGTAATTTGCGCAGCTTTGCATTCTTCTGTGTGGCTGCCTTTTGATTCACTTGGCGCATGGCAAGTGGGCGCATTCGCTGTCTATAGCAACGCTCGCCTGCCACACATCTGACTCAAAATACCAAAACGCATTGGCCAATTAGCAAATTTCTGAGTGCTGACTGGCCTAAAATTCCTATACAAGCAAATTGTTAACTCTTTTGACTACACTTTAATATTGTTTTTATTTATGTATGAGTATATTCTATGAAATAGTGAAATTTAAACAAATTCTGTAATAGCTGAATATATCTATAACTTATCTCAGACTACGTAATGCTTTTTAAAGAACAAAAGTAATTTATTTATATTAAAGTTTGATTTAATATAAAATTAGATTTTCCCAATTTGCCTCACTGAAGTCTTGGCTAACGATGGCCTTTAGTAATTCTATTAATTATTGTTGATTCGGTAACTTCTCTGGAATTTAGTGATTTGAATTAACAAATAGCTGTTTATTATTCCTAATTGCCACGCCCCTTGGGGGCTGCTCTATTGTTGATATTTACAGTGAGGAAATAAATTATTCGCACAGCAAGTTTTTTAAACTTTATAGCAACTTTTTGAGTCTTTCTGACTTTATATTCATAGCTATATATATGAGTGCCTGAATACGAATTCAGTTCAGTTCCTTTTCTACCTGAATTAATGTCAATATGATAGTTTTTGTGGCTTCTATATACATATTAGGCATTATATTGTATACAATATTAAACGTTGTATATTAGTTACAAAAGCCAATATACTCTTAACTTCATGAATACCCCATAAGCATAAGTATACAGAGTATAACAATTATTTTATAAAATTCTTAAGCTTTTGCTCATCTGACAGCAAGAAAGTATAAAAGAATTCTCTATGCAGAAGTCGCAAAATATTTTAAAGTAAAACCACAAAAATTTATAGCAAATACTTTTTATAGCAAACTAGTAAAGCATTGTCCCTCACCATTCATTGAGCATGTTAAAATATGCAATGGCTGCACTAAATGCTCTTCATTCATTCAGTTTTCATGCCCATTCGAGAAGACGTTTGCGTACTATTTTAATCAGCAAGGGAAATACCCTATATGATATGCAAATATTCGCAATAATACTTAAGGCAATTAAATTATAAAATTTATATATATGTAGCTATATATATGTACATGCTTTGATTATCTAAACTTAATTTCCTTAATTTGGTTTGCTTGCACCTTTACGCTGTCAATTTCATTTCAAGTTGTTTTTCTTTCTGCTAGTTGTTTGGTTTTTCATATTGGTTTTCTTATTAACTTTCTGCGCCTACAACTTCCGCTTCAGCTAACAACACGAGCCACGTTTGGATGTCTGTCTGTTTGTCTAGCTAAATGCGCTTCTCTGATTGCTTTATGCAAATCGTTACGCGTTTGTTTCATGACTCATGACAACGATCATTGACGATTGACAGTGACTGCCGCCTCCTCTCTCTCTCTCTCTCTCTCTCTCCTTCTCTCTCCTTCGCTTGCCACGCCCACAAATGCACAAGTGCCGCACTACTGGGTGCATTGAACGCATTTATTTTGCACGTTTCTCTTTTGCTGCATTGCACATTTTCGCTTTTCCTTTTAATTGGCGTTTCTTCTGTATGTTTTGCTCTGGCTTTTCCTCAATCGCCTTCTCTTAACTGTTTTTTTTTTTATATATCTACTCCAAATCTATGATTTAGCTTTAAATGGGGTATATTATTTTGCTATAATTTATGTAACAGGCAGAGAAGAGCGAGGAAGATGCGAATAATAAATACTTTTGATAGCTGAATCGATATATATTGAGCTATAGGCCTGGCCATCTGTCCTTCCATTTGTCGATCTGCATGATCTTGGAAAGCATTAGAGCTATAGATCCCATTGCTATTTATGTACGTCTTCCTATAGCGCATACAGATCAAGTTATAAAGCTTCAAAGAATCGATAACTCTTAATATTTCCACGAAATCGATTAGTATCGATATAAAACTTGAGTTATTTCAGCATAAATCGCACTCCTTGAGCTCCTGAGTCACCAATTTTGGAGTATAAAAACAGCCAAGCTATAAAAAATATTGAATAATTTCTTTTTTTTTGTTACCTGCCTCAATTCCTTTCTAAATAAGCTAAATCTTTTAAAGATTTTTCATTTTAGGGTATCAGCTAGTCGTGCACACCCCACTCGGGCACTCTTACTTGTTTTGTTTTTTTGCAGTTTGTTTCATTACTTTCGCGTCTACCTCAACTTGTTGCAACTGTGCCACTGGCTCTGCAGCTGTTCCCCTCAGTCAGTTGTTTGTTACTTTTTATGGCTTCCAAACTGGGCTTTGGGCTAGCGGCCCCCTCGAGCCGCATGCCTGCTGCCTGCTGCCTGCTGCCTGCCGCCTGCAGAACAACGAACTTTGATTTCATTCGACAACCTGAACAGGGCCATAAATCATAAGCAAAAAATCAAAAAGAAAGCGTTGACTGCTAACGGAAGTGCTGAGCCATGGGCCTGGCCCTCAGCGTGTTTGCCTTTTTTGCCCATTGGGCGAAAGTAAATCGAAATCGAAGTCGTTTAGTACAAGTTGAAATGTCGCTGGCTGTTGTCCTAAACGAGCAGGCATATTTATGTTGAAAGTATTGTTTGTGTGGCTATAAATATTATAGATATCTGATGTTCATTTCTTGCCAATGAAATGAATGAATGGGCCAAAAAGCTGGAAGGTTATCTGTACAGCTATTTCAAGCATATAGCTCTCAGTTCTAGCATCAGCTGACGCTGCTTCAGGTTCATCTATATTGTGAATGAGAGTATGAGCTGATCAGTTTCATGGATAACCCATATTATTTCCTTATTAGCCACAATCCATAATTTGATTTGGTTTTCTTTAACCCTAGCTGAAGGCTTCAAATTTACTGTGTAGACTAGAAAGGGTAAGGGTGTCTCATAGTCGGGCAATATGTATAAAATAAGCATTGGAATAACAGCTCTGCGCAGTGTTCAGGGTATTTCTCTAGTCAGGCATGCCCGACTAGATCACTCTGCACTTCCTAAAACTCCAGCCTTGTAGGCTTATCTAAGCACCAATCCATCAAGTTATACAAGAATAAGTTTCAGAAATGTGAATAAGCATAAATACTATAATTTCTGATTCATATGACTAGCAGACCTTGTATGATAGAGTTTTACTTTTATCTTTGAGTAATGTTTCTTAAGCTCAGTTTCCGTTACGCACCTCATTGTTGGAGCTAGCAGTCACAAATTGATAGCAGTTTCATTTTCTGCTCTACTCGTCGAGAGCGACATTGCCAGAGCTGAGTCAGCTCTTCGGATAATTGGAGTTCCCACAATTAGCTGGCTTCTGCTTCTGCCGCTGTCTTTGCTATGAGCTGCTAAAAAGTCACTCAATTAAAACAAACAAAAATGCATCGGAAATTATTCCCCAGGCGGTCTATGAGTCATGCCGAAGACTCGATTGGTTACTGAAGCACTTGGTATTTGTATAGAGATGAGGTTAGGCCACAGCCTGAGCTGGGGCACAAGAGGCACAAGTATTTGGCAAACAAAAGAGATTTTTCGAGTTGGCCAGGTGTGCAATGACATATGGAATTGTGTTGCCTCCGCAGGTGAACTTTGGTGCCCTGCTCCGACAGAGCCCAATCAAGTGTGGCCAAATTGTTTACAGCTGCCAAAATCCTTGACCCATAAATGTCAGCTGGGCGCATTTCGAGTGTCTCGGCATTTCCGTTTTGCTGCTGCCAATCGCAGTTCACAAATGGCAAACGCAAAATTTAGCTAATGAAAATTATACACCTGAATCAGAGTTAACATTTGCACAGCTACGCCCTAATGCTAAGCATTTTAATACAGTTTCAAGGTCTTAAGTTTGATTTTTTCTAGCCCTTTTTTTCTTTAGGCTGTCATTAAACACTTTTTTTTGCCGCTATTGTGAATTACTCAACTGTGATTGAAATCATATAATAAATCCGTGGAACCTAAAGCGAATTTTATATATACAAAAGTGTAGAGTTGGCTTGTGTTGCAGGTGAGCTTGAGCAAAGGCTAGTTGGAGCTCAGCTTAGCTATACCAAAAGTGAGCTATTCAAACAGCTTTAGTTCTTGGGAGATGCTAGAAAGACTTAAAGGCCATTGCATGAAAAATCTGTACCAATTCAATATTATAATATTCCAGTTCTAGAAAGCAAAACCTTTTTTCTAGATAACGAATTGCATGTAAGTATTATGTTTGTATGGCAACGACGTCTTTAGAAGTCTGAAGATACAAACTGATTGTTCTACCATTGGCACAGACCTTTACAGCGCACTGTAAGTGTTAACAGAGCCCATACAGTGCAACATAAGTGTTTTACAGTGCTCTGTATGTGTTTTACAGTGCTCTGTAAGTGTTTAACAGTGCTCTGTAAGTGTGTGTGGACTGCTCTGTAGAGGCCTGTTACAGCGCTCTGTAAAGAAAACACATTTAATTCAGTTATATTCTTATTTTTTTTTTTATTTTAGAAAAGTTTTAAAATGTTACTGGATGGCTGGTTAAGAAATTGGGTTTGAACTATACTAGAAAAAGAAATTGTTGGCTGAGCTCTATATATTTGAACAGAAGTCAAGGGGATGATCTATATGTAATTGTTGCCAATGGAGCAAGTATTGAGTCATATAGCAAAATTTACATTTGGTAGCTGTTGCCATAAGAGGCTGAAGGTTCCACATGTTCTTCTTGTATTTTTAGCCATTTTGTATATGCATAAACATTTTTTTTTTTTACATTTCATTATAATTTACCATTTCAAGTTATACATAAAATACCCTTTTTGTTGACAGGGGGAATTTTTGTGTATAATTTTTGAGAGTGATTCACGCTCAGCTCAAACATGACTGTTCATACTTAAAGAGAACCAAGTTCTGTCACTGAAACCTCAGAGAAATAAAATTTGGAAATTACGAGTTCTTGCTTAACTCAAAATAAATTTAAGCAACTTTCTTAAAATATATTATAATAATTCAGAGCTGCAGAGCTGCAAAAAGATTAAAAACTGTAAAAAGTGTTTGAAAAAAAAAAGAACTAAAACTGGCAACAGAACGAAAACTAGTTTCAGCTTAGTCTTGGCTATTCAACTTGTCTTGGCTTCTGCTTGCTTTTATTGTAATTAAATGAACTTTGGCAGACGAACAAGGTTTTTTCCAACTATTTCTTATGGGTTGCTTTCCAGCTCGGTTCGTTTCGTTTCGTTTCGTTTCGTTTCTAACATTAGCATATTCTCTGGCTTTGGGTGGGTGTGTTTGACCACTTGAGCTGGGTGTGACCACCATTATGGATACGCGAGCCGTGAGCGAGTGGAAGCCATAGACGCCGATGCCCGTAAGTGGTTTGGCACTCTGAACCGCACAAAGTGGATGAAGTGCGTGCTACTGAAGACGGCTTTGCGAGAAGTTCAATGCCCCACACAGACTGAAGCTGTTCTTGGGCAAACAGCTTTTGGCGCAGACAATGTGCGCAGCATCATCGCCGTTGGCTGTTTTTTTTTTTTTGAGCATTCATCGATCACACAAATATTCGCAAGCCGTCGTCAAGTGGACACTTCAACGCCTGCGCCACAGATCTTTGCTGCATTCCAAGAGCGCAGCAATTGATGCAACTACTCAAGGACAACAGCTCGCAAATTGCAATTCATTGTCGCCATTGTCGGCTGGGGGCAGCCGGTTCTTGACATTTTTATTAAAAACCTCTCATTGCGAACAAAGGGCTTGCGTACACACATACATACATATATACTCCTATATATGTATGTGCATCACAGGTATCCCACTCGTTAAGCGAGCAACTGGCCAACGGTCCAACTGTCCAACCGTCCAGGCCAAATTGCCTCTGAAATGCAGTTGTCGTTGTTGCTGTTGTTATTGGTGTAGCTTCATTTCCTGCTTAAATAACTAAGAGTGCATATCCGACTAGCAAATACCCTGAAGTTGATGTCTTGCTCTACAAGAGTCAGTTTTTGTTGTAGATTTATGGGGGAATGGGATTAGGTATATAAGAAATAATTTTAGATATATATGAGTTTAATCTTGGAAATATATATACCAAATTTGGTAGCTCTATCTCTTGATGTATTCGAGATACATTCAAAAAACTAAAGTTTTATAACGATTTCAGTCGGTTTGTATGGAAATGTTTAAAGGTATTGATGATTTTAAACTAAAACGGTTGATTGGCGCTTGCATGAAGAAAACTTACGAGTAAACTCAAAATCTCTAGCTTTTACATCTACCGAGCTCGACAAGCATACATACATCCGTACAGACGGACGGACGGACATACAGGAAGTATATCTCTAACTTTGCTATGGATTCTGCTCTTTGATCACATATATAATTTAGCCACGCCTTTTTCCACCTGTTTCATTCACTTTAACATCAAACTTAAAACTCATTTTCTACATTTTCAACTTATACAGGGTATAGAAATGCGTTTTTTGCATTAATAACGGCAACAAAAGCGCCAATCGGACTACTAAAAAGAGCTTCCGAGGCACGAAAGGAGTTTCGTAAGTGGTTGAGTTGTATCTACATCTCAAGGAGAACTGCATTTCATGCTTATTTATCTGAAAACTTGTTAAACACACTTTTGACTTATCAAGTGGTATCAAGAAGTGCATATATATCGAACATTATGTATATACATACATATAAATCATATATATTATGTTTATACATACATATATATGTCAATGTTATAACAAAATACCTAAAAAATATATATGCAGTTGTGTTCACAGAAATAGTAGTGCGACTGCAGTTGGGCAGCACTACTATTTTAATGAACATAGAGATAGTGTTCATTAAAATAGTAGTGCTGTCTAGCATTTCAGTTGCACTACTATTTTTATGAACACAGCTGCATGTTAAGCTATATATGTATGGTAGAAATGTACCTCAATCAAATGGTATTTGAAGGTGCCAAAAGCCAAAGCCAAAGCCAAAAACCTAGCAGAGCCCTTTTGCAACATGTGGCATGTTATGCACATTGTTTTCCACTTGAAGCAGCAGCAGCAGCAGCAGCAGCATCAGTAGCAGCAACACTAACTCAAATCTGAACAGCATCCAAGTAGTCATATAAGCATGGCAGAGTGTAGTTACGCCATTTGAAGTGCTCACAGCCCAGACAGACGCGGCAAACAGTTCTATTACTTAATATGCAACGCTAAATGCGAGCACGAAGGCAGCCAAAAGTCCATTCACTACAAAATACAAACTACAAACTACAAACTTCAAACTCCAAACTCCAACACGATCCCCAACAATCTCTGGGCATTCAATCAACGTTTTTGGCCACGACGACTGCCAGCCCGAGACCTGGTTTGGAAAGGCGACGTGCGGCACTAAATTGAGTCGAAGAAGCAGAAAAAAAGTACACAACGTGCTCGCGTCTTGTTGTAGGCGTCGCTTCACACCTAAGCAACAACAACACCGACACCAACAACAACAACAACAACTATTTTTGTGGCTAACACAGCTGCGTGCCACACTTTTTTCGTTGGTTGTCTGTTGGCCACATCAGAACGCTTCCCTCTTGATGGTCTGGAATCAGTTAAAGCGCCTGTCGGCGCTTTTTGCTATTCTCAATTCTAATGAGCTTTGCTTGTTTGCTGTCTGAATGGTTAATTCGAACATTTGTGCAGCCAGCTAATGGACTGGAAGCAACTAGCGATTGCGATGCCCATGGAACTGGAGCAGAAATAATACGAGTTGACTTCTAAATTGACTACCTGCTCGTATGATGAGTAAAGGCATAGGCTATGCTCTTCATATATTGGACTTAAATTGAGATGTAGAAAAAGAATTTCTGAATTAGTTTTATCTATTTTATGAATGAGTTAAAGTAGTGATCTTTGCCTAATGAATCATTGAATGGATTCAATTCATAAAGTAATAAATAATTTGCAAAATTTTAAAATAAAAATGAACATTAAAAAAAATATATAAACTCAAATAATTTAAAAAAAATATAAATAAACTAAAAATAAATTTAAATAAATATTTAAAAAAATAATAATAAAAATATATTTAAATAAATAAGAAAAATAGAAATTTAAATAAATAAAATAAATATAAGAATTTAAATAATTCCAAATATATATAAATAAGTAAAAATAAATTTTAAAAAATTTGAATAAATATAAATAAATATAAATAAATATAAATAAATATAAATAAATATAAATAAATATAAATAAATATAAATAAATATAAATAAATATAAATAAATATAAATAAATATAAATAAATATAATGAATATAAATAAATATAAATAAATATAAATAAATATAAATAAATATAAATAAATATAATAAATATAAATAAATATAAATAAATATAAATAAATATGAATAAATATAAATAAATATAAATAAATATGAATAAATATAAATAAATATAAATAAATATAAATAAATATAAGAAATATAAATAAATATAAATAAATATAAATAAATATAAATAAATATGAATAAATATAAATAAATATAAATAAATATAAATAAATATAAATAAATATGAATAAATATGAATAAATATAAGAAATATAAATAAATATAATTAAATATGTTAGCCCTTAAAATCTTAAATATCACAAATTCTTTATACTCTAAATCCATTAAAAGTGAGAAAATGTCATATTTCTTGTGAAAATTCTTGTGAAAATGTATGTGAGGCTTGGAAAAGTTCGAATGAAACACACGTAGAACAGATCATAAACATTAATAATATATATTTTATGTAATTCTGACATATATCATATATTTTTTCATATTTTCGATCTCACGTTTTCGCAGAGGGAGCTCATTAGTTTTTCAATATTTCAATATTCTCTTCATTTATCTCTGTATTGTATTTTACGCATGACTTTTTAGAGATTACTCTCAAGAACTAGAGATATCTAATTAAATATTTCATGTATATCTAATTCATTTTACTAATATAAAGATTTCGTAGATTTCAATCTCGGAAAATAACTCATTTTTAATATATTAGAAACAAGACAAACCACAGCCTATCTTCTAGTTGAGTAAACCCAACTAAAGCTCACTGCCAACTAGACCAATGCCAACTGGGGCAATGCAAGCTGCAGCAATGCCCGCAGCCAGATCACTCCCAGCTAGAGCAATTTCAGCTGGAACACTTCCAACTGGATCGATTGCAACTAGAGCACTCCCAGCTAAAGCACTCCCAACATCTTCTAAGTACGAATCAAACTAAATCAATTACCATCAGAGTTAAACTCAAGAGCACTCGAGTTGCGATCGGTTCTTTTCTAACTAAAACGCGGCTTGCAAACTAAGCTAAATGTTTATATTTTTAGGAATGGTACAGGTTTGTCTTAGTGCATTCGACATGTCATAGTTTCTATTCTTTTGTCTAGTTATTTGCTCTGTTATTGGACGTAATTTATTGCCACATGGTGCAGGCGGCCAAGCCCAGTTCACCAATGCCAATAGTTTTGTTTTGTTTTTCTTTTGCTTTAAGCTCGACTTTGCGCAAAAACTCGTTTTGCATTTGCGCTCGTAATTTACTTTTAATATTTGCAATATAATTTTGATGTTGCCAGCCTTTATTAGAGCAGAGTGGAGCACGCTTTTGCAAATTACACAAACCCAAAGACTGTAGCCCAAAGACTACAAAAAGTAACACGGCAAAATAAACGTAACGAGCAAAACATAAACAAAGCGCAGTCGCACCTTAAAGTACCACAAAAAAACTTCAATTGGAGAGTTAAAAACGTGGCTGGAACGAAAAAGCGAGGAAGACTCCCGCTTGAATGGGCACAAAGTGCGAAGCACAAATCAAATATCTCTTGGATCAAATAATTGATAGAATATTGATGTTGTTTAGCCGAAGCATTGATGAACCCAAATTTCAACCTTTCACCCGCGAAAGGTTAAAGCTCTGATCCCGCACGAGCCGCCCAGTCAAGAGAATCCAATTCAGCTGCTCAACTTGGTTGTTGCTTGGTTGGTGTCTGTTTGCAGCCAAATCGTGAGTCGCAGCAGCAGCCGCAGCCGCAGTCGCAGTCGCATTCGCAGTCGGTTGCCTTTTTGGAGGGGGCCACAGAGCAGAGCGGACATTGCCACCCGCACACACACGTTGGCCCAAAGTTTTTTCTTTTTTTTTTTGCTTTTGCTAGTTTTGAACCAGTTTTCGTTTGAGGCTTGGAGTGGCTATCGAAAAACCGGACTCAAGAATTTCCAGCTAAGAAGTTTTCCATGTTCATTTGCCATTTGCTGCCTTTTTTTGTCGCTTTGCTCTTTGAATGCATTGGTTAAATGGGCTGGGAGCATGTTGCACAAACGTTGCAATTGAATTCCATTTTGTTTGCTTAAGCAAAGGCTGAGAGCTGAACTATATGCAAATGGATAATATTGATAATACTGGGCAAAAACTTGAAATGCGAAAACTTTTTCCTGTATTAAATTAGTCTGAAAAATATAAAATAATAATGCAAATGGCTAAACAGGCTATTTTGCTGTATAAAAGAGACAGTAAAAGGCGTGGACGGGCCTATATACATGGTGTAGATTGTATAAATAGTATAGATAGTATAGATAATATAGATGGCATATATGCATGGTGTACAAAGTATAGTCTACAAAGTATACATCCATAATATACATGTTTATTTCGGATAGGCAACAGCTCAGCCGATAAAGCACTTTGCGTCTGTCTGTACTGCCATCTATCCATATATCTTACAGCTGTCAGGACGGATATTAGATAGTCCTATGAACAGTGGGGAACTACAGAGAGACGAAGAGATAAGTTGATAATCCGTCCGTTTATTCGTATATTCACTCTTGTCCTAAGCATTAAGAGCTAGTGTAAATCATGTCGCTATCTCCTAAAGCTTAAGTAGCTTTTTCTATATTACCAATTTCTATATTAACCAATTTGTTGCCAGGTAATGATGAGTACTTGGAAACAAATTGGTTTCATCACTAACTTTTCCATTTTCATTTGAATAAATAAATAAAAGCCAGTTCACTGCTTACGAGTATTCCACTTCTTGAATGATCTGCTTCACTTACAACCAAAGTGAAAAGCCAATATTATTTATTCCTTTTATTTTCTTAAACTCTTAGTCTAAGCTTTCAATGCTCAAAGCTTCGTAATTTACATTTGGAAATTTTGCTTATAGCACAACTTCATTACTTTTTTATATATATTTCTTTTGATACTTATACCATACACATTATATTGGACATATAACTTGAAATTTGATATATAAAAAGTGTTTTTTTTTTATTATTATAAAATTTATGGCCGTAACTGATCGTTAAACTTGTATCAAATTCAAGCTGATCATTTGTTTTTTGATGATGCGCATTCATTTGGCTTGCAATTTTGTGAATTCTTGTTTTAATTTTGATTTGAAAACAAAGTTTTTAGTATTATTTATGTTTCGTATATGGCTAAGAACTGTAAAAGAAGATTTTTTTATAGCCAAAGGCACATTTGGACTCGCGTCTTAAGCCTTGAACTTCTCAGATCTGCTGATCATAGATCAAACGCCGCAGCATCACTTGATTAGCTCATCTAAAGCTGTCTCAAAGTTTTCTTTTCTTATATCAACAACACGCAGATCTTAGGTTGCGCCACAGCTGCACCGTGAGATTAATTTTGCATTAAGCTGACCTAACTGCTTTCGTTATGGTTGCCCGATCGATGAGCTTCAATTTCAACAGCCCATTCGAGATCGGCGTCTCGGCATCGACATCGGCATCAGTCAAAAGAAAAACGTTCAACGAAAATTTCAATCAGGCATCCGTTGCAGAGTCAACAAAATTTCACTTTCTTTTCATTCAGAAAGCGGCTCGGAACTGACCCTCAACAGCTACGTAGTTACGTAAGTTCCGAACGGCCCAAATGCCACGCCCAGTAGTCGTCGCAGTCTCGCATTGTCTTTTTGGGGGTCCGCGAGTAAGTAATTTATGTATTTTAGCTTAAACGCTTTACAAAATTTATGTTTCTTTCATTTCACTGCCGCCAACTGATTTCAATTTGTTTTCAAGAGGCTTTTTCCTTCTTCATATTATGTCAGACAGCTTGGGAATGGGCCTAAACATAGCTTTTTCGAGCCAGTCTTAATAAAATGTGTTTGGCTCTATCGAAGTGGCATGCAGATTAGAGCAAGTCGTGATACTTCAGGAAATGATACAGCTAATGACACGGCACTGGAATGCGGTCCAGATACCTATGCGCGGCTGGCGTTGAAAGCGTTTGACAAAATACCAGATCAGTAACTGGTTAACACACCCTCGAGTAAGAGTCAAGTGTCAAATATGTAATTGCCTTTAGCACAATTGAGGCTAGAGAAATAGTGAAGAGAACAGTGCAGTCGGGTGTACCTAACTTTGTGATACTCGCGTGCTAATTGCAGACTGCAAACTGGTTAGCGGATAGAATTTATGAATAAATTTAAGATTTTGTGTATATTCCACATATTTATACTAAATGTTATTAAAAGTGTTTTATTTGACATCTAATTACTTTGTAATTCCTTCTCGGATAAAGTTTTATGATGTCTATATATATAATACTTTATGCTTTGATATATATGATTATGTATTCAAAGATCTGTATTCATACATAGCATAAAGTATGTTTCAGATATGTATTTCCATGTCGGATAATGTAAAAAGATGTCTCTATCCGACATGTATTCACATTTACATATTCGCATATCCAATAAATTAGTTATTCGCATATCGGATAATGTCTAAAGATAGTTCAATCCGACATAGATGAAGCATTCAGATGTCTGAATTCTTATATCTTATGAAGTCTTGAGATGACTATATTCTCATATTGGATAAAGTATTCCAATACAAGATAAAATCTTAAGACAGATATACATAGGATAAAGTAGGTTAAGATGTGCAGATGTTTTTATACGATGTGAATAAATTGATAGGATGTCTCAATTCACTTGGTGGGTGAATTCAAAGTTATCTGTATGCCCAGATCGGATAATATATAAATATATGTTTTTATCCGTATACACATTTCTGTATTCTCATACTGAATAACTTACTATGCTATATTCATATATTGGGTAGAGCTTTGAAGTTCCCATGCCGGATAAATATTTGTTAAGATGTCTTTATCCGACATAAGACATGAAGTTACCTTTGTCCCACATGGAAATACAGAAAATTAATGTTAAATTTGACATCGCATGCTTTGACATTCTAAAAAACTAATCCACTCTTTTCACTAACTGAGCGAGTACATTAATTATAATAATACACGACTCATAAACGGGTTATTTGCAGCTTTAGAATGTTGCCCAGGTCGGCGCGTTTTAATCTTGTGCGGGTGTCTTGGCGCATTCATTTCATTTCCAGGTTCAATTCGAGCTTTGTCCTTGACGCTGGTGCTATGGAAAATGATTGATTGGCAGTTCACAGAGCCACACACACACACACACACACACATATATATATATATATATATCTATTACCAAAAGGCGGATATTGGCCAACTGTGCTGGCAAGTCGAAACGCTCAAGAAATGTGTTGGCATTTGGCAATTATGAAAATTTGCTCTTTAAACTGGTTCAAAATCGCATTTACTTTATTTTTGCCAATTTCTATATATATATACTCGTATGTATCTTAACTGATATTTGCATAAGCCATGCACCGACTCAATTTGCAGAGCGAGTTAACAAATTTTGTTGGCCAATAGGCGAACAAGTCTTGGTATTCGGTGCTATTGGGTGGGCAGTCAAGTGGCTAAGTGCAACGACGACTTTATGAGAGCAGCTGAAAGTGAGTCTTAACTGTGGCAGCTCTCAGGCTCAATTGGATTTCAGATTTAGTGTTGTATAACAACTTTATCTAGGCGTGCTGAGAGTGATCGTATTGTGATTGATGAAAGGGCTGGTGGATGACATGCATTTGATGAGGTTTACTTTGAGCTTACCAGAGACTTTAAGAGAGGGCGAGAACAAGGCTAAACTTTTGGTGCTTCCTTTTGCAGTGAAGAGCTATGCTGGGAGTCCATAATTGTTGGTCTAACTACATTTATGTATTTCTAAGGCTATTCTTTCTGCAAAACAAAAAGAAACTAGCTCGTTGTACTGTATTTCATGTTTATAACTATGCTACTATATCTTCATTGCATATAGTTATTATACCTTATCCCATATAGATGCCCAGCGCTATCCATACTTTCTTTGGCAAATAAATATTAAGAATATTTGCTTCACTCAAAGCAAGTCTTGCAGAAAGCTGCTCGGCATCAGCAAAATTGTTTATAAAATATCTGAACGGCAAACGATGATTATAATTGATTGATGTATTCTAATCCAATGCAAATTAGCGAATTATATGAACAGAAAATGTCATTATGGAAAAACCTGTTAAAAGAGTAAAAAACGTAGAGCAACAAATATCACTGACTCCAAGAACTTTAGCTAATTAATACCTTATTAATTAATCTCTTAAAAGCTGAGAAACTTGGCAAATATTCAAATATGTTGGAGATATAGAAGAGTATAAAGTGTACGAGTATGGCCAATAACTACAAAAACTTTAAGAGTGAACAAACTCCAGAGTAGTTTCTATATTCGACTGCTCAGCCTCAAGTAACCTGAGACTGTGGCAGCTGGGAAGCAGTTTTGTTGGACATAGATGAGATAAGAGTTCTGATATGATAGAGGAAATGTTGAAGAAGCTCTAAAGTTCAATATTGATTGATCACTGCTCACAACTCACACTTTACACTTCTCTTTTTACTCTTGTGCCTTCTCTCTTCGCTCTACAGTCTTCAGTTTATTGTCTTTACACTTCGCTCATCAGTCTTCTTCACCTCTCAGTCTTTATTTGTCACTTCACACCACTTACACTTCTCTCTCTTCACTCCGCACCTCCCTACACTCCCTCTTCACTCTTCACTCTAAAGTCTTTCGTTTCTTCCTTCACTCCTCACTCCACAGCTCTTCAGTCTTCACTCTTCTCGCTTCACTCCACACATTTCACTCCCCAGTCTTCACTCTTCACTCTACATTCTTCACTCCCTCACCCCACTCGCCCCTCTTTCACCCTTCACTGCACTGCCCACCTTCCATCGTATTTCATAAATCATAGATGTAACATGCTTGCTTGCTTTAAAAACCAATCAATCCTACTTAGCTAGCAATTTGCTATAATATTATTATTATTATTATCCCACACACCTGTGCAACACATTTTGAATGGTTAAATCAGGTAGTGCTTGTGAGTAGAATTGGCAACTGCTGCTTGGCTAGTAGCAACTGCTAACTGCGCTTGACTGGTGTGAAATGTAACAGTAAACGCTTGGCCAACAGTGAGCAGAGTGTTTCACCTACATACATAGCGAGCGAAGGTGTAGTCGGTCTTACCTACTTTACCTCTCGACAGACCAGTGTTTGTCCAACGCTAACAATGGCCAAACGCCAAAAACTAAAAAACAAAAACAGCGGGCAGTCCAAACAGCTGCTATTTTGCCATGCAACACTTTCAGTTGTTGTTTGTTGTTGTTGTTGTAGTTGTTGTTGTTGGCTTTATTATTGTTTCGCGTTTGTTTTGTGGCTGCTCGCGCTTGGCGTTTACTTTGTGTAACAAGTTTGCATATGTGATTAACAAACAGCTCAGCATGCATTAGTAAACATAATTATAACACACTCCAGAAAGACAGAGAGAGAGAGCGAGAGAAAGAGAGAGAGAGAGAGAGAGAGAGAGAGAGCGAGAGAGAGAGAAGGGGAGAAATGGCGCAAGCAGCTGTGACTGTTGCAGCTCGAAATTCTACAATGAAACGAAAGACTTAGGCGACAAACTCGCGTGGGCTAGACGCGCAGACACGTCTTGTGTCATCAGATCAGCTTACATCAGCAGTTGCCAGCATAGAATCCTCTTAGCCAAAGCGTCACCCGACACTTGACAGCCCAGACAACATTTTCAGCTGACTCACTCGCTGCTGCACGATTCTTTCATTCGCTTGACACTGACCTTCGATGGCTCATGATTATTTTCTAATTAGCCGACGCCATTGCCGCCGCCGCCGCCGCCGCCTGCAGGCCAACTTCAGCTTCTTAGCTTTATTTGTCTTTGCTGTTATAACGATCTCCATCTGAGCTTTATGGTTCACTTTATATATATTTTTGATTCTTCGCCTCTTGTTTTGTGTCTCGCGTCTTTTTAATGGGCTTTTATTGCCTTTGTGGGTTCTGTCACCTCGTTGAAGTCCATTAAATACGAGTAAATTAACCGAAATTATCTATTTATATTGCCGTAGCAACAACTTCAAATAATAAACTGGGCGGTGCCACATGATGTCACGAGTCGATTGAGTAGGAAGCGTGTTTTGCTTGGCCAAGCAGCGCGAACTACTTAAAATATACTTAACTAAAGCATTACAATTGTAGACGGGCCTAGACAGCACATAACTCATATTACAGAGAACATCATTTAGAAGATCTAGCTATTCTAGTCTTGGGCTGAGATCTATTTAATGAGCTTAGACAACTGGCAGACTACGCAAAACTATTGTATTTTGAGCAGAGACTGAAAGTGTATAGAGTAAGTGAATGAATGAATGAATGAATGAATGAGTAAGTGCTTGAATGAATGAATAGGAGTACATACAGCTGTGCTCATAAAAATAGTAGTGCGAGAGAAATAATAAATAATTGAGAAGATAAAGTAAATGAATAAAGTGAATAAATGAATGAATGAGCAAGTGAAAGAATTGGAGTACATACAGCTGTGCTCATAAAAATAGTAGTGCGACTGAAATGTTGGAAAGAAAGAAATAATAAATAAATCAAAAGATAAAGTATATGAATAAAGTGCATAAATAAATGAATGAGTGAGTAAATGAATAAATAAATGTGAGTACATATATTAAACAAATTAAGATCTAAGCTAAGATTTAATATTTTAATTGTTTGCTCGTTTTCTATGAGCACAATGAATGCCTTAAGCTCAGCTTCATATGCTCGCTCAGCAAACGCAAGCAGAGTATATTGGCTTTGTGCCATATTCTTTCGTTTAATGTTAGATATTATATATATTTGTTATCTTTCTATTTCTCTATCTCTCTCTCTCTCTCTCTCTCTCTCTTTTTGAATAAATGTTCTTCAATCGATTTACATATCTCACCTCTAGTGCTAACTCTACAGCGGCTCTAAAACTGTTGCACTACAACGTTCTGCTGACCTTCAATCAAGAAGAACAAGAAGAAGCAGAAGAAGCAGCAGCAGCATCAGTTATAAGCACAGCCAATGGCCAAACACAGAAACTTGATTGAAGCAAATGAAAACGTAAAGTTCAACTTGTTTAGTCGCGGTTGCTGCTTCTTCTCTGGTTGTTGTTGTTGTTGCTGTTGCTGTTGCTGTTGCTGTTGCTGTTGCTGTTGCTGCTGTTGTTGTTGTTGTTGTTGTTGTTGTTGTTGTTGTTGTTGTTGCACTTCTGAATGACTTTTTCGCCTTAGCGTCTTGACATTTCACACAAACATAAAAAGCCGACGAAGAAGAAGACGAAGTGATTCGCTTGCGTTGCTTTTGTTTGGCAACTTGTTGCAGCATCATCAAAAAATTAGCCCGAAGACGGGCAAATTGTAAATGCCCAAATAGAAATAATTCACAGAATTCACCAGAATTACAGAATCCACACTGGCATTATCGCTGGCATAATTAATGCAAAGCAAGTGTGCTGCAAGTAGATATACAGATGGATACATACACATACATGTATCTAGCTAATTTGAGATAGCAAAGCAGCATCAGCAGCAGCAGCAGCAGCAAGTTTGAAATTCTTTTTGAGCAGCGAATGCTACAAAACATTGTAAATGTCAAACTGCCAGTGGAGGTTGGTAGTCCGCACAGTGGGTCAATGTTTTAGCCAACTCCGGTTCATATTAATTGGGCCTGGTTTAGTGGATGCCTTTTTGTGTTGTATTCATAAAAACTTAATTATATTAAACTTTATTTATACAAATTATATTCCTTTTAAATACCTTTCGGCAAAGTTATCTAATCGATGAAACTTTTACTGAAGAACCTATAACTTAAGACGTATTTTTATCAAATGTCAACGTATTTGCATTCATTATCTAAGGCTAAGACAAAAATGTCAGTAAAAAGATGTTGATCAGCCAACATCAAAGGCTGCAACTTAATATTCCAGCGAACCTTCTCTCAGCAGCTCATTCAAGTTTGTGGCTGCTGCGTGTGCTGATCACACTGATCGCCAATTCATGCCAATCATCTAAGACAAGGAGTTTTGGTAGTTAATGTAGCCACTATGCAGAGCTAGACTAACTAATAGACACATTATATATCAAATATCTACAGTGGGAGTTAATATATATTTAAAAATAACTTTATATGTTTAGCTGCTTGCATCAGCAGATTTGTCTGCAGACTTAATCTAAGAGTCTTCAAAACATTTTCACAGTTCATTTTAAAGCTCTGGCATTAGCCCTAAATGGTAGCTGCATTATGTATTATCATGAGCATTTCTCAAACTGAAGTAAGCTCCAGCCGTTCGCATACAATTGACGACTACTGTGCAACAAAAGGCGTTGCTGCCATTGTCGCTGAGCAGTGCAACGCATGCAACATGCAACAAAAAAATAACAAAAATGGTTCGAGTTTGTCTCATTGTTTCGGCTCTGGCTTTGGCTCTGGCTCTGGCGTTGGCTTTGGCTTTAAGCCAAATGCCAAATGCAGCAGACAGTTTGAAAGGCACTTGACAAAAGACAAAAAGCAAAAAGGCGGCAAAGTTGAAACAAATTGAAAGGCTTTTGGCTTTTAGCTGTTTACTGTTTTGCCGTTGGGGCAGGCTCTGTGGCAAGTATCAATGGAAGTTATTTTAAGGCCTTTTCCTGTCAGTTTTAGCCCAAAACCTATTCGAAACGCTCAGTATTTTGTTCATAGAAATCAAATTTTTTGTGATATGTTTGCTAATCGTATGCCCTGGGAGATGCCGGTGCAACTGCTTTTTGACGACTTCAGTAGATGGCTGTGCAAACAGAATATAGACGGTTTGCCGGAAAACAAATTGGAGCAGAAGATCTCAATTCCATTTGATCTGTTCTACAAGGACTTTGTCAACTGGCTGGCCGATGAGAAGCTCGGCTTTCTGGCCCATCAATTCTGGGAGAAACTAACTTCGGCACAAATGTACTCCTATGAGCTGAAAACAAAGCTAAATCTAGAAGAGAACTCCACGAATGCAAAGCCAACGAGACCAGCAATCAGCAATCAGAGTAAGCCGAAACACGCTAAGAAGCCCGAAGCGAGGACACCAACAAAGAAGCGCGCCTTGGCCGCAAAGGCTGGCAAGTGCGCCAAGACCCAACCAGAGAAAACCCCAAAGAAGGGCACGAAGCATGCGAAGTTAAAGAAAACTACTCAATAAGGAAAGTGTGACATATTCTGGTTTGCAGCAGGATTATCTGAGTAAAATGTGGAGATGGAAATTCTGATATATGTCAAGAAAAGAATCCAGTGAACGCAGCCAAAACCTCAAAATTTGATTTGATATTTGTATATTGTGAGAATGTATTTTCCAAATTACCAAATTTAAAAACCAGAGACTGTAAAGTAACAGATTGTATCAAAATTTCATTAATGAATTGAAGATTAAAATAATACAATATAAAAAAATAAATCATATAATGATGAGTAAATGTGATTTAAATGAAGTAAGCATAAAAGTTGTTGATCATTTTTTAGAAATTAATCAAACTAAATAATAAAATCACTTATCCAGACTTCAGTCTCAGCTTGAGCTGCAGTTATATTAAGAACAATTTACAATTCTATAATGTATGAGTTCAGTTTGCGTCTTCATTGCAAAGAATGCAAGCAATTCCCTACAAAAATCTACATAGTTGGCAATAAAAGCCATTTATACGGATCTATTAACGATATAAAAACAATTCTAACGGCTTCTGCTCCAATCGCCCATATGGAATACTAAAGAGAACTTCGCGCACATTACAATAAATTCCAATAGAATCGAATGCGAAGGTTCTTTAACAAATATTTATTGGAAATAGGCAAATGCGATATTCACGTTTTATTCAAATTCAGGTCAATTGTGCTACGAATATAAATAACTAATAATAAAAGCAGGTAGAGCTAGAAATTTGGATACTGTTACAGCACTTCTTTGAAAATAATTTGCAAATGCTACTATAAATCATATATACAAAATGGCATAACGTGTTTATAATTTAAAATATGAAATATAAAATATGTAAATTGTATTCACTCACGTTCGATCTGCAGTGCTCACTTATGAAATGGAGCCTAATGCAGAGTCAACGGCATATGAGAATGAACGATTTGATCTACCTTCAGCGGATTAGAGTTAGCAGGCTAAAGAAATACACAGCAACTCTTGCCCAAGCGCAGAAGGCTCTACATATAATAACAATATTATTATTAAATAAATATAAATGAAGCGACTGCCGTTCGGATTCGAACTCAGTTCTCGAAGCACTACACGCGTCAACTCAACACGCGACGCCATGGTAGAAATCACAATGAGCGTGCCAAAAATCCATGTACTTCAAGTTCTAGTTCTTTTCTACTACAGCAAGCAGTTAACAAAGCAGTTCATAAATAAAGCAGTTCCATGCTGTGATGGCGTGCCGCAACACCCGCTTTTAATATATTCAAGCACTCCATTTCATCAATTAATTAAAATTTTAGCCTATGGTGCTTCGACAGCGTTAAACACTTACAATTTGCACACATAACTCTCCTCGCGCCACTCATGGATGTGTTGAAAATAAGGTGTGAAACTCAAGTAATATGAGATTAGAGCACTACACTACTACCAAGCCCCTGGCTCAATGTAGGCGTTGCCCCACTCCGTTTTTTTTTTTTTTGGGCGACTCATGCCGTTGCGGCTGCTGCATAAATTCGCCTGATCAAAATTTTCAACACTGCATTTTCGTTTGAAATGTTGTGCATGTATGATATTTCAATTTTCAATTTGTGGCTACGTTTTTGCGTGGTTGGAAAATACTTTTTTGTTTTTGTTGTTTTGGTTTTTTGTTTTGGTGTAATGGGACTTTTTGTGCCCAGACATTGTGGGTCAAAGAGCTAAGAGTGACGCATGCGAGGTTGCAGCTGGAAGCTATGCGCAGTTGGCTTTGGGTGTTCGTGCTGCTCGTGGCCAGTGCCCACGCTCTGCCATACCTATGTATGTATGTTTGCATGTAGCTGTAACACAGTGTCATAAGTACCAAAAGTATTTACAAATTTGTATGTATGTATATGGTTACAGCTGACAAAATGCCCTATACTCTGCAAAGCGATGCAATGTCAATGAACGGATGTCTGTTGGTGTAATATAAATATAAAATATAAATAATATATTCCCACCTTAGTTGTAAGCTATGCATTAAGCAGAGTATAAAAGTACTTGCGGCGCTGTATTTAGATCAAAGCAGTTCAGGGAATTATGCAAGCAGTTTAAACAAAATTGCAAAGCAGTTCAACTCTGCCAGCAATTTATAAGAAATTTATGTTCGTGCAGATATTATATATGTACATATTTATATGTATATATATACATATTCCATGCCAACTGTTGGCCCCATGGCACAGCTTTTTCTTATTTATTTATTTATTTATTACAATCTATTGACAATTAGGTACAGTGCTATTGAATTTGAACGCGTTTCATGGCTAACCGTTGCCTGCGGCTCTGCGCGAGGTGTCAACAAAGCAATGAAGCTAACAAACAAAATCTGTCTATTTCTTGAGTGTTGAAACTGTAGCTATTGATTAATTATTGTTGGCCGCGTGCAACCTATTCATATTTGACCTTGTTTGCATTTCAGATACCTCCAGCTATTACTTTCCATCACAAAATCGTTTTGTGCCATCCTCCGGCTCTTTCCCGCGCCAACTGCAGCAGCCGCAACAGACACTTAATGGCTTTCGCAGCAGCACAGGTGGTTTCTCGCCCGCACCTGGCTCCTACCAGGAACAGCTCCTGTTCATAGCCAACGAGAATGGCAACAGCAACAAGCAAACACCAATTGCGACGAGCTCCCCGTATGGAACACCATTTGGCGCTAGTCCACAATTTGCCGTAAGTTTCCAAAGCCTCTCAATTGACTCGAATTCGACTTCGAATTCGACTTCGAATTCGAATTGCAACCGCAACTCTAAATTTAAATATTTATCGTTTTATTTTTTGCCTTCAGGCATGGCAAAGTTTTGGCCAGTTGCATTAGATTTCCATATGCGGGGCCTTTTATTGAGGGGAGTTAACAGGCAACAGGTAACTGGCAACAGGTAACAGCTAACAGGCAGCAGGCAGCAAGCGATGTACGAACAGACTGTGCTGCAGGCAATTAAGTAACTTGTTGTCTGTATCTGGGTCTGAGCTGGAGTCCGAATACGAGCGCGAGTGCGAGTCTGAGTCCGAATCCATGTCTGGCTTTTTGGCACGCAAAGCTCTGCCAATCAACGCCAAAAACGAAATCAAATCAAATTCATAAATTACCACATGCCGCATGCCACATATGAAATTTGATTAAGCCAACTTGCAAAATGTGCAGCTAGCAGCTAGAGATGAGAGCGTGAGACGCGTGTATAGCAATTATTATTTATAGAGAAGTAGTTGAAGCCTAACTCATATCATACTACTATTTTTGTGAACACAGCTCTAATTAATTTAAGCAAATATTACAAATTTGTATTTCCTGGCAAATACTTAAACATTTCAGCATTTTTCCATTCAAATAGGAAAAGAGTTTTAGCCAAGCTTATGAGAAATTTGTTAAAATACCAATTGAGGAAACGAAATTAGATTCGCCCAGTATTGCAAACTCTGCCACACTGAGTCTCGAGGCATGCGGCCTCCTTTGGCTCACGCAACGTAAATCGAATTACAGACTGAACAATGCCAGAAATGCAAGGCGGGTGGGTGTACGACTGACTGACTGAATGGTCAGAGACAGAGAGATGTGGAAGCATTTCCAAATCCATTTTCCCACTTACTTTCACTATGGCCCAAGCGGCACAAAATGGGCAGACAAAAGACGATGTCTTCTGCATATCAACGAATCAACAATAAACAATATTTGTTGAATTATTCGAAGAGACTCGAACGCAGCTTGGTCGGATCTCGTGTCGGCCTCTTAGAGGAACGTGTTTCTAATTGAAAAACTGTATAATCATATTGTTTATTGCCAGTTGGCAGTCATGAGCACGCACTTTGCTGTCGACTCCTCAGTTTGGCCCTAATTGAAACGGCTTGTCAGGGGGCTCCAAGTTCGGAGCGCAGCTGAGACAGTGTGAATAGTTGGATATGAAAATTTAAAGAGCAGGAACTGTGACTGTGACTGGGAATGGACAGCAAACAGAAGCAGTGAAATGGACAGAGATAAGGACTAGGAAGACTGAGACTGACACTGGGACTGAGACTCAGACTGAGACTGAGATTGGGACTCAGACTGAGATTGAGAATGAGACTGAATCTAAGACTGAGACAGAGAGACTTAGACAGAAGCTCAAACAGAAGCAGTGAAATGGTTAGAGATAATGACTAGGGAGACTGAGACTTACACTGAGACTGAAATTGGGATTCAGACTGAAAGTGAGACTGAGAATGAGACTGAGTCTAAAAGTGAGACTGAGAGACTTAGACAGAAGCTCAAACAAAAGCGGTGAAATGAACAGATTACTGAGACTGGAACTGAGACTGAGTCTGACTCTGACTCTGACTCTGACTCTGAGACTGACTCTGACTCTGAGACTGAGTCTATGATTGAGACTAAGAGACTTAGACAGAAGCTTAAACAGAAGCAGTAAAAGGGACAGCTGTAATAGGAACAGTGTTAGGAAGAAGAACTCATCAAACAGAGATCACCTTCCAGTTTCTTAACGCACAGCAAAAGCTTTCAACTTACTCTAATATCATCAGCCAGGTCAGTGGCCACCTGAACAATAATTTGCCTAATGGAAGTGACTTCTTTACATCTTCGTATCGCGCCACCTGTAAACTCAATTAACTGCAAATGGGTGCTGGGCATGCAGATGAAGCTTTGTTGATTCTGCACAGCTTGACAGGCTTCAGCTACTTGCAAATTGAATAAGCTGCCTTATCTATGTCATTTCATAAATCAAGCTGGGAGTTATGAAAAATATTCCATATGAGTTTTGTTGACAATATTTCTCTCACTTTTCTTTACTCAAAGTTATAAGAAAGTTCATAAAATTCTCTCTTTGAGAACTTCCAAACATCACCAAATTGTCCCAACTTTACTAATTATAAAAGTATATAACTATTTGTATGCTGATAGAGAATAAGCTGTAGTATATAGAGAATTCATGTATTTTTTATGGTCTAATATGATTTAACCATATTATGTTTGTTGGCTTAAAGTGAAAGCCCAATGCCTAAAGAAGAGCGCGTTATGCATTCTGTCGCTCCTCACTCTGTCCCCCTTTCCAGCCCTCTCTCCCCTCTCTCTCTCTCTCTCTCTCTCTCTCTCTCTCTCTCTGATTTCTTTGAGTCTAGTGTCGTGCAGTACGTGCGCAGCTTGTTTCATAGTTTATTATGTTTTCATATTGACAAACGACTTTGGGAGCCGTTGCATATAGCTTGACCGACGCTTTCTTCTTCAAAAGTGTAGCAAGTCCATTTGCAGAGCTGCCTCATTATGTGGCGACTCGGGTTATTGCACCCAGGCGACACAGCCGCAGACGCCAAGTGAAATTTGTTTGCTGGCAATTGTCAGAGCTAGTTGGAGCTTATAGCTAATTAATGACTGTTAATCAGACTAAGACTTGTGGGTAACTGAGACGCCGGCGTTCGCATTTCTCTCTGTCTAATTGCTGGAGAAAATCTGGCCGAGTGTGGGGCGTGGGCGTGGCTGTAGGGTACTTTGTGATGCGTAAACAGCGACGTCAAGAAGCGGAAAGAAAAAAAGAAAGAAAAACAAGCAACTGCAATCAAATGCGCCTTTTAGCAACAAAACTTGCGTTTTGTATGCAATTTGTTTAACAGAGCAAAACTGCAGCTAAGACCAGACCAGACCAGACCAGAGCAAGCCAAGCCAGGCCAGGCCAGGCCAGGCCAGCCAGCCAGCCAGCCAGCCAGCTGAGCAGCACATTAGAAGCACTTTCAAAAAAAAACAAGAAAATAACAACAATAATAATGCATAATAACAACAAGTACTTAAGAGCTCGAAGCCGAAACGAGCAACTGACAGCGATTTCTGTAATTAGCGGCCAGTCGAATTTCGATTTAACCTTGATACACTTCAATCAAACATTTTTTTCAGTTTTTATTATAGATTTCCATTGTGTCGATAGGTGTTTGTTGTCGTTGTTGTTGTTGCTGTTCGATTTCGAATTCATTTGCAATCAGCTTTCAATTTCTGGAGCTGAAGCGCTTAAAGCGCTTTGGCATTGCATGCAACACGTCGAGCGACGTGAGTGAGCCACATGAGTGGGACAGAACAGCCAGCGTCTGCCTCGAGTGGCTCCATTATCTCAACCAAGTGCATTGTTTGGACATGCAAATGAGCCCAAGCTACGCATTGTCAGCTCGCATTGATAACGGTTCGGTTCAACTTGCATTACAAATACTGCCGTCAATCAATCGAAAGTCAAGCGTACAAATAAACCTATGAAATGCAATTGAAGCTGGCTTCAGGCTCAGTTTACGAGAACTTGCTTTGATACATACATTCATGGAATAGAGAGTGCAATAAGAGTATATTGAGCTATACATCTGTCTATTCGACTGCAGTTCATGTTGGATTTTAAAGAAGTAAAAGGGATTTGATATTTGAATAAGCTCAAGTATTTCAGCTCCAGATGAAGACATTGACTTTATAAAGCTATGTCCATTATATGACTTTATATAGCTATGTTCATTAGGGGACACAAAGCTGTTAAAACTATAATCTTTTACAGCTTGAAAACACTATAGATCAGCGCTATTATTTCATAACATTGAGGCGTAACAAGAAGAACTATATCTTCCCAAATTAGAATTCTATAATCTGCATGTTTAACAGTTGTTTGATTTTTGATCTTCGCTGACTCTCTCTCTCTCTCTCTCTCTCTCTCTCTCTCTCTCTCTCTGTCGCCTGTATCTAAACGTAGCAAATCCGAAAAGTACTACACTCTGACTGCAGATGATCCTAAGACTTCCAGTCGTATTGCTGTAAGGCTGCTCTAAATTTTATAGTTCACTCATTGACATTTGGCAAGTCGGAGATAAATCTTGCGGTTTTTTAGATTGTGCATTAGTGTGTCTCCAATTGGAGCCCAATTAGAAGTTGCTGACTGTTCATGCAGCTGAAAAGGAATCGTTGAATCAATCATATCGAGCAACTGAATAAAACATGTTTTGGATCAAAAAATCTATAGAAAAAGTTGTTTTCAGAATCATACAACATTACTCGAGTGGCTTAAACCCTGCTGCGCAGTGTAACACTGCAACGCTAACTAACTTAACTCTAGTTTTTTATAGTATTGATATATCTATTCACCTATCTCCCAGCTAGTCAAACAAGTTTTCAGAACTATATTTTTTCTTTATTAAATTTTATAAGTTATCTTTTATTTCATATAAAATAAATTTCAAATTTATATTTCAACATAAAAGCTCTGCAGAGTTAATTAACCAACATATTTATTTTGTTTTGTTTTTTCTTTTTCTTTTTCTCCCTCTCTTTTTGTGTTTGTTTCCCACAGAAACCGAATCGCCAGACGGACTATCACGATATCTCGCCACGCCCCTTTGGTGTGCCCGTCAGTGGAGGCGGTGGCGCAACGACGTCCGTTTCTGGATTTACACGCTCCAAGGCGATACGCAGTGGCAGCAGCAGCAGCAGCAGCAGCGGCAGCGGCAGCGGCGGCAGCGGTGGCAACAGCTTAGGGAACAATCTGAGCAGCTTGCAGCCGCAGACGCAGCGTGTCAATGTGCCACACCAGCAGACGCAGTTTCTGGCTCACTTCAGTGAGGCAACGGTAAGGAAATGCCAATTGCGAGCTCGTCCATCGTCAGCTGCGCTGACTTAGATGCCTGATGGATCAGACACACACACATACACACACACACACACACACACAGATGCACAGATACAAAGCAAAGCAAAACAAAACAAAAGTAAAAGCCAGCTAAACAGTGAAACATTTTGGCATTGCATAACATTTTAACAAAACAATTGGCCATGCTCTGATTTGGCCAATATCAGTTGCTCTCCCACTCGCTCTCTCTCTCTCTCTCTCTCTCTCTCTCTCTCTGCCTCTCTCTTACGTGCGATGGCAACTGTTTTGCCAGCAGCCAATTCACAACAATCCCAGAACCAGTTGCCAACCACAAAAACCTCAAACAATATATATATATATATATGGATATGGCTATATGTATATGGATCTATCAAATGAAATCATTTTTACCTTTCACCAGATCTTAGTCCAAAAAAAATGAACTCGCAAAGTAAACAACTGGATCAGTAACATTTCATTCATCAAAGTTGCCGTTATGCGCGTTTGTTTAACATATTTAGATAGGAAATAGGTTTATCTAATAAAAATATTCAGCTTTAAGTGCACAAATGGCTCAAACTGATTGAAATGTCTGGCGAACAGCCGCAAAGCTGTTTTCTCTCCCATTGTTTTGCTACTCAACTTCTTCTTCTGCTGTCTCTCTCTCTCTCTCCATTTCTATCACTTTTATTTCACCTCCCACTCTCAAGAGCTTGGTATGCGACTTATTCGACATTAAGTTTTTTTATTGAACTTAATTGCCCTCATTTGTTATTTAATTGCAGCGAAAGTGTTGCAATGATTAATCTTGGCCTAAGCTAACAAAACCGATTTGCGCTGAAATTCATTGACGGCCCACAGCATTGATCATTGACAATAAGTCAACAACTTTTGTTAGCTGTTTATGGGCAAGAAAAATTACATTTGAGTAAATAGAAAAGAGTAAAAAAGTTCGTGAATGTTAGATTTGGGAAAAGATCAAAACAGATTTCTATAGAAAGTGCCAATAGGAACTGAATGCTGATGAGATGATATGAAGATATATAAGAAGATTCGCTTAGAATTCAAATTTTTTGTAATAAATCTTGTTGAAATTATGAGATCTTCTGATAAAGCCAACAGTTCGTAAATGATAGGGTTAGTCTCAAAAATCCGAAGAAATTTCTATAGAAAATTCCAATTTCAACTGAATGTTGATGAAATAATAGAAAGCTATATAAGATTCGCTTAGAATTTACATTTTCTATAATAAGTTTTGTTGAAATTAGAAGATCTAATAATTAAAAGTGAATGATATAGTTAGATATGACTTTATAAGTAGATTCAATTGCAATTTTGTATTGACAATTGATCCATTAGATGGAATGCCATGGAATCGTAGACTTGGACTTGAGGAAAATGAGAAAATACTTAAGGAAAAATTTAGATAGAGTTAAAATTCTAAGAATAAAGCAAATCAAGCAGCTTTTGCCAACTCTAAAGATTCATATTATAAATTGCCAATCTGAATATTAAGAAATGAAATGTTTTGAGTATTTTTGAGAAACACAGCGAAGGCTGTAAGTTGCACAGAAAAACCCATAATTAATATCCCATTCAACAATCAGCAAGGCAACATCAAAGTTTCGCTTGATCTCATTTTACACTCCATTCTTCTCCGATTCTGCATAGCAAATATTATAAGAGATATTCAAAATAGTATATAGGTTAATGAGCTACCCATAGGAACTGCCTTAGAGTCTACTTCGACTCTCAGACCTTTCGACAATCACTTAAGCCATCATCATTATAACGTAATAGCAGACTTGGCTCAAGAAGCTGTAACCTTTGGCAGCTTCAGCCCAGCTACCTCAGCACCTTTCATGGACTCTGCTGTCTATTGACTGTTGACTGACGACGTCTGGTTGCCGATAGTTGCAGCGACCCAAAAATATCAACATGCAACACTCAATCTGGCCGCCTTCAATGGATGAGCACGAAGTTGCGCTTCTGCGTCACGTTTACAACCTGTGCGAAACACTTGGCACAGAGCTGCGAGCAGTCGCCTTCACAACTGAAATTAAATAAATACGAGCGCATAAATCGAGTCGCGACCATAAGCTGGAAATTTGCACAAAACGCTTTAGACAAATTTGAGAATCACTTGAATGGGAGGCAAAGACCGCAGCGGGCGGGCGGGCGAGCAGGCGGGCTGGCGGGCGGGCGGTAGCTGAGTCGAGTTCGCACGCAAAACAATTGACAGACGAACCGCAGAGATTGTGATTTCATGTATGTGTGTTAGGAGTAGCATGTTGAAACTGTAACAGTTTCCCATGACGACGATAACATGTGACCACAAAAGCCAATGCTGTGAATGGGGCGCAGCAGCTGTCGGTTGGCAATAGCCGTAATAACTATCTGGTAGCAGCAGCTAGCTAGCTAGCTAGACTAGATTAATCCAATTCGTAATGGCATTTCCCCTTCTTCTTCTTCTTCTTTGTAGAACGATAAGCGCGTGGCATCAAGCAGCGCTGCTCAGCGGCCCTTTGGCAATGGCGGCTTCTCGCCCAGCTCGACTCGCACCCGCACTCAGGCGCCGCCGGCGGCTGATGATGCCACGCCCCAGGCCGCATCGCCCTATCGGCTGCGCAATCGTTTCCAGCCTTCGACCTCAACCTCGACAGCTGCGTCGACAACGTCAGCGGAGGTGACCAGCAGGCGGTATAATCGCTTTGGCAGCAATCGTGCTGCAGCAAAATCCACAACGTCGACGACCTCAAAAAGCCCCAGCTCAACCACGCAGAATACGCCGGCGCCTGCCGAGCGGCCAAGCTTTGGACGCAAGCCGCCCAGTCCGCGTCGTCCTGTGTTCATTAGCCGCGAAATCAATGAGCCGGTCAGCGTGGTAAGCAAGCGACCGTTCAACTACAACAGCGCCAGGCTGAAGCTGCCGCGACCCACAGCCAGCACCACCAGCACGACTGAGGGCATGAGTCCAGACGAAACAGATGAGCAGTACGACCAGGAATCGCAGGAACAGGAACAGGATCAGGATCAGGATCTGACTGAAAACGAAGAGCACGAGGAGTCCTCAAGTCTGGAGAAGCTGCCACTGCAGGAGCAGACAATCGCTCCAGCAACAGTCAGCAAAACGGAGGCCAGCCAGGTCGCCGCTGTCCCCGCTGTCCCCGCTGTCTCCGCTGTTCCCGCTGACAACGCTGTTCCCGCTGTCGCCGCTGTCTCCAATGCAGCTGCTGTGGAAACGGCGACCAGCCAGGAAGCGGACTATGACAAGTCCAGCACCAGCAGCACAGAGGAAGCCCAAACGGACTCCTCTGAGGCGCAGGACCTGACGGAGGAGACAACGCTGCCAAACCCCGTGCATGAATATGAATACGTTGAAGACGAGGAGAAGGCCACAACAGCTATATCCAAAGAGCAAGACTCCACTGAGGAACAGCAAACAGAACTGGAGAACAACACCACCGAGCTGCCAGTCGAGACTACGCCCAACACTAGTATTCCTACACAACAGACGTCGGAAGCAGCAAAGGAGAGCTCAGATCAGCAGGAGGATGACGTTGAGTACGATGACGAGCTGGGCGAAGAAGGTAAGAGCATAGCATAGAGTATACAAAACTAAATTTAATTATCTGTAACACTTTACTTCAGGTGCCGATGAATACGAATATGACGAAGAGGAAGAAGAGGAGACTGATGCGGGAGAGGCTAGCGAGGAGAATAGCAATCACGATAACAAGGCCAGCACCGAAGCAAAGCTGCAGCAAACGAGCAGCAAGGAACACGATGATGAACGGGAAATAATTTCAGTGGTGACTACGAAGAGCGTTGTCAATGGCTCCACAGCTTATCCGGCATCTGTGACGCCGAGCAGCTTGGGCACAACTCTTGGCGACAGCCAGCCGGCACCACAGCGCGATGAGGATCAAACGGAGCTGAATAATGTCATCAATACAACTCCGTTGCCCACAGAGGACGCAGCCACACCCAATGTAACCGAGAGCTATGTGGTGGTGGCTTCGATACAGACAAGTCGCAGCATTAACGGAGCACGCTTCTTGCCCTTCCCGGCCATTGAGCAGGAGGAGACGAAGCAAACGCTCTCCGAACTGGAGCGTAAGGTGCACTCGAAGCACCAGCAAAAGCAGACAGACTTAAATGAGAGCAGTGAGGAGCCCAGCTCGACGACGCCTACATCGACTTCGTCTTCCTCGTCCAGCACCACTGAGAAACTGTTGCCTGTGCAGGGCGCCTCGACGGAGAGCATCATCGACAAGCTCGATCGCGTGCAATCGGAGCTATCCAGTGGCGTGCTTTCCGGCAAATATCCCATCATAAGTCAAATGGACTCGTCCACTTCCGCCAGCCCAATGACCACGGGCTCTGGACGCTTTGTGCCCAACATTCGCAAATTCCAGCCACGCACCACCACGGCACCCAGCACCACAAGCAGCGGCAGTAAACTGAAGGTGCAGCACTACGATGAGAGTGAAATGGATGAGCTGGCCAGTTTGTTACCAGTGGGCTTTAAGCCCAAGCCCAGTTACAAGAACCGCAAGATAACAACCACAACGACGACAACAACGACGGAAGCACCGGCCCAAGAGCAGTCGAAGAAGCCAGCGCGTAACTCCACAATCAGTCGCTCCTTTAAGAATGGCGTAGTCACCGTGCAGGACGTTACACTGGCAGGACTTCTGCCCAAGGGCTACAAGCCACCCAGGACGACGTCGACAACGACGACGGCTAGCCCAGAGCAAAGCACGACTAAGGCAGCAACAGTGCTCGAAAGTCTGTTTGAAGAGATCAAGTTCGATGAGAGCCTCGCAGCGCTACTGCCCAAAGACTACAAATTGAATGCGACTACAACGAAGCCGGAGATAGTTGTGGTCGAGGACATTTCCAAGTTTTTGCCAAAGGGATTTAATCCCTCAACAACAACTCAAAGATCGCCCGCAGTTGCCGTGCCCTTTGATGATCTGAGCAAATTCCTGCCGCCAGGCTATAAGCCACCAAAGGAGAAAGATGAACCCAAACTGCCAGCGGGCATTACTCCACTTAAAGTAGATGATATTAGCAGCTTGCTGCCACCTGGCTTCAAGCTCAACGGCACCAACAAGCCAAAGTTGAATGTGGCATCTGAAGATGATGATTTGCTTGCCTCATTGCTACCGCCAGGCTACAAGTCGAAGGCCATCCATCCAGCATCTACCTCCACGACGACGACGACGACCAGCAAGCCAGTGCCTAGCACCACTGAGAAGTCTGCAAATGACAGCACCTCCAGCGGTGGTGGCCTGAAGGTTGTTTTTCCCAAAGGCTTCCACAAGCGCCTTGGCTCACATCGACTGACCACGCCACACACTCCGCACGAGGGCAGTGAAGCGGCAAACTCATCGCCTCCCGTGGTGATTAAGAAGGGTCCCCCAACACGTGCCACCACCGAATTCACTGGCTGGCCCACGCCACCGACCACACCGCTATCCATAGACAAACTGAATGCGCAGACCATTAATTTCGAGGATCTGTTGACAGCAGCGGGCTCCAGTTCGACCACAAGCACCACCACCACAACAACAACTACGACGACAACCACAACTCCAAGACCCACAAAGCCAGGACACTGTACGGCCGACTGTGATCTGGAAGCGACTATCAAGATTATCGATGGCGTCGCCTGGAAACCGGAACTTTTGGATCACAATACACTTGAGTGGAAGAACCTAGCGCACGAGCTAGAAGCACAGGTAAGACACATTCATATCATTCATATACATCTCTCTCTTTACACTTCATTGATTTCCAGCTCAATGAGGTCTATTCCAAGGCACCACAGCTAAGCAAATGGTATAAGAAGGTGCGCATCGACAGCTTCAGCGAAGGCAGCGTATTGGTGGACTATTATGTAGAGCTGGCAAATATTACTGAGGATGTGGATACTCTGGAGATTAAGCAGCTGTTCCACGATGCACTGACAAAGCCAACAACGCCTCTGTTGCCCGAAAAGGATGCACAGGAGAATGAGACGGATAGCGTGTCCGGGCCACAGGAGGAACAGCTAGTCAAGGCCAGCTACCAGATGGGCAAATTTTACATTGACCCCATGGCCACCGAATTCAGCGGTAAGTATTCCTGAAGGAAGTGTACAACTAAAAGATACCCTAAGATAAAGTGTTTCTTCAGGGGAATGCCCACCTAGATACTCTGATTCTAGCAAAGAGATACTGTGTGCTTCAATCTTTCTAGGAATCTGCTCATATTAAAGAATACATTCTCAATTTATAGCTAATCCCTTCCCTTTTGTCTTTTCATAGTCATTGCCAAGAATTTGCATACGAATGTGGAGTTCGCCGAGGATGATCTGCCCATACCACAGTGGGCAATTGTAGTCATTGTCATAGGCGTTGGTTCGCTTGTGTTTGTCGTCATATTTGGCGTCACAGTGGTAAGCTGCAGACTCTTAACTTGTTTATGGAAAGGTTAATAATGAAGCTATCCCTCTGCAGCTGCTGAATCGTCAGAAGCGCGCTAAGAAGACTCCGATACCATTGACCAATGACATGCTAAATGAGCTCAAGGTAAATCACATGGGCGGCGCAGACAACTATGGTGTTGATGATTTCTACAATATAGACGATCCCTGGAACGATACCAAGCAGCCCATTAAGCCCAAGGTAAGTGCAGCATAATCTTATATCGGCAATGTCTAGCAATTGATATGATTCTTTTAACTGTTTGCCAGCGCTTCACCAATTCGATGCATGGCAGCAACAGCTCGAACATCTATGATAGCTGGCGCTCGACTCGTCATCCGCCACACAGCAGTGGCGACTATTTCTACGATCAGCAGCCAACGTATTCGCAGAAGGGCGACTCTCTGAAGCGGACTACGCCACATGGTCATCATCATCATCACCATCATCAGCAGCAGCAATATCCCGCAGGACATCAACAGGGCTACGGACATCAATATCCGGACGCCTTTGCTGATGCCCATCAGATGTACAGCTACAACAATCACGCGAGTCGAACGCGTTATGCCCGCGACTACGATCCAGATTTCTAGTTTAGTCTCCAGCCACCCCAAGACTAACCATGCTCTAGCTTTAGAAAACCGCAACCGATTCGCTAGTTGCAACTTAATAGCTTAAACTTGATACGTATGAGTAAATTATACAGCTGCTCAGTAACATATTTACACACTAAATAACTATAAGGCAGGCATCTATGTACTATATACATATATATACACATTATATCTGTGAGTTGGAGCTGTCTCTCGCTACCTGTCCCTTGTACACCTAATTGATGTCCATCATCTTTATTATTATTACTAAATCGGAAATACTTGTTCTATATGTAACATATATGGAAATTAGGAGTTCGCATGTGAGCTTCCAGAAATAAATAGTCATGCACTTTTAGTTAATGCTAGATTGTAATTATATTGTAGTCACATTAAATAATTTAATTACTGGCGGCATATATATACAATTACAATTCACCCAACTCTATATTAAGGCAATAAATAAAACAATAATTATATATTTAAGTGTTGAATTTCTTATTTCAAATATTTTATTGGCGTATTTGTAACATTTTATGGGCGTGCTGTCCAAAATATAACAAAAAACGAAATTGTATTCATTGGGGAAGGGGTATTTTGTGTGGCTTTATGCTTCCATATGGCAACTTCAACTGGCCCACAAAACTGCCTGACCGCCTGTCTGCTCTAACAATGAAGCCACTGGGTCTACATTGCGTTTGCATTTTTGCGATGCCAAAAGGTATTATTTCAGATTTATAGATGTAAGAGGTATACTAACAAAAGAGTTTATGTAAAATGTATTAAAGAAACTAATAAATGAATGTATTAGAAGTACTCCTAGCAGTCAATTTAATAATATTTTTATTTACTTATCATATTATTAATTATTGACATCATCATTAGATGATCAAAGCTTAATATATAAAAATTCTTGTATTGATAGTTCCAGCTTGCTGACGCAAGAGCAACGCTTTGATGCTTTGATAAAAAGGATAAAAGTAATAATAAGAATAAAAACATAAGCATTGCCGCTTCAATGGTTTCTAGAAGACCCTTTATCCTAGGTGGTATCATACCAAGGATATAGTCCTGAGAACCTAAAGGATCAAACTCCTGGTCCAACAATATGGAAGATTTTCTTTCTGTAGACAGCTGTAAACAAGCTGTTTTTCTATAAAATGGTTTCCAGTCGACCTACACATGTTTGGTTATACCATACCAAGGACATATTCCTGGAAACCCATAGGATCATATTACTGGTCCACAAATATGAATGTTTTTTCTTTCAGCAAACCTTTCAAATGAGCCCCTTGAACACCCTAATGATTCCTAGTTGACCCACATATCCTTTGTGATCAATACTAAGGCTATAGTCCTGGAAATCTAAAGGACTAAATCGTCCACAAATATGTATGCTTTCCTTTCAGCCGACCTTTTAAACTGTTTATGGGAAATTCGCATTGAATTTCTCCAGAAAAGTAATTTTACAAAATGTAGTTGCATAGCTTTAAGGGGCAGCCGTTGCAACGCTTAAATTGCGAAATTGCATGTTAAGTCAACTGAAGTACCAGGCGCACAGAAATTATCAGTAGGGTGACGCATTCTTTTTAACATTGAGTTAAACTTGCACTTTTGTTTAACCTTGGGTTAATAAATCCATCTACTCAAGAGTCGCTGCGGCGTTTAGTTGGTAAACTTGCATGTAAATTCAGGTGAAATACCAGGCGCACAGAAATGAGGAGTAGGGTGACGCATTCTTTTTAACATTGAGTTAAAATTGCACTCTTGTTTAACCTTGGGTTAATAAACCTACTCAAGAGTCGCTGCGGCGTTTAGTTGGTAAACTTGCATGTAAATTCAGGTGAAATACCAGGCGCACAGAAATGAGTAGTAGGGTGACGCTTGCTATTTAGAATTGAGTGGAGTAAATTTGCACTTTTGTTTAACCTTGGGTTAATAATCCAGAGTGCAATTTTAACTCAATGTTTAATAGCATGCGTCACCCTACTACTCATTTCTGTGCGCCTGGTATTTCACCTGAATTTACATGCAAGTTTACCAACTAAACGCCGCAGCGACTCTTGAGTAGGTTTATTAACCCAAGGTTAAACAAGAGTGCAATTTTAACTCAATGTTAAAAAGAATGCGTCACCCTACTCCTCATTTCTGTGCGCCTGGTATTTCACCTGAATTTACATGCAAGTTTACCAACTAAACGCCGCAGCGACTCTTGAGTAGATGGATTTATTAACCCAAGGTTAAACAAAAGTGCAAGTTTAACTCAATGTTAAAAAGAATGCGTCACCCTACTGCTAATTTCTGTGCGCGTGGTACTTCAGTTGACTTAACATGCAATTTCGCAATTTAAGCGTTGCAACGGCTGCCCCTTAAAGCTATGCAACTACATTTTGTAAAATTACTTTTCTGGAGAAATTCAATGCGAATTTCCCATAAACAGTTTAAAAGGTCGGCTGAAAGGAAAGCATACATATTTGTGGACGATTTAGTCCTTTAGATTTCCAGGACTATAGCCTTAGTATTGATCACAAAGGATATGTGGGTCAACTAGGAATCATTAGGGTGTTCAAGGGGCTCATTTGAAAGGTTTGCTGAAAGAAAAAACATTCATATTTGTGGACCAGTAATATGATCCTATGGGTTTCCAGGAATATGTCCTTGGTATGGTATAACCAAACATGTGTAGGTCGACTGGAAACCATTTTATAGAAAAACAGCTTGTTTACAGCTGTCTACAGAAAGAAAATCTTCCATATTGTTGGACCAGGAGTTTGATCCTTTAGGTTCTCAGGACTATATCCTTGGTATGATACCACCTAGGATAAAGGGTCTTCTAGAAACCATTGAAGCGGCAATGCTTATGTTTTTATTCTTATTATTACTTTTATCCTTTTTATCAAAGTATCAAAGCGTTGCTCTTGCGTCAGCAAGCTGGAACTGTCAATACAAGAATTTTTATATATTAAGCTTTGATCATCTAATGATGATGTCAATAATTAATAATATGATAAGTAAATAAAAATATTATTAAATTGACTGCTAGGAGTATTTCTAATAAATTAATTTATTAGTTTCTTTAATACATTTTACTTAAACTTTTTTGTTAGTATACCTCTTACTTCAATAAATCTCAAATAATACTTATTGCAATACCTATTATATACCTATGAAACTAATCCAAAATTTGGCGATTCTAGCTCTGCATTCCGATAGTTTTTAAGTTTTTAATCGATAACTATATATATGCTATACACAGACCTTACAAAAAATGCAAGTCTCGATCGATGCGTTCATACATACGAAAACCACCTCAGCTCGTCACTCAAAATCAAGAATATATATATATACTTTATGGCGTCTGCCTCACCTCCTTCTGCCTGTTACATACATTTTAACAAAATCATTATACCCTGATTTCCCATTTTCAATGGATCTGAATGGTATAAAAAAAGGAAGCTCTGCCGAAACCCGGGATTGAACCGGGGACCTTTAGATCTTCAGTCTAACGCTCTCCCAACTGAGCTATTTCGGCATGTGGTGCACCCGAACCTCACGGTATTCCTGCCAAAACACTTAAAAATAAACTATAAGTCCCAACTGGTTTTAACGCTACTTATCAGCATATTTTATCAATGACAGCACCTGATTTTTTTGTTTGCTGAGAATACCATTCCTAAAGATTCTCGGTAACATACTGTATCTTAAAGATATACAAATGCAATAAATGCCTTGGCTATGCCGCCTTGCTAGGTTACAGACGCATCAAGCCCCATAGGCAAACAGACGGTTAACCAATTGTAAACTGTAAAATGTAAACTATTAAACAGGAACTACAAATTTTTTTTGTGGCACATAAAATTTAAATTTTTAAAATTTATATCGGTACAGGTGGCAGGAAGTAAAAAGTTAGTCGTTGCCGAAACCCGGGATTGAACCGGGGACCTTTAGATCTTCAGTCTAACGCTCTCCCAACTGAGCTATTTCGGCATATGATTGTGCTTTATCAAATAATGTACTTAGTGACAGCCAATGTATCAAAATATTTTTATATGGTTTGAGTCTTCACTAAAAGCTTACACACTACTCTATATTGCCATGGACTACAATACAATTGTTATCAGATACATACTATATGTACGAACATACATATTTACGTTTCTTTAAATTTTTAAAAATTTGTCTCACTAAATTCTATTTTTCCTATTCTATTCTTCTATTCAACACATTCAATGTATTTACTAAAAGCAACTACTATGTTATTAAACTTTTTTAAATAGAAGAGTAATCAATATTAAAAATCACTAAACAAAGCATCTCACTTTGTTATAATAATAATAATATTAGAAATATAATTTCAACACTATTTATAAATATATTTCCAAATGACAAAAAAGAAGTCATTGCCGAAACCCGGGATTGAACCGGGGACCTTTAGATCTTCAGTCTAACGCTCTCCCAACTGAGCTATTTCGGCCGATGATTCTATCCTGCCAAATTTGCTACTTCCTGCACAGGTGTAGTAAAATTAAATTCAAGTTAATTTTATGATTAAAATAAATATTTACAAAAGTTGACCATTTCGGAGAAATAAAACAATTATTACGCTAACTCTAGTTGCTCAGTAGCGGAAAAATATATATGTAAGGGTCATTGTGCATTAGCCCATTTTATGCCACTGCGCTTTAGAACTTTTCATACCCCTGCGCTTTTCAACATTCTGAACATACACAATTTTATTAGTGTAGTACTTATGAAAAAAAAAATATAACAGGAAAATCTTGCAATAAAATATATGAATATAATAAATTAATATTAAATTAAAAAAAAAGTTGTTATCTGCCGAAACCCGGGATTGAACCGGGGACCTTTAGATCTTCAGTCTAACGCTCTCCCAACTGAGCTATTTCGGCACATGCAGCGTGTTGTTTCTAAGTTCAATTTTGTTCTTACAAACAATAGAATATGTCAATACGCAAGAATTCTAATTTTGATTGGTTGGTTTGACCCCGTATAAATATATTATTTATAAACAAAGTATGAACTGAATAAAAAATTTATGATTTTTGATTTCGTTTTATTTCTATTGGTTTTCGTCATTTTGCAACATCACAATATACAAATTTGTATGTGTGAGCCCCTAATAAATATGATTTAATGAAAAATATAGACAGAAACGTTTACTTTAATATATTGTAATTTACTTCTTAAGTCTTTGATTATATGAATTTTAATTAAAGATTGTTCACAACGATTTGTTAATCCTTTTTCCTTCATTAATTTAGCAGGCTTTCCGCTAGGGTCGCCAGTTTATCAATTTCAGATACAGCTCTCTTAAGCTAAAAAGTTAACATTCAATTTGTGGTTGTGTCTGTTGTATGTTGTCTCCTATGTTGTCTGTTATCAGTTGTATGCTACGTTTAATTGAAATGTGTTCGCGATAATGAAATCAATACAGGTTCTAGGGGTTCTTATATATGTATAACTACTAATTGTTACAATTTAATTCAAAGACAGTTAAAAATTTTTACTAATATCACTTTCTAGAAATTTGTCCAATTCGTATCGTGTATCAATTGCAATGTATCATGTGCCTACGTATATTTGATTTGTTCCTCGAAATATTTCAATTAGTTTTGGCATAATTTTAATCGCAGACCTAGCCGAGCCAGCTACAAAATCAAATATTTGATCAAATTCAATTTAAATAATTTTCATTTATTTAAAAATTTAAAAAATAACTAATTAGAATAATTGAGTAATTTTTCAAGTGTTTTTTGTTTTGTATTTGTTTTTGGTGTGTGGGGGAGGGTGAATGATGAGTAAATATTTCAATTAAAATTACATTTTTTTATGAATATGCATAAAGTGCTTTTTGTGGGACTGAATGTTTTTGTAGAACGTGTGTGCGTGTATGTGTGTGTGTGTGTGTTTAAAGACAATTTTAACAATAATAAAAAAACTTAGCATTGAGTTTGAATTCTTTATAAATGTACAAAATATAATTAGTAAACATAAAAATGCATTTAAAACTAAACAAAAGCACTAAATTGCTGGTTCAATGCCTACAATTATAAAAAATTTGTTATCGTGGTTGTTGTTTTTGTTACGCCTAATTATAAGCTATGATATATATACATATATATATATATATATACATATATATATATATATATATATATATATATATATATATATATATATATATATATATATATATATATATATATATATATATATATATATATATATATATATATATATATATGTTTTATATACATATATATAAATGTAAAATGTATATGTATGTATATGTATATGGGTTCAATAATTAAAACTACAATTTATAACACGACGTAAACAAACAAAGGCCAAGGGTAGACAGCTGAATACAAGTATATATATATATATATATATATATATATATATATATATATATATATATATATATATATATATATATATATATATATATATATATATATATATATATATATATATATATATATATATATATATATATATATATATATATATATATATATATATATATATATATATATATATATATATATATATATATATATATATATATATATATATATATATATATATATATATATATATATATATATATACATATAGAGATGTATATGTAGATATACATGCATGTATGTACGGTTGAGTGTATATGCACTTGGTAACTATGTTAAAGAACTATCGCCTTTGAGTGGGCAACACATAAATATGTATGTAATAAGTCTGTTTAAATTGTTTTATAATTTCAAATAAGTTTCTTCTTCTTTTTTTTTAAGCTGCAAAAGGCGCAGCAAAACACTAATCAGCATTGCGGAGCATTTTTCAACAGACAAATTCCAATGCAATTCTTTTAGGGGGCACACAGGCCAGTATAATTTTGATTTCAAATCGCTTTCATATATTGTTGTAAGTGATATAATGCAAAAATGAGTGTACAAGAATGCAGTGTATGTTTATATATGTATGTGTGTGTGTGTGTGTGTAAGTGTTTGAGTGTGTGCGTTGTAATTATTCCACAGCAAATCCACAGGTTTCCTCGACGGCTTGCGTCAGCTTGTCACAGAGCAGCTGATAGTTCTCGTAGGGCGGCAAATCAATGCGATTGAAGCAGGTGTGTGCCTTGGGCAAATTTTGTGTGGGCACATCTGCTGTTAGATGTATGGTGAACAGCCGTGGCCCCACCGCACCTGTAGAGCCTTGCAACGCACGAAATCCTTGCAGCGGCACCCGCGAAGAGCCCGTCACAAATTGCAGCAAACGTGCACGCATCTCTGAACTGTACGACTCAACCACCTGCCACACACACACAAAAGATATTGCGTTATTAGAAATGAGAATAAATGCTAAGGTAAATATATTACGTCTTACCTGCCAGAACCACAGCACCTGCGGTGTTTCATTGGTACAATGTTTCATTCTCGTATTATTGCGCCAGTCATTGACATCGATGCTAGAGATGCCTCCAATAACCAATTCCAATTCTCGCTCATCAAATGGGCGCAGCAAATGGCTGGGTATCAGTTCACAGAAGCCTGGCCAATTCAAAAGAGGTTGGAGTAGGTTAAAGGTAATGTATATACATATGTACATATATTGAAAAGTTATATACTGACCTTTCTGTAGTGCCAAAAACTGTTGCTCAATGCCGCGCATGAAGCGATAGTTGACATAAAGCTTTACATACTCGCGCTTATTCTCCTCGGTAACGGCAATTGATGCCCCGCCGGGCTTCAACTCATGCACCACCAGTGCTCCAAAGCTATTGTTCTCCACGCTAAACGTGGACTCGATAATCCCGCTGATATTGCTTTCTCTGCAAAATCAAATTGACATTAAATAATGGCAAATCAAATGATGTCTCATATGTCTTGTCCACTTACAGCATCCACGTGAGACTGCGATGCAGCTCAGGATCCACACCCTCAATATCGCCTAGTGTGATGGGTTTGTTCAACAGTTGCTTGTAGAAGGGAGTTGTGAAGCCACCATCCAGACAATGGCCATGGAAAACGGCAATGCCCAGAGTACGGCCAACGAAATGAAAGTAGGACAAATGATCTGGATTGATGCTCGAATCGGGATTGATTTGCAGCGTGTAATGATCGTCGCGGCTGTACTGAAATAGGCCGTAATGTGGATTGAGCATCTCGCGGGATAACAGATGAAGCCATTCGCGTGCCACACCACCATAATCCAGTCCCTCCTCACCCTTAAACTTGACCATGAGCCGTTTGCGCATGTCCTTAGCGCGCATCTTCATAATCAGTCTGTAGCTCTCCTCAAATATCTCGCTGCGCGACACCTCCAGCCGACAGTGGCCCGACTGTGGCTGCAACGTTTGCAGTTCCGAACGCAATGCCCGCATTTTGCCAACCAAATCGCGTCGATACTTTGGCAGGAGGTCGGCTCCTTCAAGCAAACCCTGTGGCAGATCCGGCACCACAATATGCGGCGTTGCTCTGCGATGCGGTGTGGTTGTCGTACTGCCAGTGCCAGTGCCAGTGCCATTGCCAGTGTTCGAAGTCGCAGGTGGTGGTGGTGCTGCAGCCGGTGGCGGAGCTGCAGTTGATGGCGGAGCTGCTGATGCTATTGCTGCTCCACTATTTGGTGTCGCCGCTGGCACAGTTCCACTGCCATTGCATATCCTTTGCAGTATGCTGCCGCTTAGCCGCGGATCCGTGAACTGTGTGGTGCGATTATTGTGATCAACAAAGTAAACACGACCCGAGGCCGTTTTGCGCTGCTCCCAGCCGCTGGGCAGCGACCCAATCTCATCCAGCGTCAGATGCTGCGTGTCAAGATCGCGTGGTATGCGCGGATCATGCCATGTGGACACACCAGTCAGTATGTGATAGAAATACACCTGGCCTTGCTGTGTGGTGCGCATCTCATAGCCCGGTGGCAAGTCCAAAAACGGACGCGCCGCCTGATTAGCCGCCGCTATCGTTGCAGATCCATAACGCAAACCACCAGCCATGGCCGCACCACCTGCCCCAGCATTGCGTGTGCCGCGTGAAGAACGTCGACGCGCCGCTGCTTCCTCTGCTGCCTGCCGTGAGCTGCGGCGTTGCGAACGTTGCGCAGGCGTTGCCGCTGCAGGCGTCCGTTCCGATCTGCTGCTAACTGGCTGACTACTGTTCGCATTCGGACTATGCACATTGCCGTTGCTGTTGGCATTGCTGTTGCTGTTGCTATTGCTATTGGCGGTGGTCGGTGTTGCAGGCGTTGATGACGTTGTCACTGTTGCACTCGTGGGGCTCTGCCTTGGCGGTGTTGTTGCGGGTGTTGTTGTCGTTGTCGCTGTCGGTGTCGTGCCATCGTCTGCCTGCCAGCCGTTGCTGGAGTGCTGTGGCTGCGTCGATTGGACACTCTGTGCGTTCCCATTCACATAATTCTGCTGGCCCGTGGGCGATGTGGGCGTCGGCTCGCCAGGCGCATGTCCATTCAGTCCTGTCGATGTTTGATGCTTTGGCGTTTTTACATGATTGTCGTTGTTGCTGATGTGCAGGCGACCAGTCGCCGTCGTTGTCGTTGTTGTCGCATTGTTGCTGCTGCTGCTGTTACTGCTGGTGCTGTTGTTGGGCGTGGATGGCTCTAGCGCCGCATTTCCTGCTCGGCTGGGCGTTGACTTTTTGCCCGGTGTGACCGCTGTCATTGTCGTCGTCGTTCCTGAGCTCGGACTGGTATTCTCTTTACCAACCGCCACGGCCACACCGACGCCCACACCTACGCTAGAGAGTATTTCCGTTGAATGACGCCGTTCGTCCGGCATCTCACGCGCCATTTGACGATTGCTATGACCGTTGAGCAGATTTGTGCATGTTGTGGAACGTGTTGGACCTGCCGGAGGCTGCCTGTCCACATTGTTGCCATTGTGCTGATTGTGCTGATGGCGCTGCTGCGGCGACTTTGTCCCCGCCGGCGTTGCCGCAACTCTGGGTCTATCCCATTGCGTCGATTTGGTCGCATGATTCACATAGTAGATACGCCCGTTGTCCGTGCGTCGCTCCTCCCAGCCGTCCGGCAGATGGTCCACTGTGGAGGAGTCTTCCTCTGACGGGCCACGCACATCGCCGCTAGGTCCCACAATGGCCAGCGGATTGCCACTGCAGGGTCCATCTTTGGCAAGCAGCGAGATGATGATCTGACCGCGCACCAGCTCATCGTCGTCCGGGGACAATTTACCAAGATCCAAACGTTGAACTAAAAAGTTGAGAAGGATAAAACAACCTTTAGCACATATTTACTATTGGAATAGGCGGAATTACTTACATCCGGTGCCCTTCAGACTTTGAATGGTGACGGCGGGAATGCGCACGCAGCCCAGGAATCCGCTGCCCTTGTGTATCTTTCGGTTATTCCAAACGGTTATTGTTATCGAATCGCCACGCCCCAAGAACAGATCGTAGTGCGTATTCCATTTGGGATCCAGCGAGGACTTGCTTATCTCTGTTGAGTGGACTTGACCGGTGCCATCCACCTGAACTTTTGCAAACGGATCGGGCAACCCTACATGAAGTAAAATTAAAGTAAGTGAGGTAATTTTAGTAATTTGACTAATTTTATTTATTTAAATGGATTGCATGTGGCAAATTGAACAAAATATATAAGCAAACACGCCGCAGACACCACTGACCAAGTGGAGTTTAGTCTCTGAGTCTCTTCTAGCTGCACACGTGAGTAGGTCAGACTTAGATTATAATAATCGCTCTGCAGTTAATAATTATATAGAATGCTTCGATTGCTATTGCTAATTTGGTTGCTAAGCCAGTCAATGCTACCTGCTCATTGCTATACACCCCATCCTCGTCCTGGTTTTCCTGATCGCATCGCTATTGATCTACGACGGCTGCCCATACAATGCCTGGACGAACAGCAACCGGAAATCGAAACAATAACAACTACGACATCGACAACACCGAGTGACACAGTTGAAATAAACGGCTTCGACTAGGTTATCGCAGCGGCCCTCTAATCATCAGCACCAATTTTCCTGTGAGTCCCCCTCGCTGGTCGCAGATTGCCGAGGGTAATCACACCCGGCGGCATTTACCATATGCACATACTCAGTTTTAGATTACACGTCTTCCCCGTCGAGCACAATCACTGGCTGACCCATAAAAAAGCAGCAGCATCATTGACGCAGCCACCAATCCAATCACTAAACTTATGGCTTCCATACGCTTCAGCACCTTTATCGCTTGGCTGTTGCTGGCGCTAATGGCGCTGTGCGCCGTTCCAACAATGGCTGCACCTTTCGACGATCGCCGCTGGAATCGACCACGTGTCAACCAGCCAAATCATCGCCTACCTGGAACGCCGCCCTTCAATCCGCATGGCTGAGCGACGCTAACGAGTACTTTTCATTCAATTAGCCTAGTTCATCAAATTGTGAATTGTGAATTGCGTTGACCGCAGAGGGCACAACGAATTTCAATTAAATCACGACGACGCTTTAATAATTGTCTTTAATACTGACCCGAAAAGCATAAGCGAGGCCAAGTGCCAATAGTTGGCATGGAATGTGAATCTTCTGCTAACCAATTGCTAGACTCACAGTGGGATTTCTATATCTATATCTATCTAGAGCGCCAATTCCTCAGTATATCACATATACCACAGGCAATTGTCATTGATTTATGCAGAGGCTAAAGAAAACGAAGCTATAAGAATATAGTATTTGAGTAGGTATATAGTATATATATATATATATATATTGCAGTGTAGCTATCAAGGTCATTAAAATGAAATGCCAGCCAGCCAGGCAGTTGGCTATCCTGTTGAGTGGCTCAGCTCGCACCTGTATGCGTACACCTGGCGCGCGTGTGTGTGTGTGTGTGTGTGTGTGCTGTGTGGGTAATTTGAACTGTGGACGAGGGCAACAGCTGTTGATTGATTTTATGCTCCAAAGAACACAAAGGCAAAATGGCAAAACAGTAAAAGGAAATAGCAATAGCCATGCAATAAGTCGACTTGCAGATGCTCTTTAAAGTTGGATTACATAAGAGAAGAGCAGCTATCAAACCATTTCAAACTGCCTTAAATGGAGCTGCAAAGCAACGATTTACTAGCTATCCATGCCATATATTGGCAAGTGTATAGCTTGAGCCATCGATCGACTGCGGTATGCCGCGGCGACCACATGTCGTTCAACCCCATTTGGCTTAACGCTACGTGGCACAATTTTGCGGCTCAGTCGGAATACTTTGTGTAGAAAATTAACGTTTGGCTGCACTTTCACTCGGCTGCAAGCGGAAGTCATTGTTGCATGCAGTTAACCGGCGAAGCAAATGTTTTTTTTTTATTTTTTGCAAATAAAACATCATTGGCACTTATGAGGATTTGGCGCACGTCGTCTCCTCGCTGGGTGCAGAGGGCATTTTGTCGGCGGCGGCGGCGGCTGCTGCTGCCGCATTGTCGGCCTCTGCACGCTGACGCATGCGCTCCTCGATGACTGGTCGAAAATGCCGAATCAGTCCTTGCGGTGGCCAGGCAGCACCATCGCCCAGAGCGCATATGGTATGTCCTTCGATCTGTTTGGTGATTTCCCACAGCATGTCGATCTCGCTGGGCTTCGCCTGACCCGTAACAAAGCGCTGCATGATGAGGTGCACCCAGTGCAGGCCCTCGCGACAGGGCGTGCATTGGCCGCAGCTCTCATGCTTGTAGAAGGCGGCCAGACGTGCAATGGCCTTGATAATGTCCGTCTTCCGATTCATCACTATGATGGCGCCGGTGCCCAGAGAGGAGCGCACGGCCATCAGGCCGTCATAGTCGTGTATAGATTTCGCGGCGTCATCCTTAGGAATACAGGGTGTTGACGAGCCGCCGGGTATAATAGCTAGCAAATTGTCCCAGCCGTCAGTAACACCGCCAGCATGTCGTTCTATGAGCTCTCGTGTCGGCATCGACATTTCTTCTTCCACTGTGCAAGGTCGCTCGACATGTCCCGAAATATTGAACAGTTTTGTGCCCGAGTTGCGAGTGCGTCCAAAGCTGGCAAACCAATTGCCTCCACGCCGGCAGATCGTGGGCACAACAGCCACTGTCTCCACATTGGTGACCGTTGAGGGACAGCCAAAGACACCCACATCGGCTGGAAAGGGCGGCTTGCTGCGCGGTTTGCCCGCCTTGCCCTCCAGCGACTCGATAAGCGATGTCTCCTCGCCGCACACATAGGCCCCAGCGCCGCGCTGCACGTACAGATCGTAGTCAAAGCCGGATCCGCAGGCATTCTTGCCCAGAAAGCCAGCCTTGTAGGCCTCGGCTATAGCGTACTGCAGATTGCAGGTCTCGTTAAAGAACTCACCGCGCACATAGATGTAACCCGTATTGGCGCCCATTGCATGACTAACTATGAGACATCCCTCCACCAGCTTATGCGGATCGTGACGGAAGATCTCTCGATCCTTGCACGTGCCCGGTTCGCCCTCGTCGCCGTTGACGACCAGAAACTTGGGTCGGCCATCGGGCGGCTTGTTCATAAACGAATATTTGAGACCAGTGGGAAAGCCAGCACCGCCGCGTCCACGCAAGCCAGACGTTTTAATCTCATTAATAATCCAGGGCGAGCCCTTCTCGATTATTTCTTTGGTCTTGTACCAGTCGCCGCGTTTCATGGCCGCTTTCAGGCGCCAGTCGTGCAGCCCGTACAGATTTGTGAAAATACGGTCCGAATCGGCCAGTGGGCCAAAAGTCGTCTTGGTCTGTGGTGGCGGTGTGCCCGGGGGCGGGCCCTTCGGTGGTGGCGGTGGACCTGGCGGCTTGGCTGTTGCAGCAGCTGATGCAGGTCGATCTGATCCAGACTTGGCCGGAGCACCAACTTTTCCAGAGCTTAATATTGTTGACATTCCACGAGCTTGATTCATGTCGCAAACAGGTGATGCGGAATTTGTATTAATTAAGCCAGGTAATGCGTTTATTCTAACTCCTGTAGTAGGCAAAGTTGCTTGCCCAAAAGTGGAAAACGACTTTGCCGATCCACCTGAGGGCTTTGTAGATCCTGGCGGAGGCTTTGCAGATCCGCTGCTCGGCGGAGGTTTCTTAGCAGATTTATCTGCGTCATCGTCCTCCTCTCTGTAGTTGGTCTTGGGAACACATTTTAACTTGTTTCTTTTGTACTTTGGCTTATACTTGAAGTATGCCGTCTTGGCTTTCTCCAGCTTTTCGGCAACTTTATCATCGTCCGTTTCCAGAATTCGCTGGTTTCGCGGAAATTTGTTTTTTTCGGTTACGGGCTTCAGCGGGAAATCCACTATCTCCTTATATTCAATTTTCGGCTTCCTTTTCATTTTGTCTTTAATATTCTGTTTCGGTTCTATAATCCGATCTTTGACTTTCGTCTTTATCCAATCACGAATTCGCTCTTGTTTTTTCTCCAGGAAACCTGGTTTTATCGTCCGTTTAATATTACGCAAAGGTTTCAAACACTTCTTTATTCTCGCCTTTTTCTTAGCCAACTCCTCTTCACTCATCTCAAGCAAATTGCCTGACTTCTGATCTTCCTTCTTATTGGCAGCATCAGAGCCTTTCTCGCTGTCATTGCCTTTGGTGCACATTGCCATGGCCTGCGACATCTTGGCGGGTAGCAGAATAACTGAATTATTTCTTGATGCTGTCACCTGACGAATGCTTAGCACAAGCTTCCCCTCGGCCGTCGAGCCCAAGAGAGTCGACGTGAGCTTCACAACTTTCCCTTCGTTGTTTTTGTTGCGCATTTCCACCAATTGTTGTAGGGATGTGGAATCCTTAGTTTTGGCAGCCTCATCTCGACCTTTATCGACACCTGAAGGCGTTTTGCCATTCGAAAATGTACGCCGCAAATGTGTTATTGCAAAAGGCAACTTGTAACTTGTTGTTGGTTGATTGCGCAACAGCAGTGCAATCATTGTCGTTGTATTTCTTTAAGCCCACGTTTCTACACAAATTGAATTGTTTTATTGCACCTTTTGCTTGTGATAACAAAAGCAAAAGTCTACTACAAGAAATATATACCTACACATATATATTTATACATATATTGTATGTCTATATATAATTTAGAGCTTATAATTTCTGAACATATTTTAAAAGGTAAAGGTCCAAAAAGTATTGCTTAATTTTGTTGCTACATTTCCACATATAAATTTGGTTTGCTGCATGATGAATTTATGAAATTCTAAAGTCAACTTCTCGAAACTATTTTGCGTTGTTTCGTTTCGTTTCGTTTTGTTTTTTGGGTGAATAGAGAAAATTCGTCATAACATGTGTTTCCCCAAGCCCATAATATCTATTTATATATCACTCTAGAAATCAAACGCTTTTCGATAGTGTCAAGTCCTCTACGTAAGACCCTAAAACTCACACACACACACACCCACACACATTTTACCCAGTTTGTGTTTTTCCCAACCTGCCCAGTTTGCTATGAGCGAGTATATAGCACGAATCTAATCAGTCCCAACGATAAACAAAAAGCGGCCAACTTGTGTGCCATTTTTTGTAGCCATTTGCATGGGCATGAAAACATGCACCAAGCCAAGCCAAGCCAAGCCAAACCAAGCCAAACCAAACCAAACCAAACCAACCCAGTCCAACCAACCAACCGACCAAATGTAAGTCAAGTGCATTGATGTCAACTCGATGTGAGGCTGTAACATGAACAAAGTGACATCGAGTCCATAGCTCGCTGGTCGATGGCTACTTGGCATGCTGCTGTTAATTACACATTAGCATTTCAGTGTGTGCCATAGAAATGCACACCAAGCGCAGCTCCTTGTTTGGGGTTCCCCCTCATGAGCACCTGTCGCATGCGTATCAAACTAATAATATATGCTATAATTTGAAGAAAACATACATACATACATACATACATATATGAAAAACAAAAAAAGAAAAAATTTATAGAAACATTAGGCAATGCGGACGGCAACATCGTCGTCGTCGTCGTCGTTTCGACGCCCCCCGCGTGATTTAAGTGCAGCGAAGTGTAAAAAAAAAAATGAATAAGAGAAATACAACTCACGCACACACACACACAGGGGCAAACTGTGTTGTGCGTGCATGAGTGCGAGAGTGAGAGAGCAACACAATGAAAGTAAATTAGTAATAATTCGTTTTAGTTATGTGTAAACAAATTATAACAAAAAAAATGTATATATATATATATATATATATACTTATATATAGATAAATATATGTATATACATATATATATATATGTATACAAATGGCATGGCAACCCTAATTTGTAGATAGAGCTAGCGCTGCCTAGCTCCCTTCCGCTCCTCCTCCTCCCCCCCCCTCCCCACTCCCACACTCTAGCTGGCAATTCGTATAAAAAAATGAAAGTAGACAAAAGGAAATGCTAAATTTAGCTACAAGACCCGAGGTACATACGTAGCACGTTAAAACGCAGCGAAGCTCAACATTTGCGCTCGCATTTGCTTTGCTGTTTGTTTTGATTATAAAGCAATTTGCATATTATTAATAATTTTGGATATTTAATTTATACTCACGAAACAAATCCTTGCGCGCCAAATTCCTAGCACACAATACTGCAAGAGAAAAACCAAGTCAGTTATTAATAAATAATCATATTTCAATTGTTATTTGCATTTTACTTACGCGTTATTCGTATCTTGTGTGTACCATTGCGACGTGAATAATCCAGTTTATTCATAATTTCAGACTTTGAATTTTGTTTAGTTCTTGCAATTGCAATTTACATAGGTATATATAAAATATATATATATATATTTAATTTACTGTTATTGCTTTATGAAACAATTGGTCTGTCGCACAATGATGATGTTGCTCATGTTGGGGCATTAAATGTTGTTAATTTTGTTGTTGTTGCTGGCAGCATAAATTAATTGAAACGAAGTAAAAGGAAGAGGTAGAGAGAAATAGCAAAAGAAAAAATTATCTCAATTTTCGTAGTTGTTGTTGTTGCTGCTGCTGCTGTTGTTGTTGTTGTTGTTGTTGGTACTGGTGTAGCAGCTGGTGCCGCTCTTGTTGTAGCCTTGAGATTTGCTGCTGCTACTGTTGCCGTTGCCGTTGCCGTTGCTGTTGCTGTTGCTGTTGCAGTTGCAGTTGTGTGTCATTTTTTTGCACAGCGAAATATTTATAATTCATGTGTTGTTTGTTGGCACTGCGAACGCCAACTGCAATAGAAATATGACAAAACTGATTATTTATGAGTTTCATAATTGAATTTATACGAATTAGTTTTTTTTTTTTATTATTATTTTGCTTTTTATTAGTACACACGCATTTTGATAACTAAAACGTTCGTTCGTTAAGATAAGCACTTGCATTTGTGTGGGTGGTTTCCAGAGCTTTGCCAGTGAATGAAGACCCTGAGCATTCGTATTTGTATTCGTATTAGAGTATGTGTCATAATACAGGCAGGGCGTGCAAAAACTCTGCCGGCGCACAGATAGACAACAGATAAAAGACACGGCAAAAAAAAAAAAAACAACTGAACTGAACTGAACTGAAAATCGGCTTTGGCAGGTAGCACACACAACTCACCCGAAACTGTTTTGCTTTTGTTGTTGTTGTTGTTGATGCTGCCTTAAAACCATTTTACACGCACATGTTACACGGAAACACACTGACACACACACAGACACACACTTATGTATGTTGACAGCCGCTGCAGGCAGGCAGGGCAGCGTGCGAGCAATTTACGAATACTGACTTTTATTATTTCATAAATTGTATTAAATAATGCACATGCTACGAATGTATTTGTATATATACAATATATATATATATGTATATATGTTCAACACACATGTATTTCACTCGACGTTTAATTAACTTGACTTTTTTCCAATGCGTTTGTATGGGTGCATACTATTTTGTTTGTGCCTGTGTGTGTGTATGTGTGTGCGTATTTGTGTGTGTCTTCCACAGAATTTGCAATGTTGTAAACGCCCCGCCCGCCACACACTTGTTAGTTATTATGAGATACATAGACGTATGCATGTAGCTGTTTTTAACTATGCACTACGTATTTAAGTACAACAACATTTGCAACAAAAACTATTCTTTCGCTTTTTTTACGCACTGCTCTCGTTTTTATACTTACGGAGAGAAAGACGGCGAGAGAGCAAATAATATATGTATGTATGTTTGTATGAGCGACAACTGCATTCGTATTCAGCCAGCACGTTAGCTGCACATACCGCTGGATTTTCACACAATTTCTTCAATTTCGATTAATATAACTACATTATTTTTGCATCACATGTGCTGTTTTGGCCCACGCTTTTAATTTGTTTATAACTATATAATGCTAATATCGCGCAGAAATCAGTTCTTGTTCAACGAGAAACGCCATTTTATGGTTCGTCCCAACACGTAGTGCTGTGAAACGCATTTTCTACACTGCTGACCACTTTGCTTTGTTTAACCGTCGTTACACAGCACTAGACAATTTGGCGGTGTTTATTTGGGATTTCGTGTTTCGGCCACTTTTGGTGCCAAATATTTACATAAATATTTGCAAAAATAAGAAGAGATAATGTCAATTACACTTGATTTCGATGCTAAGCAATTGGATAACAAGCGGAAACTGCAACTACATTACTTACCAGCTAAAATCGATGGCAACGGCGAATGTGGAAATGTGGATAAGTTTTTCAACAATTATACGCGGGAATCTGCAGAACATGGTTCCGGCATGCTAACAAATGCGCTTCGGGGTTATCCGCTAGTGGGTAAGCGCGAGCCGGTGCCCATGGGGTTTAAAGGCGTAGTCTTGCAAGAAACTGATGCGCATCAGAAGCAACGTCAACTGCGTCTCACTGGCACCTTTGAGGAGTTTACGTACTGGAATTACGACAAAGTACCCTCCAAAGACGACGCATATCAGCAGGCATTAATCATGTTAGATGTAGCCGATGCGGTAAATATATATGGAATATATATATATATATATATATAATATATATATATATATATATATATATATATATATATATATATATATATATATATATATATATATATATATATATATATATATATATATATATATATATATATATATATATATATAAATATTTAAATATTTAAATATTTACATATTCTTATTTTCTTAGCTGGCATCGCCCGTAAGCGAAGAGGAGCTCGAAGAAGAGCTGAAACGTTATCAGCACTCGAAGAAAGAAAACGCATAGAACTTGTGGTGCGCTTACAGCGTTTAGTACAATATATAGTATTCCAAAAGCTAATCAGATATTTTCACAATTCGTACTCTTTAGACTTATAATTTGTATAAAATATTCAAATATATATAAATACGTATGTATGTTATGTTTATGTGGGGAGTAGTTAGGTTTAGTGCAGTTCTCTGCAGCCTTATTCATCCGCATCCTCAAAGCGTTCATCATCATCATCCAGACTAAGATTTTGCATGCCACCAACTTCGCCGCCATTGCGTCCTAGTGTGTGCGCATCCTCACCCATGTCCTGGTCATCAAAGGCCATACCGACGCCGCCGGCATCCTCCATCGGATCGCTATCTTCAGAGTTGCTATCTGCCGAATCAGGGTGCAGGGCCTGGCAAGTGGTCATCGCGTTGTACATGGTATCCACAGTGTGAATATCATCCGGTAGCAACCAACACTCGGTAACTTCATCCAATTGCTGATCGACAGCATCCTCGAAGTTATCATCGTCATCGTCATCATCATCGTCTTGGTCATGCTCATCACTGCCATTGCCCTCGTCAACTTCATTATTGGCAATAGCAGCCGCATTTCGACGAAGCTCATCCCCACCGCCTCCATTCTGCCCATTGACTTCGGGAGTTAGGCCCATATAGACGCCTTCCCATTCTACTTTCCGGTCAAGCATAAAATAAATACATTTTCGAGGATTCGATGAAATTCCATGCAGGCTAACTTGCTTCCATTCAATCGAAATGCCTTCAGCAAGATCCGCCGGCTGCCAAGACAGCGTGCTTCATAAAGGAAAAAAACAGATGCGAAAAAAAAACAATTACTAAATATTTCGAGTGTGCAGAAAAAAATTTTGCACTCACTTTTGTGAAATATATATTGTGCCTTGGCCAATAATTTTATCTCCAAGTTTGAGCTTGATATTATTCGCGGTATACAAGAGACCGTGCTCGGGTGGGCTAATAGGCATTATTAATACCATTTTAATAGAAAATTATCCGAAAAGACACGATAATAAACTGAATTGCGGTACGTCTGGCAGCGGCAAACTCGACCAGTGTTGCTAAACGTTAAACCGCGAGTCTGTTTCTTAATGACAAGATCTGCAAACAAACCAAAAACAGCGTAATAATAATTATATATATAAAATATTATATTATAAATATATATAATATTGTAAAATGATAGACTAAAATGTTTGTTACACCAAATTCCTTAAATTTAAATTACATTATAAAGATTCTGACGTTTACTCACACTGTGCACATATTTTAGCAGAGCGTAGCAACTCTGGAATTTCAATTCACAGCGGTTGGTTGAGAGCGTCTTGCAATTTTTTTCGGAAGATTGTATACGCAGTTTAACAGTTAACTAAACATGGAAATTGCAGTTTGTAATGAATTGTGTATACTTTATTGAATATATAAAGTGAAAACAATAATTTTTAATATATGGATAAAGTTACACATTGCAAGGACTATTAGCTATTCCGCACTTCACTTTGTTGTTGTTTTTGTCAACGTCGTCGTCGTCATTGTTGTTGGTGTTGGTGTTGGTGTTTCCTGTTTTAAGTGGTCTACAGCAGCAGCAGCTGTAATAAAAATATATTCGACTGAAAGAGCACACGCCTCATAGCCAACAATGGACATGGAATACGTGAATATCAACGAATTTAATGACCTCGAGCTGGCGTCGCGCATGCGCACCTGCAACTATGAGAAATACAAATCTCTCGTTCGCATGCATCTCTCATTTGAGCTCGAGCTGAACACCGATGAGTAAGTTAATTGTGTTTTAATGAGTGTGCCTGTTTACTCACTCTCTCGCTCTATATTTCTCTCTGCGTCATTTGTAGATTTGATTTAGCCTGCCACGAAATCGTATACGAGGACAAAGGAAAGCTCAAGAAGTGGAACAGGCTATCGAAGAAGCACAGATTGGGCCATGTTAGCAATGCTTCAGGCGTTGCCACTGTGGCGGGATGTGCCGCAGGCCATGGCAGCAAATCGGTGGGTAATAGTCCCACCGAGTGCATTCAACAGCAAATTGATGCAGGTTTCCAAATGCATCTGCTGGAGCTAAAGGAATTTTTAATGCTCGAAAAGAGTAAGTAGCTGAGCATCTCAAATTCTTATCAGTTTAATGAACAGAATTCTTCCAGATATTACCCAGGAGGGACTGTTTCGTAAGACGGGCGCAGTTTCGCGTCAAAATGAGTTGCGCTTGCACATTCAACAGGACAAGCCATTGGAACTGGAGCAAACTGGCTTCTCGGCGCACGACTGTGCGACCGTATTCAAAAGCTTTTTAGCCGAGCTGCCCGAACCGTTGCTAACGGATGCTCACTATCCAGCACATCTGCAAATTGCTCCGCTTTGCCAAGCGCTTACAGAAAAGACACAGGCCTCCGTGGAAAGACAGCAGCATTTGCTGCACTCGGTGCAGCTGTTGATACTGCTGCTGCCGGACGAGCATCGTGAGCTGCTGCAACATATTATGGAAATGCTGCACGCTGTTGCGCTACACGAGGATAGCAACAAGATGTCCGCCGAGAATCTGGCTACACTATTTACCCCGCATCTCATATGTCCACGCAACCTGCCGCCCGAGGTGCTGCACTATACGGCAAAGCGAATGTCTAGTATTATTGCATATATGATTAGCCGCAGCTTGGAGATCTTCGCTGTGCCCGCCAAGCTAGCGACCGATATTCGGGCGTACTTTCTTGAACGCAAACGCAAGAAAACAATGTCGCCGGAGCAAACGCTTGACGAATCCATCTCGGATATCTCAACGGTCAACACGGTGTACACTTTTGTAGACCGTGCCGCAACTGCAGCGGCAACAAACACAAACAACACAGATACAGAGCTGGCGCAATTATACGCTCACATACAGAGTCTGCCCGAATCGTCAAAGAAACGTCGCCTAATCAAACAGTTTAACAAACAAAATGGACAGGGTATAGACTGATAGATATGGATAATTGGTAAAAGACTGAATTTCAATTTGTTTTTTAATCTTTTCAGGCACCCCACTGCAATTGGTTGTCATGAATCGGCTGAAGAACAATGAGGCAACTCGTAGCGCCAAATCTTTGGGTGACTCGATTAAGAAACACATTTTCCATAAGAGTCTCATGTCACGTACTCCGAAACGCGCACCTGCTTTGCAAGCTATGAACGGATCTGAGGTGGGTGACGGCTGTTGGGCTTTTGTATATCTAATGAGTATATTGACTTAGCTTGCATTCAGAGAAATATCTTTTATATTATCTGCACATTTATTCCCATTTTCGTTTCATTTATTTGCTTTGTGCACTAATCGCATGTGAATTTGTTTTTGTTTTTGTTTTTGTGTCTCTTCGCTCAGACGCCAAATCTAACGCATGCCAAAACTCCGAAGTTGCGTGTGCTATTCCAAAGTCCAACGCCAGCGATGCAATTGCCCACATCGAGACTCGTCACTAAACCATCATCATTATCAACAGCATCATCATCATCATCATCTGGCTCTAACATTATGCACACGCTTCACAAGTCCATTTCATCCACATCCCTGAAAATTGAATCATTGTCGGATAGTAGCAGTTGCGGCGCCAATAGCAGCCACTCAGCTCCTGTGAGCCGGCAGCAATCGCATGAGCTGCCCACTGGATCAGCTGTTGGGCCGGATCTGGACGAGATCGATACGACGTGCTGTGTGACGCCGTCAAAGATTATCTCAGCTGTGGCCCAGCAGCTGATCGGTGTGGCTGACAAGAAGACCGTGGCATGGAATGATCGCCGTTTGCTGGAAATCGAAGAGTACTCGAATCCCTGCACACCAGTGCAGCAATCTTCGCGCTACAAGTCCGAGCCTAATTTGTGTAGTCTGCGGCCACAGGTGCATGACGACGACAACGGCGGCGACGACGATGCGGAATCAGCGCTAACGCCCATTGTGGAGGTATCGGCAACCACAACTGCCAGCAGCGGCATGGGCAAGTCGATAACGCGCAAGCTGATGAAGGGTGTCAGCATGGGTAATCTGCGCTTTCCATTCAGCACGCCGGAGACAACAAAGCGCTTGGTGCGCAGTGTCTCGGCGACGCTCAAGCGACGTCCCAGCAGCAGTGACGATGCCAAGCATGTTGGCTCCCATCTACAGACTGCTGATGCACCGCTGCTCGAGGATGTGGACGATAGTGATCTGGAGGATGACGATGGCGACGGTGACGGCGACGGCGATGATGACACCTTGTCCGAGATAAACGGCAGTTCCAATGAACTGCCCAGTGGTGGCCTCGGCATGGCAGTTGATGTCAGCTACCATCAGCAGCTGCTGCAGAGCAGTGTTTATCGCAATCTGGATCTGATAACAAGCACTCCAGCATTGCGTATGGCACGTCGTTCCATGTCGCCCATAACCAAGTCCACCCAACGCATGCCCAAAGCCATGCAGGTAAATGATGCATGATTGCTTAGCTCAAACTATTTCATTACATAGCATGACAAACGATAATCTTGCCAAGAAATGTAACTAATCGTTAATCTCCTGCAGGAATCCATTATGACGCCGCGCTCCCGCAAGCCTGTGATGCTGCTAAATGCATTGGGCAATGGCGACAAGCAACAGAGCCAGAGCTGCTTTCTCGACCAGCAACAGCAGCAGCAGCCGGACGATGAGCTGCTCCTGCCCAGCAAACAGTTGGAGCCGCCTGTGTTGCACAGTGAAGATGCAACTTCCCTAGGCGGCTACGCGGACATACTGAGACGTCAGCAAAGCTTGATAATCCAAAGGCAGCGTACGAGCAGCAGCAGCAATAGCAATAGCAATGAACTGGAGCTGGAGCCCTCGATGGCGGGCAAGCCACACAATGCGCTGTCTACCGACTTCAAGTGGGTTTCTGCTTATAATAATTATATATATATATATATTATATAATAATTATAACAATTTAATTAAACTCTAGAGAGTATTTGCTTACGCGCAGTGTATTGACGGCGAGTCCAGCGGATCTGTCCTTTGCCAGCCGTTCCGATGATTTTGGTGGTGCCAACACCACACAGGACATTGAGGACTTTGAGGAGTCAGAGCTGAGTCCCAGCCTGCTGTACTGCTTGGATGGCAATGAGCCGGCAATTGCTTCACCTCTGTGTAGCTTAAATATCGGACGTAAACGTTCGGCGGGCTCACCACTGAAGACCCCACTCGTTCATGATGATCCGGACAATAAGGAAAACATGTCAAGTGAGCATTTACTAACGAAGAAACTGCTAATTACTTCAAATGCGGAGTATCCAGGCGAAACGGCACTTTAGCTTTAAGTGTTTCACACGATTTAACGTTAAAACCGTTGCACGGTTTTAAAAAACTGTCTTATCAAAAATATATATATATTGCTTCCTTGATATTGTTTTCAAAAACAAAACCGAGCTGTTCAAATAGGAGCAGCAATTTAAGTATAAGAGAAACGCTTTCGCTTTGTAATTGACCGCGTTTTCACCGTAATTAAATAGTTTGTACTCTATACATTATAAATGCATGCCCCATAATTATTCACAATCCATAAGAATTCAATTTATATTCATTTAATAAAAATATTTTATTAACTTTACCGAAGAAAAAGAATTTTGAACAAAGTTGATTTTTAATAGGAATAAATTTCCTTTTTTAAATGTTTTCGCTCTTCAATTGCTGAAGGATTAAGGATTATTTAAATATTTGCCTATCGATATATTATCGATGAGTTTGTTCGGTAGCAGTATGTATTTTACAGCACTGAACAAACAGCTGTTTAATGTTGACAGCCAAGCGGCTACAAAACACAAAACAAAAGTTTTTTATCATACGAAATAAATAGTTTTTACGAAATTTGTGGCAAAAGTAATTAAACTATACAACATGGGTACCTGGCTACTTGAGGTGGCTAAAATGGGCATGTACATGACATTCCCCGTCGCATTGTTTCACATATTCAATCAGCCCGAATATTTCGAAGAATGGGTGACCAAAAAGAAGCGCGAACTCTACCCGCCGGAAAGCCAGAGCCATCACGAGGAACTGCAGCGTGCCATACGTGAACACCACCAGAAGCACGATGCAGATATGATGCGTGCCATGGAGGAGGCGGAGCGCAGGAAGTAACTACACCTGAGTAGCTGCTTCGTTTTTGTTTGAACAATGTTTTTTTTTGTATTTATCAAGTCTGTTATATAAGACAAGTGGCATATTGAGCAAGAAGTGTGGAAATGCCTTGCAGAAGCAATATTGAACTTGTTTTGCGACACAGTCATAATATGAAGTACTTTTAATTGATTAAAAAAAAAAACCAAAATAATTATGAGGTTGTTTTTCAGTGTGATTTATTGGCGCCCCGAAGTTGTTGAAGTATTCAATGCTTCGTTATCAGCGGCAATGGTACTATGATTACATGACGCCGAAGTAAACAATCCACTTATCAATGAAGCACGGCATTGCTGCAACGAGCAGTTAGCCAAATGCCGCGTCGCTGTCCATCCATCCACTCCATGCAGCCCTAGCTGACGCATAATAGCCGCCGGGCGCAACCTTTTTCCGCTAACTGATGACCGCCAGTTGACCGACGTGTCGGTCGCACATGTTGAATTGCTGCTTCTGCTGCTGCTGCTGCTGCTGCTGCCGCACTCGACCGGCTCTCGAGATTAGAAGTGATTCTAAGCTATGTTAACGCTAACCAACTGTGTGTCAGGGGCTGCTGTTATCTCATTTTCACACGGTATTTACATGTATTGTTGGCTAGTTACTATTATTTTGAATTAGGTAACGTTTTAAACTCAGTTTGATGTGGCTTTGCTCATGCCTCAGTCAGTGTCAGCTGCACTTGATTTATCAGTTTCCGCTGCAGAAGGGAAGGAGGTGGAGATGGAAGAGGAGGAGGAGGAGGGCTATCGACGCTGCCAGTGACGGCAGCCAACGGGCCCTCATCCAGCGATACTAATTATCAAGCCAAGTAACGGTTGTTCACTGGCATTCAGTTAAATTTGAACCGTTATAGCGAACAGAACAGATCCAAAGATGGCACGGGCTAAAGTTATGCCCCAATACATAGCCGGACTATCGGCATCGTTTGGCGCCTTCTGTATGGGCGCCAGCATGGGCTGGTCATCGCCGGTTGAGAAACTATTGACGGAGGAGGAGGCTTACGGATTTCCAGTGTCCGGCGATCAATTTGGCTGGATCTCCTCACTGCTAACGCTGGGCGCCACCGTCGTATGCATACCCGCTGGATTTGTTATCGACTGGATCGGTCGTAGGCCCACAATGTTGGCTCTGATACCACCATACATGGTTGGCTGGTTCCTGATGCTCTTCGCCAATGGTGTGATCATGCTGTACTTTGGACGTTTCATCTTGGGCTTTTGCGGCGGTGCCTTTTGCGTCTGCGCCTCGCTCTACAGCACGGAAATATCGACAATTTCCACGCGAGGCACGCTCGGCAGCTTCTTCCAACTGAACACCGTCTCGGGCATGCTGTACGGCTATATTATTGGTGGCTATTGCCCGTTGCTGACCATCAATATACTGTGCGCCATATTACCCCTAATCTTTGCTGCTGTGCATTACTTTATGCCCGAGTCTCCGGTCTACCTGGCCATGAAGGGACGCGAGGACGATGCCATTCAGTCTCTGCTTTGGCTGCGTGGCGCCGACTGCGATGTCAGCGATGAGTTTAAGGAGATTATGGAGGAGACAAACAAGAATGCGGATCAGCCCAAGGTCAGCGTCTGGGTTGCGCTGCGACGTCCCATTACGCTCAAAGGCCTCTCCATTGCCGTCATCCTGCAGGCGCTGCAGCAGTGGACGGGCATCAATGCCATCATGTTCTACTCCACGTCCATTTTCGAGGATGTTGGCTCTTCGCTGAGCGGACGCGTTTGCACCATTTTGATTGGCGCCACGCAAGTGGTAATGACTCTAGTGGCAGCGCTGATCATCGACAAGGCTGGCCGAAGGATTCTGCTGCTAATCTCTGCCTTCTTCATGGCCATCACCACCTGCCTGATGGGCGTGTATTTCCAAATGCGAGATAGCGACCCGGATTCAGTGGCCTCCATTGGCTGGCTGCCCATCACCAGCATTCTCGTCTTCATTATCTTCTTCTCCATTGGCTTCGGCCCGGGTCCCTGGCTGGTCATGGCCGAGCTGTTCACCGAGGATGTGAAGAGTGTGGCCGGGTCCATTGCCGGCACCAGCAATTGGTTCTCGGCTTTCCTGGTCACCAAACTCTTTCCGGTATTAAAGAACAGCATTGGATCGGGGCCCACATTTTGGATATTCTGCGGCATCGCTGTTATCGGCTTTGTCTACCTCTTGATCTTCGTGCCGGAGACGAAGGGCAAAACGATTACCGAGATTCAACTCATACTAGCTGGCAGCAAGAAGACCAACGACTCGGAGAAGAACGAGAAATAGAACTGGGCCAGCAAGCAGGCGCTTCCCTGGGTACATTTATATATATATATTATGTCTAGATCTAGATCTAGTCTACATATAGCTATAGTCTCTATGAATAAGTATGAAATACATTTTTTTTATATACTAAAATATTTGCAATTGCCAATTAGGCTAAAGGTGAGGTAAGTTTCAAAAAATCTACATGAGCGAGGGGTTTTTTATAAGCTCTATAAGCTACTTACACGATCAAGTATGGGAAACCAGGAAAAATCTGTTGCTGTATTCAATTAGAGCTTTGGCATGCTAATGGAACGCTATGACTTGCATCTTTCAGCTATATACAGATAGATAGGGTTGCAGTCGAGATACGTTTCGTATGCATGAGAAGTTTATTACTATAATGGTTTTGGGCACAAGCTGCAGATTCAATCTATAATTGACAAGTTCTTTCATTAATTTGTCGTAGAGTAAGTGATAATGCTATAGCTGTGAGTATCCGATTGCAAACACCAGCACCAACCGCTTGTGCAGCTTCTACTTCAATATTTCTAGCCTACATAATAATTCTTGTTAAATAACTTTGATTCCATATATAAGATCTTCATGAAATTTTCAATAAGGGGTATTTCTACCCAATATTCAAAATATATGAATTCACTTTGACAATCAGCCCCCTTATTGATGTCTGCAGCAACTATAATCTTTGAGTTATGCTTTAAAAAATCAAATTGACATATCGAAATCTTATCGACTTTAAGATATGCGATAAGATATTGAACAAAAAATTATAAAACTAGACTTAGCAGGCATAGGATTATGTATATTTAAAATTTCATGTCTGTAGTTTTTGTAGTTTCCCAGATTGACGACATATAGTCAGTCGAACAGATAGAAAGACATAGCTCGTAGTCTGTCTGAAGTACATACAGCTGTGTTCATAAAAATAGTAGTGCGACTGAAATGTTTGAAGAGCATAATATTGAGGATAAATAGAATATTTTCGAGATTAACATATTTATATAAACATATATTCCAATTGTTTTCAAAATATTATGCCTATCGGTTACACTACTATTTTTATGACCACAGCTGTATATATATGCATATATACCTTACGAAGACAGTCCACTCATCATGCAGCTTACGAAAGTGTCAGTCGTCAAACTGACATCCTTTTCCCATTACAATTGTTTTTGGAAAATTTTACTGAAAACACTCTAGCTGCAAGCTCCGATAAGATAACAATTCGAGAATCATATGTTACACTGGCTATTATATATTGTGGAACTTAAGAGCTGGAGTATCATTTTAGGTTTATCAGTCAATAGTTCTAAGCACTCGAAATTTCAGCTGTCCGAGTTAGAGGCTAGTATTAGTTATTAATTAAAATTGATTAAATAATGCGCCAGTTGCTAGCAAATTTGTACATTTTGCAATTGTTTATTAATTATGTTTCATGTGTCGTGTGTGTGTGTGTGTATGTTTAATATAATACGAATTTAAATATATATATATATATACATATATATATATATTGATATATACATATATATATATATATATTTATATGCATTTACTTAAGTTCTACAGAATAATCAAAAAACAGCAGTTTTTATGGGCTGCCCTTAAATATTCTTTTTCGTCGTGGTTCCATTTGTTTAATGTTCTTGGAGTTTTTTTTTTGTTACTTTAAAAAGTTTATTATTTGCACTGAGAATATTATTAACATATTTCTAAGTTCGAAGTCAAATTGAGAAAATTGTACAAACTTTTTTCTTCTTCTTTCTGGACACAAATAAAAAAAAAGATTGCTAGAAATAAGCTTCTGTCATTGCGCAAATAATCAATGGATTAATGGATTTCTCAATATCTTAAGGCTGAGGCAATGCAATTGTTGTAAATGTTTGTTTGTTTTTGTTTATTTGTTATGCAGCGTGAAAAGCAGAAACTGTGCAACAATTAGTCCAATAAATAGTTCGTTTATAAACATTTGAAATGCGATTAAATATTTTTGCTTGTATTATTTTTGTGCCTTATAATTTTACATGCTATGGCAGTTTTATTTGTTGCGATCGAGTTTCTCGCTCTCTCTCTCTCTCTCTCTCTCTCTCTCGATAAATCTGAATTTGCATGCTCTTTAAACAAATACATAAAAGAATTTACTTACAATACACTGAAAATGCCAAAAGGTTTTATTTTCTCTGAGTGTATTTTTTGCTCGAATCCTTGCTTTTGATTAGCTCTCTTCTTCTTGTTGTTCTGGCTACTTTTGCGTTTCTGCTTTTCGGTGCTTTGCTTTTATAATTTATTACTTTTATTTTGCTTTCTTTTCTTCTTTTTTTTTTTTTTGTAAATATACAAATATATATTTATATATATAAATATATAAACAGATTTACGTACATAAAAATATATAATTATTATTTTTTTTGTTTGTATAAAAAAACTAATACAATGCTGCATGTATACATCTCTATTGTGTATAAGTGTGTGTGTGTGTGTGTGTGAAATTTATCGAAAAGGAAAAGAATATTAAACAAATACAATTCATAATTATAAAACAAAAGACATACAATAAGCGAAACATTGAAACACACACGCGCGTGTCAAGAATATCAATTTTAAATATATATAAAAATATTGCATATGCTTAGACAAATTAACATATTTGTATATATGTATGTGTGTGTATATATGTGTGTGTGTGTGTGTATGCGTTTATCAAATAAATTAGCACTGAGTACAACAAAATCTTGAATTTCACAAATCATTTTCATGCTGTGAGTGTGTGTGTGTGTGTGTAATTAAAGAATTTTGAATTGATTTTGCTTCTGCTTTAGTTTTTGTGTTTTACTTTGTAATGTTTTTACGTAGTATATTTAAGCGCTTAGAGAACTATTAGATTTGCATTTTGAAATTTGTCAATTTTATATCTTATTAATTGTGTGCTGCAGTTTTTTTCTTGTATCGACTATATATTTTAAATATTATTTGAATTTTCCTTTTTGTTTGTTTGTTTTTCTTTTTTTTCATTCTGTTCTGATCGTCACTTTAGCTTCTTCTCAACTTGTTCAAGTTTAGCTGCTCATTTGTTGCTGTGTAATGCCTCTCTCTCATATATTTCTATATATATATATATATATTATTTGTTGCTTTCTTTTCGTCGTTTCGTTACTCCTGCTGCACTCTCATCGCTCTCTCACGAGCCCTTCACTATTGTTCCATTCCCGCTAACTATCCATCTCGCTCGCTCTCTCTCTCTCATATTGTGTGGGTTACACTGCTGTCCCCGCCTGTGCCGGTGGTTGTTTTTGCTGTTTTTTTTTTGTTTTGACAAAATTTAAGCCTCGCTCTTCTTCTTCTCCTTCTTCTTTTTCAAAAATGATGGCGTGCGCAGTCCCTTCTTCTTCTTCTTGTCTTTCTTGGGTGAACCGTCCGTGGAGACATCCTGGAACCGTAATAGAAATTTGCAATGAGAATATCGTTTGTATTTCAGTTAGTAAATGCGTCGAGCGCGCAATGTGTTAATTAAATGAGTGCATTATGTACATACATACACACATATATAATATGTATGTATGTGTGTATTTTTGTATATGATTGCATGTGCATGTGCAAATGCGAGTCGCGCATACCCAATTGGGTGTTTTTTTTATGCTTTTTGCAACTTACCTCTTTACTGCTCTGCGAGAAGGTGCTTAAGTGCGCCTCCGAATGGTCGCCATTTTGTACGTTTTCACCTATTGAATGCAGAGTAGATAGATTGAATTAGATTTATTTGATAATAGAACAGTTGATATATCGTACTTTTATGTAACTCAATGGACGCACACAAAATCAAAATATAAATATAAATAAATATATATATATATATATGTATTTATATTTATGTGAATACAGTTCACCATTAGAGGACGCGCACACGCAAAATGATTACGAAAATTATGTTTAATTTCAATTACAAACAAATAATGTGAGTAAATACATATGTATGTAACTGTAAGTATACATGTGAATATGTATGATGTATAATACTATATATACTGTTTTTTAGTAGACAAATGTGAGCTAAACAAACACAAGCATGCAGCTAAATATTAACATAAAACAAATACTAAAGAAAAAAAAACATGTAAAAAGTGCATAAAAAACGAGCGTTACCTGTTATGTTCTTAAAAATGTGAATGATAACTTAAGATATTATATACAATGTCTTGCCATGAATGAATACCGCTTGGAATGAACATTTATTATAACTGGTGGATTGGATATATATATATATATATAGCTAACAATTTAATATGTAAATTTTAATAACCAAATATATATAAAAAATAAAAATATAACAAAAAAAAAAACAATTCATCAATTAATTCTTAAAATAAGTAACAAATAACAAATTCCATATTGTTCCATTTCTTATGTGATAAAAGTTCGGAATGTGGAATGGAACATAGACTTAATTTACTCTGCCTCTCTGAATTGTTTCATGTCCTAATTGGTTTCACTAAGTGAGATAAATGGAATGCGGAATGGAACATAGACTTAATTTACACTGCTTCTCTTAAGTGTTCCATTTCCAAGTTGGTTTGATGAGCTGAGATAAATGGAATGCGGAATGGAACGTCGAATCAGACCACATTTACGCCGCTTCTCTTAAGTGTTCCATTTCTCTTAATTGTCGTTTGGCTACTTGGCTCTGGTTCGCTTGACCACGCCCTTGATATCGTCACGCATCTGCGAGATGCGCGTGCGACAGTCATAGATAACGGCTCGATTGTGCAGCTCATGCGCCCGGATGATGCTGTTCAACAGATGCTGCAGCTCTAGCTCCAGCGTGCTGAGCAGCCGTTGCAGTGCCTCCGCCTCGGGGCAGCTGTGGCCGTTGCTCGCCGTTGGCATTGGCGATGCTTGCGGCACTGACGAATCGGAATCACCTAAGGCCACATAGCTGTAGGTGTGGCACAGTGCCGGCGCCGAGTTGCAGCGCTGCACCTGAGCCGCGGATGGTGTGGGCGATGCCAGTGCAGCACGTGGCGCCTGCTCCAGATGAATGTGACGCTGCTGCATGGCCAGCTGCTGTGATATGTAGTGAATCTCGTCATCGATCACCTTCTCGAGCTTCGTGCGAAACTCGTGCTCGTGCGCCTGCACCGTCTGCACGCATTCCGTGTCACGCAGTGACACATTGATGAGGATCTCAATGGAGGATGACTTCAGCTGGGATTGTGCCTCTGGCGAGCTGCTCAACGTTAGCCTAATATGTTTACCTTGACTGTACGCCTCGGCCTCCTGTGTGGATGAGTCGTTGCTGGTGGTGCCACGGCGCACGCGTCTGCTGCTGTTGTTATGGTTGCTGTTGTTGCTGCTGTTGTTGTTGTTGTGACTGTTAATGTGGCTGTCACCCAAGCCGCTGTCAACGCCGTTCAGGTAGATGGCTTGCTCCGCCTCGGGCTTGTCAGCCGTTGTGGCGCCATCCTTGGGCAACGCATGATTGTCCGGCAGAAAGCTACGCACCGTATAATTGCTGGGATACAGACTATCGTCATCTCTGTCCGGCTCCCTTTGCGGACTGTCGTGAGTTTTGCGTAGACTCAGCATGGAACTAAACTGCGCCGTCAGCTCGTCCAGCGAATCGTTTGCGCTATGCGCCGGCAGCGGCGGCGGCGACGTTGATGACATCAATTGGATTTGCATTTCAGAGACATACGACGGCGCAGAGGTGTCAGCCTCAGCCTCTGTCTCCGGCTCAGCCTCTGTCTCCGGCTCAGGCTCCGTCTCCGGTTCAGTCTCCGCCTCAAGTGCTGCACGCTTGCCCGAACTTGCGCTCAAAACGTGTAGCATCTTGCGCTTGGCAAAGCTCAGACTGGTCAGATCAATGAAGGAGACAACCCGCTCGCGCTGCTCCGCTACCGTTTGCCAAATGCTCTGATTCGCCGGATGCAGCAGAATGTTGGGCGCATTCGTCAAGGGATAATTGAAGCCATAATGCGAGCAGGTGCGAAACGGCGCAGGTGGCGCATTCAGCATGCTATAGTTGCCAACAGGCTGCGCCTGCGCTGGCTGCTGTGGATATCTGGGCGCTCGCACAGGTGTGCTGCTGGCACGTAAATTAGCAGCGAAACTGTCCAGCGTATTGCTCATGTTGTTGTTGCTGCTGCTGCTGTTGCTGTTATTGTTGCCATTGTTGAGCAATGGATAGTTATGTTTGTATGACGCATCGATCTTATATAAAACATAAACCTGAACGCAGTCAAAGCGCGCAAAGCTAGCGGCAGTGTAAAGGAAAGAATACTTCTGTGCCAGATACGAGCGCATGGCTGAGAGAAGGGCGAGAGATGCAGATGAGTGTGTGTGTGTGTGGGTGAGTGTAAGTTTGTGTGTGTGTGTGTAGGTGTGTGTATGTTTGACATGAGACAGGGAGATCGTATGGGATTGAACAATCAAATAATAACAGTTTAGGCAGTAACTCTAACAGTAATGTAAACGCCGACAGCAAGTTTAACAGCAACAGTGACTGTAACTTTAACATAGATACACTTATAGTAATTAACAGTAACTGTTCATTTAACATGATTAGCAAATTCTAATAGTAGCCGTAACAGTAGTGTTAGCTTAACATTTATACTAACTTTTAACAGTGACAATAACAGTCAGAGCACTGCCAACCTAAGCATTAACAGTTAAATAACATAAACAGTAATTTTTCAATGCTTTTCTAAATTATTTTAAACATTTCACAATTGCACTTAGCTAAAACTAAAATTAAATGAATCAAAATTTAAATGAAATCAAAGGCATACATTTATTGTTCTTCATCAAAAATAAAACCTTTTACCGTACAATCCACCAGTAGTTAGTATTTAAGTATATAAAATGATAAAAAAGCTCATGCCAAATTACAGTAATAATAATTAGGAAATATTAAAGAAAAAAAAAAAGTTGAAAGAGATTCATCTGAAATTGGGTAAAATGTTTGTTGACTTGGCACCTAACACCGCAAGTTTCGATATTCAATCAATCTTTATTCATTTGCTGGAGGCTCCTCTTCGTCTTTGGGTTCGCTTTGGCCCAAATACATGGAAAGATCATCTATGAGTTGATCTTGTTCTTGTGCCATCGCTTGATTGATTTCATTCTGTGCTTGTTCTAGTGTCTCCGACTCATCGGCATTGCCCTCGTTTTGCTCATTCCGTCCATCGGTCAGCTCCACAATGAAGGGACCAAAGTCATAGATAGCATTTGGTGGCCATTCGATGAATGGTTCAGATTCTTGCGCAGCGTAAGCCGAATCGTGGCCAAACAACATGCGCGTATCGAGCTCCAGTTCCATTTGGCCAAACTCATTGTATCTACCCAAAGGCAGCTCAACATCAACTGTTAACTGCTCTGTATCCTGTGGACTCACATTGTCGTCGTCTGGCATCGGACTCAGTTCTGCTGTGGACTCCAACGAATCGGACTCTAGTCCATTTTCATCCTCATCCTCATACTCATCCTCATCCTCGTCGTCGTCCATCTCGTCAATATCCTGCGGAACATCTTCATCGGCTATCTCAAATAAATTCCATCCATTGTTCTCATCAGACGGTTTACAGAGCTTCGCTCTGTTAAAATCGACATTTTCACAGCGCGGAGCTTGGACCTCGCCCAAGGGCTCCTCCTCTTCCTGCTTCACATGCAAAGTTCCATCTTTTAGCGTACATCTCGTAGCTAGCACAATTATCTCGTTGTCTTCGTCCTTGTCTTTATCAATTTTCTTTGCTGCTTTTAACGCGCCACCAGCGTAACGCTTCCTTGAGCTGGCAGCCGCTCTAGCCGAAGTATTGGGCTTATTATCGTCCTCCTCAATATCGTGCTGCATTACAGCCGTTTGAAGCAAACATTCTTCAACTGAAGACTTTTCAGCAGCGGAGCTGTCGGAGTCGCCAATCGTTGCGAGCGTCCAAAATGTCTTTTGAGTACTCATTTGGAAGTTGGCACGATTTGAGGCAAGCGAAAAGCTAGATTTCATATTCGATAAAGTATTTCCATTGTCATTCGCTTGCAAAAGGCACGAAGAAGCTGAATCTATTTCATGTTCCGATTCGTTTTGATCTGTTTCCTTATCTGCTTGACTGCTGAGCTCATGGGTTAGAAGTTCTTTCAATACCTCATCAGTCGTAGCCTGTAACATGGCACTTTCAATATCATCGGACTCCTTGACGCCCTGGGTTATTAGTCCTTCGAATATCTCATCAGTGACACATTTCAAAATCCCTTCTTCAATATTAGTCTGTGATTCCAGTTGCTGCTCAGAGCCAGGTGATATGATTTCTTTAAATATCTCTTCAGCTATAAACTCCATAATCGCATCTTCAATGCCAGTATCTGTTTCCGTTAGTCGCTGATCAGCTAACGATTGTACGATCAGTTCATCAATATCAAGGAAATCCTCATGCAAACTGGCATCTGGTGGATCATTGGAAACAGTTTCCATGCTATCTGGATTCCTATTCTCCTCGGATTGTTCTTTGTCTTCATTATTTTCTGACTCTACAGCTTTAGGCGCGTCTCCATTGCTATCAATTGCATCTGACATGGTGTTTGACGCTTCCGATTGTTCATTCGTAGATGCTTCTTCTGTTGCCCCATTCACTTGGCTATCTTCCTCCTGCGAATCAGCTGCAGCTGCAGCAACAGTTTGACTTCCATTATCATACAGCTGCTCCATTTCCTGCTCCAGACTCTCATTCTCCAAGGACTCGGGCAGTATCTCCACAATTGTATTGTCATCGGCGCTATAATACAAGGAGCTACCAGTTGCATTGTTTCTATTCTCTGGCGAGGCAATAGCTTCGCTGTTGTCGTCCATCTGGTTTGGTGGCGTTGCACTCTGTTGATCCTCCGACATGTAGCCCACCTCGAACGTGGTGCTGGATACGTTCTGAGCCAAGCAGTCGCCACGCTGCGATTCTTCTGTGGAGAATGTTGTACTCGAAACAGTTGTGTACAAATTACGCCGCAATTTGGCTGTTTGACTTGAGCTGGGCTTGAGGCGATTGGCCTTAGGCTTGGAGGGCGACTGAATTACTGGATAAAGCACATTATTCGGACTGACCGATCGGCGCTTTTTGCCGCCAGTGCTGCGTGGCGACGTGGGCAGCGACACCCATAGACGAGCGCTGCTGCCGCGTTTCTCAGCCTCAAAGGTGCAAACCGACGACAAATCGCCACTCTTCACACGAGCACTCCTCAATCGGGCGCCTTTTGAGGATTTGGAGTAGACACGCGGCTTACTGGCATTGCGTATATTCTCCTGCACAAAGTCGCGCTTCTTGCGAGGACTGCCACGGAATACAAATAGCTTGGACGAGACGGCGTGTTCCAGCGAGTTGTGAGATGTCGACGACGAGGACTCACTGCTCTCCTGGCAGCTGTCCCAAGACCGACGCGACAGACGTGGCGTCTTGCTGGCAATCACACGAGCATGAGCCGATGAGCTGGCTGGTGCGCTAATGTTGTGCTTCGAAAAGTTGAACGAATGCGGTTTGCTGTTGAACTGGAAGAGATGAGGTGTGGGTGTGGGTCTTGGTGCTGGTGCTGGTGTTGGTGTTGGTGTTGGTGTTGGTGTTGCCTTGGTTGGACTCTTGTAGATGTGCGTGCATGTATTATAGGTCTCCTCGGTGCCAGAGACCATGCGCTGCAGCCTGCAGGGCGTCAGCTTGTTGCGTATGCTATCATCGATTCGACCGAAAATGGACTCCCTTTCCTTCAGATGGTTCGCCTCGATGCTGTCGAGTATATCACGCTCAAGTGGCGAAAACATATCGCTGGGATATTCTCTTTGCGGCGTTGCCACCACATCTGAACTGGCTGTGGTTGGCTCCATGGACGTGGATAGCTCAGCTGTACCAGCGCTTTCCACAATATCCACAATCTCCACAATATCGTGCTCATTCTCATCCACGTCCTTCTCATCGATATGCTTGCACTCAACGTGATCTTTTTCTTTAGCTTTCATCAGTTGCTGGAGATTGGGCACAGGTGTTACGGGCTTCTCAATATCTCGCTTCTCCTCGTGATCGACATCACCATGCGATTCTTCGCCTTGCTCCGGCATTTCCTCATCTGTGCTCAAATTATGCGGCTCAGTGCGTGGCGGCTCCGAAACCGATGCAGCATCATCGGCATCGGCGATATTCTCCAAGCTGATGGCACGGAACAGTGAACCGCTCTCCACTGATTCATCTGAGAGAGATTCTTCAGCGGTGCTCACGACTCTCAGCCTTTTGGTGGTGGCCACAAGTTTTTCCAAATTCTGCCCAGCTACACACAGACTTTGTTCGAATTCTTCCAGCATTTTAGGTATTTCCGTAGCTGCCTGATGCTGTGTATCGTCAGTGAGGGATTGCAACTCCTGATTGTTGCCCGATGATAATGCCTCATCGTAATGACTCTCAGCTACTGTATCCATCTGGTAATCGGCCAGTGGCTCTACCTCGTCATTCGCATTTGCTGCTTCATCATACGATTGCTGTCTAAGCCAGCCGTAAGCTCTCAGTGTCTTATCTTCCTGTGCATCCAGTGACATGGTCAGTGTGTGCTCTAGAGTCTGTGGAACTTCTTGCTCCATTTCTGCCTTGGCTCCAAAGTACTGCACATGATCCTGCCACAGTTCGTGGAACTCCAATTTGCGACGCTGACGATCGTCACGCGACATTAGCTGACGTTCAGCCTGTTGCTGCTGCTCGGAATTGTTAGCAAACTGTTGGGTAATCTCGAGTGTAATGCGTCGCTCAGTGAGCGGTTGTTGGTCATTCACGTCGTGTTGGGCCAGCTCCTGCCAGTTGCCGAAGTTCCAGACTTCGGTCAGATCAGCTCTGGTCTGATCCGCATTGAGTAGTTCCTGCTGCCCATCCGTGTGCAGTGGAGGCGCGCTAGTTGCACTGGCCGCGGGACTCGTGGGCGTTGTGATGTCACTGTTAATGGTTTGCAGTCCGGGCATATAGTTAACATTGGTCGATTCCTCCGAGAAGTTGAGATTCTCGAGTTGTCTCAGAAACTGGCTGCTCAAGAGAATCGAGCTCGTCTGAGTGCTGGCATGACACGGATAACTAGCCAATGGAACGTTCTGTCGCACATACGGCTGAGCCTCGTATTCGTACTCAGCTTCGTCATTCAACTCGGTTAACGTGCTCAGTTTCTGTGGCGTAGCCGGAAAGCTGTCCGGGCAACTAGGGCCATCATCGGGCTCCTCGCCACTACTGCTCGCCGCACTGCGTCGCTGCTGCAGCTCCGGCTTGAGGCGCAGCAACTGCTCGAAACAGAATTGGCACAGCTGTTCGTACCGCGGCGTGGCAAAGATCTCCTCGTAGCTAAGCGCACGCTGCATGGGTCTGTAGCGTATGCATTCCGCACCAGCCGGCAGATGTTTGTGCTCGGTGCGCGGTGCCTGACGCGGCGAATTGAAGCCAAAGTGAGATAGCGTGCGATACGGAGGCGGCATGCCATTGGCCAGCTGCAACGGGCGACGCGGCGGAGTGGAGGACTCATTGGTGGTGGCAGTGCTGGAGGTGGGACTAGTGCGAGCACCCAGTCCTGAGCCACGATAGTAGCCCACATTTTGCAAATGTTCCGAGTGCAGAGCGTGCAAGAGCACGGAACAAATCTGGGGCTGGCAACAGCGACCCAAAGACGCAGCCCCATAGGCGGCATATGAATAAAGATCGCCCTGCAAAACGGCAATTGGCGCTGACTGCGGCTCAGCGTTTGGTGGCAAGTCAACAACAGCATTTTGGGCCTGCATAGGGACCACATAGCGACTAGAACAGGGAATTAGATTGGCATTGGAATTAGTAAAGGCTGAGAGCAAATCACGGCGACATTTGGTAGCAGCATTCTGAATATGATTCTCCTTGTCCAACTCAGCGTAGACTGAGTCATCGTTCTTCCTGTTCAGCGCGCCATCGACCGTATCAGGAACAGTTTCTTGATCTTGAATCATTGAAGTTGATGGGGAGGGGCAAAAACAAAAAAGGCAAAAAGGTGCATCAGTGTGTGTTGCATAACCAGAGCCAATGGCTTGATTGCAAGACTTACTCACTTAAGCGCACCTCAAGCCCAAGGCCAGCAATTCGAGATTGCGGCTCTTATGACTTGCAACTCGCTGATAATACCTATATATGTGTATGTATATAATATCAAAATATAAACTACCTATGGTTCTAAGTTAAGATCTTAACCCAAAAACCAAATGAATATGCTATATATCGAATATTTGATAGTTATAAACGGGTTATAAATGGGTGTTATTTTGATATTGTGGACCTACTATATAAGAAGTCCAAGTCTACAGTCTAGGTTAGGTAGGTGCATATATGTATGTATATATAATCGGTGATTTGGGGCTAGTTATTAACATCAATAACAACGGAATGGGATTCATTAGTTTGAATTTTTTTATATATATATATACAAATGCTGTCCAAGAATTTGAGTACAATTGAGTACAATTGATATGTAAGGGCATACGCAGGATCTCAGGAACTGAGATCATGTATACAACTTGGTTCGTTACCTCGGCCAGTTGGTGGCTTGCGATTTGTTGCTGTATGGGAGCGTTCGCCGTTTATAAAACTAAGTGTTGCTAAAATAGTATTCAGAATTAAACATACATAAAGTCAAACATGTTTGAGAGCATTAAAATAAACCTTAAAGAAAAATCATTGCATTAAGTGATAGATCAAAAGACTTAACTTTAAAAAAAGAAAATAGTTATATATATATAATTTTTGTGAATGTGTTTAATTATAAATTACTACTAATCATGCACTGTCTTGTATGTGTGTGTGTGTGTGGAGAAGTAGCATAAGCTTTGATATGTAAGCAATAAACAGTTAACAGCTGCAGTTCTAAATTAAAAAAAAAAAAAACAAAAAAAAAACAACACTAAATGTGCACAAATTTATTGAGTTGTGAATACTAGTTCAACAAGTTCAAATTTTCGTTATTTAGTCGTTAAGTATATCGTTAACTTTATGCACTAGTTCAATAGTCGCTAATCGATAGTTGGTAGAATCCTTCGCTCATGAACTGCTAAGCAAAAGAAATCGTTCATAACCGATTCACAACAGCTAAGCAAAGAGCATCGTTCATGAGCGATTTATTTGTTCACTGATCAGTGAATCAGTGCATGATCCGTGTTCAATCGAACTAAATTCTGAACGACAACTCTTATTTATATCGTAAACAGGCTCAACAAAATAAATAATAATAAATAAATAACAAGCTGTATGTATGCTGCGCTCTGCTTATGTTAAATAATTAATGACCAATGTTGTAGGCAAAGGCAAGGCAAAATGTTAATTAACAGAGCATGTGTGCATGAACAACAATATTAGTTTTATGAATCGGCATGAGAATTTATGCATAAACAAATTTAGTTCACTGCTCTATAAACTATGCACAGGTATTATTAATTATATATATTTTTGCTCGTTTTTTTTTTTACTACACACTAAATCTTTTTTTTTTTTTTTTTGGGGGGGGGGGGCTGCACTCACCTCTAACAATAAATGTAAGTTACTAAACTTTTGGTTTATTTGGCAGTGTGCGTGTGTGTGTAGAGATTTAGAAAGCGCAGCGGCAGCAATGTACACACGGACACACACACATACACGTGTACATTGTATTGATAGTAGAAAATGTAGTAGTAGTAGTAGTAGTAGTAGTAGAAGTAGTAGTATTTGTATTTAGTTGAGCTTCGCTGTTGTTTATTTTTTTTTTAATGTTATTTTTTGTTATTTTTTCTTTTTTCTTTTAGCCTAAACTTTTTCTATAAAAACATTTTTAGCTACATTAAAAATTTGTTAGCTGCCAATTTATTTGCGCTTGTGTTTAGCTAGGAATTTATAGAATAAATATAAAAAGTTCAAAAAGTAAGTTAACAATTTTGAATTACAATTTGCCAAATTATGAACAAAATTATTTAACGAAATCATTTACTAAATACAAAACAAAACTGCAGCTGTATAGAGAAGATGTTCGGTTAAGGGAAATAGTAGTAGTAGAGTTTAACTAGAAATAGTTTGTTTTTTGTTTTTTCTTATTTTAGTTTGGCAAAAATCAAAATTCAAATCAAATTCACTTTATGCACGTCGTACAACAGGTGAGTCCTTAAAGACAGTAGTATAACAGTGTGGCAAATAGACAGGTTTGTATTGTAACAGATAGTTAGACAGGGTTGGCATTTGAACAGAAATGTTTACAGAAACGAAGTCGAAACTGTATCAAGTGCTACGAGTACTTTTTTGTTAACTTTTTCATTATTAAATATATTATTGTTATGAAATTGTTGTAATTGTTTCAGTGTGTGTGTGTGTGTATTGAAGTTTTCGGCAACCAAATAAATAAATAAAAGGAAAATAGCATATAAGTAAAATTATTGGTTAGAATAGAGTTCGAAATAAAATACATAAGATTAAGTTGATAAAATAATGTTATAAATTATGGAAATGCAACTACTTTAGACTTATATAAATGATAATCATAATAATAATAAAACAAAATATTAATTTGTATAAAAGAAATATAAAAAATGTACAAAATAACATAAGACAAAATGCATTAACAAAATAAAAATGAAAATATAATAAGACGAATCAATTTTGATTTCACAAATCTGAGGATTCAGTTTTGGAAAGGAAACACAACTGTTTTGAATGTGGGTGTGTGTGTGTGTGTATATATATATGAGAATTCATTTATATGAACGTAGACATAAAACAGGAGGAAACAATATTTGAATCGATTAAAGATCTGAACTTACCATCACTTAGCACAACCTCAGCCTGGCTGGGAATGGGCGCCTGCTGTGTTTGAATCTGTATGACTTGGTGTTCTGTAAATAGATTTCCCATGTTAGTTGTAGTATCTCAGTTGTGGGCATCATTGAAGTTATTTTTGCTTACCCGTTTCTGGTTCGCTCTGTGCGTGTTTTGCATGTGCATGTGCACCCGCTGCTTGCATCGAGTTGAGTGCCTCTGATTCCGAAAAGTCTGTATCGGTATCTTTATGGGGGTAAAAATAAAAATTAATAAATATTAATATATATTTCATTAAGTTTATTCCTCCCTAGACACTGTTAAGTCACTTTGTTACTGTAATGCAACGTTACACTGTTATGTTAACAGCCCGTTTTGCTAAATTGCAATTTACTGACTGCTGATCCTGTTAAGTTAACAGATCTAACAGCAATGGCAAGCACAACACTGCTAAGTTAACAGCACGCTTAGCAAATTCGCATATTAACAACAGCAGGCACTGTAAAGCTAACAGCGCATATTGCAGTAACAAGTATTACAGCGCACTGTGAACTTAACAGACGATTTTGCATGAACTATTTCGCAATCGTGTGTGCCACACACTGTTAAGTTAACAGAATGCTTTACTCAAACCAGCGCTCTCTCTATACTTACACTCTCCATGAATGCTCTTCTTCTTGCGCTCAACAGTGCGCTTATATTCGTTGAGCTCATCGTCTGTTACGTTGTCGAAGGGATTCTTGGCATAGGGCGCCTTGTAGACTGTCGCATTATGCTGGAATCCGCGCTGTATGATGCCCTTGGAGGCAGCACCCATTAGCACAACATGATCACCAGTTTGCGAGACGGTCGCATCTTTGATGCGATTCGCCTCATCCCAGGTAACGCCCTCCAATATGTGCGATTGTGGGCCAGCAGAAATTAGGTCTGCGCGTCTATTGTCCTTGATCTGTGATATATAATTTGTATAGTATTATTATTCTGTTATAGCTGCATGAATATTTGGCTATTACTGACTTGCTGTTGCACCCGCTTGAACTCCTTGGTGGTTGTTCCGGCTGGCACAAATTGCAATGGATCCTCGATGCGCACCGGCGTCGAGTGGGTGGGCGAACCCTCGGCTACCCACTATTATTTTAAAGGGTATTACCCAGGGCGTGTTTCGGTTTTTGTTTTGTGTTTTGGTTTCGTTTTTTTTTGTTTTTTTTTTTTTTGTTTTGTTTTATATAAAGGGGTCATTCAACGTAGTTGTGTTAAGCAATTAAAAAAGAAAGAGAAAGAAATTTGTTTTAGATTTAAATTTCAGTTTTTCTTGAAATAGAAAAATCTTAAGTTTTATACATATTCAAATTTTAAGATATATATATATATGTGTTGTGATGACATTTTACAATACATTTACGAATTATGGCCCCATAACAGCTCAGATAGTTGCACTCAAATGCAAGCAAAACACAGTTGAAACTTGTTCCAAATGCAAATTATAAATATTTATAATAAATGAAATACAGCAACAAGCATAAATGATTTTGTGCCTTAAGAAATGCAGGTAAACCAAAAGAGAGAACAAATCACAAATTAAAATTTCGAGAGAGAAAACCATGCAAAGAAAAAGATATTTTTTTATGTTAACATAAACGAATGGATGGAAATTATAAGAAAAAGGAAAAAACGTGCAGAACTTGATGAATATTTGGAATTAATATTGCTTAAAATTAAATGTGTATATTAGCGCTAGCATTTAATAGTTGTTAACAAATGTCTTTCTCTTTCTTTGCATTGTTTTTCTTTTAAGGCAAATCATAATAATTGGAAAGTCCCTAAAGAGGCACAAAATCATCATCTACGCGATTTAGTTTTGTATTACATATATATATACATATATATATTTATTTGATTAATGCACAATTACAATTTATAAAGCATTTCATATTAATCTTGTTTTGTTTGTTTGTTTTGTTTCGTTTTTGCTGCATTTGGGTTACAAAATATCTCTGCATCATAATTTCCCCTTTCAATGTAAATAAAGTGTATCAATTTTGATCTCTCTTTTTGCTTATATATATAAATATTGATAGATATAGATATTATTATGCGTGAATATATATATATATATATATTAATGAAAGCAAGTAGAAAAGTGGGAGGAGCATAGGCGCGACCTTTGTCAAAGAGAGCTTTAAATATTTACTATGGATGATTGTGTTTGGAATGTTTTTTTTTTTTTTTTTTTTTGGGGATTATTTAATTAAAAATTTCCCTAGCTGTATTTAGGATTTGTGTGTGTTGCCACTAATTTCCCTCGATTTCCTTGAGGTTAACAACTCTTTGTGTTTGCTGTTGTGTCGTTTCTCTATCTTCAAATGTTATGATCTCTACCTTTGTGATTTTCTTGGGATCTGGAGTGCCGGTCTCGAGCACCTCGACCTTCTGGTAAACATTGGGCGAATTCAGCCAGCGACTGCGATCGCCGCCCTTGCGCAGATCTCCCTTCTTCCAGATACTGTAAAATAATAAATGCATATATTTATGACATTTGTCTTGCGGCATTGGTGGTGAGCAGATTTCATACCCCTGTCGGAAGAGCTCCTCCTCCTCCAGCAGATAGCCCAGCGAAGACACAGCTGGTGGCAGTTCAACGTCGTTCTTCGGCTTTGGCGGATCTGACTTGATCAGTGGATGACGATAGATGTAGCCAGTGCGATAGCCAGCATTGTCCAGCATACGCATTAGCGCCTCAAACTCGGCGCCACCCACACGCCACTTGGGCGGGCTGCCAATCTTGGGCGTGGCAACTTCCTCCGACTTGCCAGCGGCACCGTCCTCATCCGTTGTGATGGCAGCAAATTTCTTTTCCAAGTCCTCGGGTGGACGGCGCGACTGGTCGTAGATCAGCTTGCGCGATTCCTCAGGTATTAGCACAAGATTGTCCAGGCCGACCGGCAACAGCTTTAGTTGCGTTTCGCACGCCTGCACAATGTGGCAGGCGGAAAAGAAAGCCTCCTCAATGGTCTCGCCACAGCAGAGGGCGCCATGGTTGGCCAACAGCATGACCTTGGAGTTGGGCCCCAGATTGCGTACAAGACGATCGCGCTCATCCGCATCAAACAGACCGGTGTAGGCGTGTGTGCTAATCTCGCCCAGCACGCAGGCATCCTTGGTGAGAGCCAGCAGGCCCGTCTTCAGTGAAGAAATGGCCACCACGGGACTGCAGCCAATATAAATGGCGCAACGGATATCTGGGCGCGCTGCATGCACCACCGAATGCAAGACGAAATCTGCAAGAGACAATCATGTTTCAGTTCATTCAAGTTGTCATCATCATCAGCAGCATTACTTACGGCTCTTGTTCACGCCAAAATTGGTTGTGCCCTGCTCGACAATCTGGCCCTGCATGTCGACCTTGTTGAGGGACGAAGCGGTTATCTCGTGGTACAACAGGCCAAATGGATTAACCAGGAAGTACTCTTGATCGACCTTGAGGCGCGCCGTTATCTGTGCGCCCAGACCCTGTGTCCAGCCGTACAGATCCAGCAGACGGAATGTGGCAGCTAGTTTGCATCTGAGTATCTTCTCACCCTTGGCATAGCCCATCGACTCCACGCCGCGTATATCATTGATGGGCACCATGCAGCTGCCGCTCTTGAATACGTTGCTAACTCGATTTACGGGCACGCCCACAATATCGGACAGCTGCTGCAATATGCCGCTGGCGCCAGCGCTGCCCTCACGTGCCGAGTCCACAATCCGCTCCAGTTCCTCGCGAAACAGTTTGGAGCCCATAATGGCCTCCACACGTTTGCGTCGCTCCATCTCCCGCATGTCCTGCAAAGTTATAAAAAGATTATAAAAATATGTTAAATTTGATTTGTTGTTTCTTCTTCTACTATAATTACCTGTTCAATGTCCGCGGGACGCGCTTTACTGTTCTCGTCATCCTCGCCCCCGGTTGGATCTATGCCGTTCTGTGGCGGTTGCTCAACCTCAGTCATGTTGCAGTTAATTTATTTAAATTTAGTTCAAATGCTAAAAACAGTAACAAAAATATACACTATTAGACTTATTTATATCTTTAAATATTAATTAATTGTTTTTATTTCTAAATATTTTGCTGTCGCCAGGCTCAGCTGAAAATTTTCAACTGACCTTAAAAAGTGCAGGCCAAAAGTTTTGGTTTCCGTTAGGAAAAAAAAACAGAGGGTGGCAAACGAAAGAGCGAGAGCGAGAGAGCGAGCAGCACTTGTGTCGTCGCCTGCATAAAACTGCAAGCCGAGGCGCAAATGAACCACCCAACAACAGCCCAAGCAAGAGAGAGAGACAGATAGATGGAGAAAGGCAGAGAGCGGAAGAGCAGAGTGAACGCCGCGCGCGTTCACAGAGCAAATGAGCAATTTGTGTGTGCGTGTGTGTGTATGTGTTTACACATGTTTGCGTGCTGTGTGAATGGCAAATATACATGCATGCATACATACATACATAGTATAACAGCACTCGAACTAAAAGTTCTGAGAGCGCCGGCTAGCCTTTCCATTTCGTTTTTTGGTATTTTTATAGATGTATTTATATAAATATACTGCATATTTTACAACCCCAACAAAATTCGAATATTGTTTAAAAATACATTTCGTTTGCTTGACAGTGGCTAAGCCAAAATTATTGGAAAAATATGTTGAGTTCGTTTTTTTTCTTTTATTATTATTATTTTCTTTTGGGGTGTGGAATGGAGCGCAGCAGAGCGAGCCGCTGCCGCCACCGCCGCCGCCGCTGCTGTCATTGCCCACGAGAGTGTGAAAATAAACGTGCGGCAACAGAAATGGAAAAAAAATTACAAAACTATTTTAAGATCATTTGCTTTTATTTAGAAATATATATATGTACATACATACATACATATATATTTGTATATGCATGTATTTGGCTTTTAACGAATTTAAATTGATGCCTTTAAAACAAAATGAAGAAAGTGGCAGCAAAATACAAACACGCATACGCACGCACGCACAGGCATACAAACAGCTACTACAACAACAACAACTTAAACGACGCTGCGCATCTCAAGCGTAAAGAGCAACGACGTGCGAGTGCAGCGACATTGCTGCTTGGGTAGCAGCAGCAGCAGCAGCAGCAGCAGCGCCGCTGCCGCCACTTAAAACAAATAAACAACTTGCAGAGCGAAAGAGAAAGAGCAGAAGAAAGAAGAGGAAAAGCAAATGCTCGTTGCTTGTTTAATTTTAGGCGTGGTGGTTGTTGGTTTTGTAAGAAATTAACCTTCAATTTGGATTTCGTTGTCGGTTCTTTTTTTCAAGATTTTTTTTATTTTTGATTAATATTAAGTTGAAAATGCAGTTTGTATATTCATGTGTGTATATTTTAATAAATCAAAGCTTGCCTATTCCTACCTGCCTGCCTGCCTGCCTGCACAGCCATGACATACTAACAATAACAATACAAATGTCAACGGCACACATATTACGCAGATTACCAATACAAATGCAAATGCCTTCCCATATTGCCGATTACCAATACAATTGCACATGCATATACATACATGCACACGCTCGGCGCCTTGCCATACAAGTGCAACTAAAGGCGCGCAGCCTTGCCATATCAATTGAAAGCGCATTTTCTACTTGGCTTACGCCAATTTAATGACAAGCACACGACAAGTGGCAGCGCTCTGCTCACCTCCCCTGCTCTATAGCTAAAGAAAAGAAAGTATGCAGTGATGCGGCAGCTGCTTTGTACTTGGCTTATTGTATTGTCATTATTATGGAAATGCGCGCAATATAAACCTTTGCTCATTGTTATTATTGGCTTGACAATTGCACAGCGAGCGAGCATGCCAATGTGCATATTGCATATGCATTGTATGTGTGTGTGTGTGTGTGTGTGTGTGTGTGTGTGTGTGTGTGTGTGTGTGTGTGTGTGTGTGTATGTATGTATATATGTATGTTCTTTCTTTTTTCTTTCTTTTCTGCTGTCCATGCTAATTATGACGTGTGTGCCTGTGCTGCTTTCGGCTGACTGAACGTGTGCCCCGCACGGTTTGAGTGACAGTCTTAAACAACTGCGAGCGTTGCCAGGTAATTGAACTTTTATGCCAGTGTGTGTGTGTGTGTTTGTGTGGGCGCAAATCAAAGCGAATATAGTTTGGAAATAAACGTTCTTCAAGTGCCCAGTTTTAAGTGGGCAGTAAGCAATAAACTTAACGAGTCATCCCACTAGCAGCGTAGGAGTTTGACTGTTGCCCTACAACACAGCCGTGTGTGCGTGGGTGTATAAGTTCTGGCTGTAGGTGTGCGACAGCAGACATGCTTGATTAAGGCGAGAATCTGCAAACACACACACACACACACACACACACACAAATGCATTCTTGCTTCAAATAAGTTAAACCGCAACCAGCCCCTGCCCCTGTTATGGCAACACAGGTTGACTTTTATGGCTAAATAGCACCAGGTCATCAACCAATAAAAATAAAATAAATAAACTGTAAAAACTGTTGCAGTTCATTAACCTTTCGGCAATGCCAAATGCCAGTACGAGTCGCTGCATTGCCGCTAATCGGATTTCTATGCGCTTGCACCCGAGAGTCACGATACACAAATCTAATTAACTCATCATGTGATGCGACGACAAAGTGATGTAAGCTAAAAACAAAAAAAAAAATACAAACAAAGAGCAAAAACAAAAACAAATTTTCACTGCTGCACGCATACGCGCAAGAGACTTCGTCTTGGTGTTGACCTTTTTGCACGGAAACAAACATCAATTAAATTTAGGCGTTGCTGACTGACGCCAACTTGGACTGCCTCCGTTATCTGTGCGCTCTTGACATTATGCAATTATATATTATATACATACATATATATATATAAAGTCAACTTGACAGTTGATGACACGCCCATTATTTTAATGAGTTTGCGTTGAATATGCAAATTGTGTGCCACAAAAGAAAACAAAAAAAAAAACAAACGACGACTGTTAATAACATAAAACTGTTATTAGCATGAGTTTCATTACTACAGCATTGGCAAACTATTTAACATTTACATTTAAGAGAAATATAAAGTATTGGGCTTGGCCTACTTTAACAGAATATAGTAAATGCTAAGATCACAAGACTGTTAATAACATGAGTGAAACTACTTAACATATCTTGCGAATGCTTTTACATTTGCTTGCCACACAAATATGAAGAGTTCAATTTGCCTTACTTTAATAGAACAGAGTAAATGCCAATAACATAAAACTGTTAATAACATGACTTGACCTTAGCTAAATTATTTTATATAAAAACTTTTACAATACATTTCAGCATAATTGATTCTCAAGTACTCAGCATACTGAAGAGACCAATTATGCATTCACTTTATTATCACACTCACACACAGACACACTCAAAGCTTAAAACGTTCAATTAACCCCAAAATAAAGAAGAAACGAACACCCTATATATATAATTTTCACACATGTGCGAGCGCGTTAATTAAATTTCTCAAGTATTCATTCAGCGTTACTAGAGAAATCTTACGTAATATTTCTGACAACTAGAGCACACAACAATAAGCCAACAATAAGGTCATCATCATCATCATAATAATCGTTATCATCATCATCATCATCTCAAAACCTCATCAATGAATCCATTCAGAATTCATAATGCAACAAGTCACTCAGTCAGTGGAGCAGCAACAGATGCGCTGTTGAAAGATCATTCAGTCATACATTATACTGCAGCAACAACAATGATAAATATGAAAAGAAAAAAGTGCAATAAACTGTAAAAGCTGAGTGCGCTAAGTGTAAATAATGAGAATTTCTATAGCTGTCAGTAACAGATAACCTTCAACTACCATTTGAATAAGGCTTTAGCTGATAGGAATTAGAGACTCTAAAAGCAAAAGTTCTATAATTAAACATTATAATAGTAGTAGTATTTAGCATGCAGTTTATTAAGTGACTAGTTTTCATACTAAATTCTACGATTACAAATCAATATTTATTATATTCATATATGTATATAAGCCTCTAGAACTTATCCAAGCATCTCGCTCAAGGTTTTACAATTCGTGACTAAAATATCGTAAATTTTGTATAGCTTGAATGTTGCAGCCCATTTAAAAAAAAACACAACGTAAAAAATAAATACAAAATAAAAAAAAACCCTCATATTTATATTTAGTGTTGTATAATCATGAATTATATTTTAATAATTAATAATAATACATTTTCGTTCACATAATTACTGATTTAATTAAAAGCATTTGTCTATTTATGTATTCACATATACGTTAAATGAAAATCTGGCTTGGAAGCACATACCATGCTTTAGACAAGCAGCTCGCACAAGCAGTCGTGGCCGAGTGGTTAAGGCGTCTGACTCGAAATCAGATTCCCTCTGGGAGCGTAGGTTCGAATCCTACCGGCTGCGATAGGATTAACTTTTTTATATTTATTTTGCTGCCAAACTAAATAATTTTATATTTATTTTGCTGTCAAACTAAATAAACCTAAGGCCATTGCCATCTAATTTTATTCAATAAATTGTTTATATCAATATTAAAATAAATAAAATCCCAATTTAGCTGTACTCAAGCAAGTAGTATATGCTGCGGTCATTTTCGCAGCTCACACAATTTGCACAAAACAACTGCTTGGATTTAAGACATACATGCTCCAGCTGTTTCCGTGGTGTAGCGGTTATCACATCTGCCTAACACGCAGAAGGCCCCCGGTTCGATCCCGGGCGGAAACAAGTCTAAATTTTTTTTTAATATTAATTTCATGTAATAATACATTATACAGATTGTAATTATTTTAAAAATATATAAATGCACATACTTAATTCTGCATAAATATATTTATGGCTCATACAAAAACACAAATATACATAAAGCTCTTGAAGATTTCAAACGCAAATTAAAGAATTATTTTTAAACTTTAAAATAATCCATTCATAATTTCATTACAAGTTTGGCGATGATTTAGTTTTAGTGTACTGCTGCAGTATATGTAGAGCATTTGATTGAAACAGACCCAACTGTTTCCGTGGTGTAGCGGTTATCACATCTGCCTAACACGCAGAAGGCCCCCGGTTCGATCCCGGGCGGAAACAGGCGAAATAACTTTTTATTTTTTAATATAAAATTTATTTTTGGTTTTACAATATATATATATATACAAAAAAAAAATGACTGCTTTGCTGTAAATGTAGTATTCATGCAACTCTCAATTATACGTCCGTGTATGGAATTGTTAATTGCAATAAAATAATAAATATGAGCCGGATTGTTTGCTCTACATTCTCATCACATCTTGCTAATTCTGTTTGTTTTGCTAAGCAGCTGTCTTGTCTTTCCCTTTTCTTTGTGCGCCGCCTTGGTGTCCAAAGAGTCATGCGACTCACGCAAGTCGCGTGCCTTGAATTACAATATAAAAATCTCCTGAGAAGTTGACGCCGCGTTGCATGACGCCAAAGATTAATCCGATCTCTGACAAATGAAATGTTTTAAGTCAAATATAACAGGCATGGAAGGAGGCCAACCAAAGTGAACAGACAGCGAGACAGACAGCACACTTGGCGTGTGTCAGTCTGACAACAACAAACAGTTCACTTGTTCACTGTTTATATTTATGATCAGTTCAGTTCGGCTCTGCTCGGCTCGGCTCGGTTCGGTTCGGTTCTTCGCTTTATTTACTGTGTGAAAACGGGCATATTGGTTGCTCTTGTTGTTTTGTTTTACAAGTTAAAGACTTCAGATTGTATTCAAATTGTTGTTAAAATAAATTTTGTTCATCACTAAATTTTGTTGTCCAACATTTAGGGCTCAGTGGCGCTGTTATTTTCATGGCCACAGCTAGATAGATATATAACAGCTGTGTTCATGAAAATACCAGTGCGGCTGAACAGCATATCAGATAAAGCCAAATCATCATTAAAGTCTCACTTGAACTGATAAACTGATAAACTGTTAGAATGACGCTGCTTCTCAGCTGTCATCATAGCAAATAGCTAACATTCATCGCGCTGTTATTTAACAGAGTATACGATAATCGTTTACAGTTCACTCTGTAATGCTACGATTCATTTTCATTGCATTATTTTTGCAGCTGGCCGCCAAGATTTATATGAGCAGCATGAACAGACAGTTGAATGTTTCATATGTGTTATGTTGTCATCGGCCCAATATCAAAGTCTTGACTCACTTGGAGAACAGCAGCCAACACAAACAAGTTGATATGATATCTATACATAAATATACATATGTATATAAGAGATTATATACATGCATGTATATACACTAAGATTTTAAGAGCAAATTGATATTCGCATTGCCCAATTGACGAATGGGCCAAAAGTTGTTGCTGCTGCTGCTGTTGTTGTTGTTGTTGTTAGTGTTGAGTGATTGGTAAGAAATCAATGGAAATTTATATAAAACAATTACTTTGAACTGAATTATAGCAGATATATGAATATGATAGATATATAGACATATACTATATAGAAGATTTTAGTCATTCAAATGTCATTTTTAATCTTGATCTTTCTGCTTGAGCATGTTTATTTAATAGAACTTCGACAGAGCAGCTGCACCTGTCCTTCTGCAGTGGTAGAGCCATTAAAGTTCCATTAGGGCTTGCGAATGTGTACTTAATTGTTGGCCAATTACAATGGCACCAACAACCCAAACTGCTGCACTGCACTCACTGCGCTGCGCCCATTGATTATCTGCGGCTCGAAATAACCGTTAACACGCATTGCCTTTGACACATGTGTGTCGCAGTTGACGCGTGTTGGTTGCTAGGCAGCCCATGACTGCCACAAGTTCAACGACACGCGACCAGCCCTTCAGGAGACAGTTACAGCTTAAGCCAACCAAACCCACCCACTCAACATACAAACTCAATTCTTCGCGCCAAAGTACCTGCCACACCCCACACACACACACACACGCACACATGCAACCTTTGCTTTTCATGTGAATATCCTCTTATTTGTTGCGTCAGCATTCGTCGCCGGCTGCCATTATGAAATTTGTAGCCGGCGCCAAGCGCCAAATCATAGAAATGTGGCGCCACTGCTAACTAGGCAAGAGACAGAGCGAGAGGGAGGGAGAGAGAGAGAGAGAGGTGGGAGAAGTGTTTACAACACGCGCGACTCATAAAAAGGTCCTTGCTGGCTTGCGTTTTAGGCTAAAATAACAGGAAGTGACGTCATCGCATTGGAGGGTGAAATATTTATTTGCTACTTTAAGTGCTTTGTTTTTATCGTGGGGTGGTTGAAACGATAGAGAGAGGGGGTGGGGTGGGGGCGGGGGGGGCGTGTAGGGCATACATTTAAGCATGATGTCATGCTGTAGTAATGTGAGAGGTCATTGACAGGACAGGAAGCCATACAATGTTAAGGACAAACATTGAAAAAATGTTATTTAAACAAGAATTGAATTATGAAAATGGCAGGTAGTTGAGGCCACAATTATAACGTTTCCTATAGGAACTCTAAAACTTGTATAACGTTTTCTTATGAGAACTATAATACATGAATATTATTATTTATTATTTTCATTATTTTTATTTATTATTTTATTATTTATTATTTTATTATTATTATTTAAATTATTATTTTTATTATTTTACTATTATTTTTATTATTTTTTTCATTATTATTATTTTTATTATTTTTGTTATTATTTTCATTATTTTTATTTTCATTATTATTTTTATTATTATTTTTATTTTCATTATTATTTTTATTATTATTATTTATATTATTATTATTATTTATATTATTATTATCATTTTTATTATTATTTTTATTATTATTTTTATTATTATTTTTACTATTATTATTTTTATTATTATTATTTTTATTATTATTATTTTTATTATTATTATTTTTATTTTTATTTTTATTATTTTTATTATTTTTATTATTATTAATTATTATTATTATTAAAAAACTTCCATTTTCGCCAATTAAGCTTAATCGACCAATGGTAAAAAATGTAAGAGGCTTTAAGCCAAATACAATAAAGCACAATACAACAGCTCATTTTTCTCTTTTATTGCCAAGTGGGTAAAAAGCATTAAAGCAATGCATGATAATAAAATCAAATGGAATAAGAAGCAGCAGCAGCAGCAGCAAAAAAAAGTAGTTTCGTCTGGTTCAATGACCCATTTATTTAACTGCTTGGCCTGTATGGCTGGCTGGCTGGCTGGCTGGCTGGATGGACATGGGCCAAATGCGCACAAGCGAACTCAACTTTCAAGTTGAACGAGAAAACATAAAGAAGGAAAAAACTATCAACGTTTTTATTACTGCCCCAGCCCCAACTCTAACTCTATCTATCTCCTTCTCCCTCTTTCTCTCTCTTATCTGCTCTTACACTCGTGGCAAATAGCTAACCGTTAGAGCTGTAACGAGTCTTAAATCATATAGACTCCATTCACTCGAGACATGTGTCTTGGACAGCTTTAGAACTAAACTGATTAACTAATTTTAAGCTATCATCATCAACAGTCAAATTGCTGTCAAAATGAAAGTGAAATGAGCCGGAATTTGGCGCTTGAATAAATTATAAATGTTTGTAAATAATAGATATTTGGCAAACTAGCAAACAATAAAGCGAAAACTTGTTTTCACTGAGTGACATCATTTTTCCGTCTGCCGATCATTATTATTATTATTATTTTTATTAAAAACGAGATATGACAAGAGTAAAAACTTGAGAAAATATAAATTACAAATGACAAACATCACTTAAGTTTGTTTTTTGACAGTCAAAACTTAATTATGGCAATTATTATGGCGCAAGTCCACAGCGCAACAACAACAACAAAATGAAAAACTGAGAGCTCAGCTTATAAATGTTCCGTTCTTTATCTCACCCACTCTTGCGCACACTCACTCTCGCGCCCTCACTCACTCACTCACTCACTCCCTCCCACTCACTCACTCAATCTCTGCCTTACGTGTGCTCATCATATGATGCAAGAGAAATGTCAACAAAAACGATAGTAACTCAAGTGTGAGAGCGAGGGAGACAGAGGCAGAGGCAGAGGCAGCGGCAGTGCCGCTGCTGCTGGAATAGTGTGAAGAGTAAAGAGTGCAGAGTGCAGAGTAGGGTGTAGATAGATAAATCATTCACAATAATCATTTGCACATTTTGAAGCGTAAATGTTTGCACGCCGATAAACACGCAGTCGAGTTATGTTTGCCCTCTTGGCACGTTTGTTTGCTCTACACTTGCGACTTATCGTTATCGGATATTGAAGGCGAGTCTACGACTCGGGCGGGCAGAGATTGAAAAGTAATAAAAATAACAATAATATAAATAAATAAATTTAAAAATAAAAAGAAATAAAACTCACCTTAATACCAAATACTTTTGCAATGAATTTTGTACAAGTTTTTCTTTGCTTTACTTTTTGCCTGCAATTGAACAGAGAGAGAGAGAGAGAGAGAAAACTCTGCATAAATAACAGTGTAGCGGTAGTAGTAGACGAAGAAGAAGAAGAGTTCAATGAGCCGACAACTAGTGACAACATTTTTATGACCCTCGCCCAGCAAACAACTAACCACAAAATGCAGCATACGATACATACATATATATACATATATCTACAATATATTTATATATATAGTATATACATTATGTATATATCTTTGTGTATATAGCCTAGGCAAGCAAAGCAGCAAATTATTGATGCCGCGCGTTCGCAACAACAACTAAAAGTCGAATGATGTCATGCAAATATTTTTAGCTAGCAGCGCGCGCGTTCAAATACGTTTTTTTTCTCTTTTTTTTTTGTTTAGGGGGTGGGGTGGGGTGGGGCGTACAAGAGCGACAGAGAGTGCGAGCGAAGAGTACGGCAAACAAAATAATTGAAATATTCATTGCCGGCCTGACTGGCTGACTGACTGACTGGGCTGGTGTCAGGCTGGTACCTTCTACGGCCATTTCCTATTACACACACACACACACACAGACACACTCGTGTGTGTGTGTGTGTGTGTGGCTATTTTAAAGGTGTTTCCATTTCATTATACTCGCTCCCAAA